>JASVEL010005358.1:0-80963 GCA_032618575.1 Nicotiana noctiflora | reverse complement strand
AGTTGTCCGCTTGGGTACACAGTCTAGATCATGTACGAGGTTTTGAACTTAGAATAACATAACTGCATACCGGATCCCTAGTAGGAAACGCTTATTTGCATCACGTTGCATTTGACTTAGGGGACTCAACACAGGGGTTGGGTCCGTCTAGAACAGGCAACCTGAAATGAAAAGACCATCCTGCTATACCATGTTTGTTTTAAGCATTTATTCGAACTTGCATGCTGACCGGCTTTTAAATACTGAAGAGAAACGAAAAACAAAAGGAAACAGAGTATGGGTAAATAGATATTTTCAGAAAATACAAAAATGTGTTTACCAACAAATCAATAGTTCAGTTTGCTAATAAAAGATGACGGAAGGTTGACTTTGCCGACAATGGGTTTCTTAACAAAATGTGTCTTCTTTGTCGGTCAATAAAAGAAAACGTGTTTCTTAACAAAATGTGTTTTCTTTGTCGGTCAATAAAAGAAAATAGTTTGTCTTGATGGATCGAACTACGCGGGTTTGATTCTCACTGGATGTGAGATACGTAGGCAACCCCCGTCGGGTCCAACTTGCCATTTTTCAAAAAAAAAATATACCAAAATCTGTAAATTTTGAAAAAAAAAAAAAAATCATTGCCAGCCAAAATGATCGTCTTCTTTAAATAAATGTGCAGGATGAGCACGATTCAAAATGATCCCTTTTCAATCATGACTAAAATCCCGGTACACATACGACTATGGTGGGATGATCTAGGCAAAGAAGGGCAGGATGAGGTTAAAAAGTATTTGAAAGGTCTCACAGGTCTGCTTGAAATAAAGCCTCGAGGGGACATCATAAGAGCATTAGTCACATATTGGGACTCCGCGCACAATGTCTTTCAATTCTCGGACTTCGAGCTCACCCCAACTTTGGAGGAGATGACCGGATACATTGGAAACACTGATATACCATTGGGGCATCAATATCTAATCGCCCCCAGGGTTGTCGCCATACACCGGTTTTTAGACTCACTGAAGACGGCCAGAACGGTACGTAACCCGGATCTAGCACAAGGGTTTTGTACTTTAAACTTCATCTATCAAAGGTACGGTCACATGGGATGTTTTGACAAACCAGAAAACAAATTATGCAGCAAGGGTAATCGCCAGAAATGGGAGGAGCACAGACGCGTTGCTTTCATGATAGCCTTTTTAGGACTCGTGGTATTCCCAAGGAAAGACGGGAACATTGATATAAAGGTGGCCGGAGTCGTCAGTACTTTGCTTGACCAAAGCGAAAGTACCCTTACTCCGATGATACTGTCAGACATATATCGAGCCCTCACACTCTGCAAAGCCGGAGGAGATATTTTCGAAGGCTGTAATTTACTGCTACAGATGTGGATGATCGAGCACCTGTGTCACCGTACCCAATTCTTGAGATATGGGTTGGTTGAGAAAACATGCATAAGCGAATTTTATACAAGGATTGATAGGACCGTCCTGCCTGAAGGAACATTGGCATGGAGGGCATACTTTCAGGCTCTCAGCGCAAGTCGAATACAATGGACATTGGGTTGGTTACAGATAGACAGAATCGTGTACATGCCAGCGGCTAGGTCCCCCTTTCTCTTAATGGGACTTAAAAGCATTCAACCTTATGCGCCCCATCGGGTGTTGAGACAGCTCGGGAGGTGCCAGATAGTACCCAAAGAAGAAGACCTGAGTACCCAGGTTATTGAAATTGGTCCCGATGGTCAATTCCCAGAAGCAAGGGTCCGCCAGATCTGGAGCAAATGCCAATATCTGGAGGCAAACACTTGTGTGCAAAATCGAGCTAGAGGAGAGGTTGCGCCCGGATATCTTACTTGGTACAAAGGAGAAATATCGGGTGAAAGACCAGCCAAAAGACCTCACCTCAAGGAATTTGCTGAAGCGTCACAAGAACAATGGGACTGGTTAGCTAAGGAAGAGGTTTACCGAACAAAGATCGGTAAGATAGAGCAACGGGTCCAAGATCTCCAATTTGAAAAGGATATGCAAGCCGCCGCCGACGAGGGAGATAAAAAGAAGTTGGCACAAGAAAATGACTTTTTGAGGGCTCAGATCCAACAAATGAAAAGGGACGCTGACAGACAATTGAGGAGTCGAGCAGACGAAAAATTGATAAAAGGTTTGAGAAGCCAAGTTACCGATGTCCAAAGAGAATTGGAAGAGTCGAAGGCCCAAACAATGAGGGTCCGAGCTAGCTGGAGAAAGGAGGCACATCAACATGCACTTCACCTGCAACGGATAGAAGAAGATTACACTGAGATCATCACTAGTCTAAGGGAAGCAAATGTTATCCTCAGGGAGCGGGTTTTCAAGCAAGCCCGAGATGCCAGAACAGACCTCGACCGTTGCCACGATTTGATGGCCCGACTGCAAGAACAAGTGGATAGGCTCCTAGACCAAGTCACCAACATTGCTCGAAGATTGGGGGTGAAAAACCAGCAGATAGAACGGTTACTCAGAGAAAGGGACATGATCAAGGACAGAATTGAGGAAATAGGGCACTATGTCACCATGAAGTGTTTAGCTTGCGAACAGATGCCCCGCCCTGCCCTTTTTTCTTTGGTTATGGGCTACGTTCATCAGATCATGAGAGATTTAAGGGGATTACACAAGGACCTCACACCAAGGCCCGCGGCAAGGCCGAATAATGCCTCGCGGGCCCCCATGAATTTTAGAGCATTAGACTTCTGATTTAAAAATGTATTTTGAAATAGGGAGTCAAGTTGGTTGGCATTTTATTTTCCTTTTTCGAGTCAAGCATTCCTCTATTTTGTCGATTATTGTAAGACATGTTTTGCAACTTTAAGGTTTTATTTGATATAAAAGTTACTGAATTTTGCCACAATCTTGTTACCAGAACTACGCTCGGTCTGATTCACGCGGGGACGTGATACGTAGGCAATCCACATAAGATTCGACCACCACCACTAAAAAAAAAAAAAAAAAGAAAGAAAGAAAAGGATACGAAGGTTAATAACAATAAGGCTTTCAAGGATAGTTGAAAAAGAGAAAAGAAAAAGAAGGAAAAAGAAAAAGAGAAAAAGAGAAAAGCTGGAATGACGCATGTTACGAGTACATATAGAAAGGGTTATTTGGTTAGGTGCATTACATCCAACGTGCTATAACATATCTATTAAACTCGGTAAACTAACAAGTTTGTTGCATTTCCAGAAAAGTTTAGCAGTTGGTTTGACAGAATATACTGGCCAGCCACCATTACCGTACTAGATCTAAAGGGCCAATTACAGCAAGCATGTCTAGTTCCGGTAAAAGTCTCGAGGAAGAGAAATCGGAGATGCAAATCATGAAAGAGGAGGTAGAACGGTTGAGACATCAGATAACAGAAATGCACCTAGCCTGGGCTAGGGGACAGTCCTCTCCAAACCTCCCTACTCTCGCCTCAGCTCCAGAACATCCGCCCATCGATCCTTCGACAAGCGCCCCGATCTATCCATACTTTCAGGGGGAAAACCCATATGCCACCCACATTCCACCAGCCAAACCAAATCCTCCTCCAGTCACCCCTGTTTTTGTGGCACCTTCACCTCCTACTCTACAAAGGCCGTCCGGCGAGCCACATGTTCAGATCCATGACAACTCTTACTATCCTCCAGAGCTTACTTTTAGGGCTCCTGAACCGCAATCACATACCCCTCACTGGGATAATCCGGCAGAACCGGAAAAGCACTTCCAAAGTTCAGAACATAAGGAAGTTATTAGAAAAGTTAAAAGCCTGGAGCAGTCCTTCAGGAACATGCACGGTTTGGGTAACCAGGTCAGTGTCGCTTACAAGGATCTGTGCCCATTCCCCGACGTCCAATTACCGGCCGGGTTCAAAATGCCCAAGTTTGACCTATACGAGGGGCACGGTGATCCTGTAGCCCACCTCCGAGGGTTTTGTAGTAAAATGCGAGGAGCCGGAGGACGGGATGAGATTCTGATAGCTTACTTCGGTCAGAGTCTGGGAGGATCTGCGCTGGAGTGGTACACTAGACAGGACCCCGGCAGATGGTTTACGTGGGATTACTTGGCTCAAGCTTTTATCGTTCAGTTCCAGTACAATCTTGAAATAATCCCCGACCGCCTATCATTGCTAAAATTAGAGAAGAAACCCGCCGAAAGTTTCAGGGAATTTGGTTTCCGCTGGAGGGAACAGGCAGCAAGGGTAGATCCGCCTATGAGAGAGAGCGAGATGGTGGATTACTTCTTGCAGACACTAGAGCCAACCTATTTCGGACATCTGGTAACGTCCGTGGGCAAATCATTCACTGAGGTGATAAAAATGGGGGCTATGATCGAGGAAGGCTTGAAAGCCAACAAGATCATGAGCTACTCAGCATTGAAAGCCACCACTCAGGCTATCCAAAGTGGTACCGGAGGAGTACTCGGGAAAAAGAGGAAAGAGGAAGTCGCGGCAGTCGAGTCCGGGACATGGTTCAGAAACAGAGGCCCCGCACCCCAATATAGCCCGCCCCAACCTCACCACCAAAATTACTTCCACAATCCATATAACCACCCGCAACATTACTATCCCGCACCTGATCCCCATTTTACTGTCCATCACGCACAGTCCTATTCCGCACCTCCCGTCCATGCACCATGGCGTGCACCAAACCCGCAGAACAATTATCCACCCCCAAGAGCTTATAGAAACCCCTCGGGCGTGAGTTTTCGTCCGAACCAGGCATTCAAAGGCGACAGGGCGCCAAGGCCAAAGACTTTCACCCCCTTGGGGGAGTCTTACACCAATCTATTCCACCGGTTGAAGCAAGTAGGGTTGCTAAATCCGGTTGAAGCTAAGCTACCAAACCCTCTTCCAAAGAACCTGGACCATTTAGTAAATTGTGCATACTGCTCAGGATGTCCGGGACACGATACGGAAAAGTGTTGGAGGTTGAAAACGGCCATCCAAGAGCTCATCGACACTCGCAGGATTGAGGTCCAGACTCCAACAGAGCCCAACATCAACCAAAACCCACTTCCAACTCATCATGAGACCAACATGATCGAGTTGGTACGGGTGGAAGAAGGAAAGGAGAAAGCCTCTCAGACGGTAATGATGATCAAATCTAGCGGGGTAGGAATGAGAAAGGGGCCGAGCTTTGATGAGCCATCCATTTGCAAGAAGGACGTACCAGGAGGGTCAGAAGCAGAAAAGGGAAGTGTGAACGAAGTACCGGTGAGGCCGGGGGAAGCAAAAATAGTTGTACCGGGGATAGCAACCAAGCCCGTCTTGACGGTAGCAGGCGTTCGAATGGATCCTTTCATCATCAAGCCAGCAATACAGTTGCCAATAACTGATAGCAGGGCTATTCCATGGAATTATGCTCGGGTTACAACAACCTACAAAGGAAAGGAAGTGAAAGAGGAAGTTTGCGAAGCGCAAGGTTTGACCCGATCGGGGAGATGTTTTGCCCCTGCGGAATTGAGGAAGATCACTCCGGCAACATTGAAAAAGCCGGTAACTGATGAAGAGGCAGAAGAATTCCTGAAAAAGATGAAGCTGCATGACTATTCTGTCCTGGAACAGCTGAAGAAGACTCCGGCGCAAATCTCATTGTTGTCCTTGCTGATACATTCTGAAGAACATCGGCAAGCTTTGATGAAAGTTTTGAATGAGGCCCACGTACCTGATAAAATCTCAGTGAGTCATTTGGAGAAGATCACCAATAGGATCTTCGAAGCAAATCGGATCACCTTCACCGATGATGAATTGCCCGAGGAAGGCACCGAGCACAACAAGGCTTTATATCTTACGGTAAAGTGTGAGGAGTCGGTGGTTACCAAAGTCCTTGTCGATAATGGGTCCAGTGCTAACATTTGTCCTCTCTCTACGCTGGACAAGTTGAAAGTGGACATCGGCAGGATACGCAAGAACAACATATGTGTTCGAGGGTTTGATGGAGGAGGCAAGGCGTCGGTTGGGGACATAGTGTTAATCTTGACAATTGGGCCAGTGGAGTTCACCATGGAATTCCAGGTGCTGGACATGGTCGTGTCATATAACCTTCTGATAGGGAGACCGTGGATCCATGCCGCAAGAGCAGTTCCATCCAGCCTACACCAACTCGTCAAGTTTGAGTGGGACCAACAGGAGATCGTCGTCCATGGAGAGAATGATCTACAACCGGGCACCATCGTCCCCTTCGTTGAGACGGAAGAAGATGTTGGGCCGTGGGTATACCAGATCTGCGATGTGGTATCCGCCAACCGAGTTCCAGAAGGGGAATGCATTCCCAATGACAGAATAATTACTGCCGACGTCATGGTGGCTCATGAAATGTTAAGACATGGTTTCATACCCGGCAAAGGTCTAGGTGCATCTCTGCAAGGAATCATACAACCGGTATCTGTGGTCGAAAATGTGGGAACCTTCGGTTTGGGATTCAAGCCAACATCAGAGGACATCCAGCGAGCCAAGAGGAATAAGCAGAAGACATGGGTGCTCCCGAAGCCTGTTCCACACCTTTCCCAATCTTTTGTCAGGTCTGGAGTAAAATGACATCCGGCGACAAAGGTTCCTATTCCTATGGTTAGGCCAGACGAAGAGTTCTTAAGAAAGTTCGAAGAACTATTCGCAGATGTATGCGTGCTCGAGGACGGTGCAGGATCCAGCCATGCCGAGATACAGTTTGTGGGATCGAAAGCAAAATTGAATAATTGGAAGGCTACTCCTCTCCCTGTCCGGAAGGAGTCTTGGTAGTTTGTTTTGGATTGTGTTCTTTCGAAATTTTGTGTTGGGGGGTTGTCCCCGGAGTAAAATCCATTTGTTTTAGTTCATTTTGATTTGAGTTTGCAAGTTTGTTTTTCCTTGTACTGTTCCCATTAATGAAATTTTGTTCCCTTCGTGCCTAATTTTGTTTATTTTCCTTCTTTTTACTTTTCTGAACAGCATTCTTTCAACGGATCTTAATGATATGGCATGCTTAAAGATTAATCAACCCAGTCTAGAAAGTCAATCGGGTTTTGAAATAATAACGCATGAAATAAGAAGTGACGAGAGTGAGTCAGAGTACGGCGATGATGAAACCGTAGAAGAAATCGGTGAAGAATTAAGTCATTTCGAGGAAAAACCCAAACCAAATTTAAATGATACTGAGGCCGTTAATCTGGGGAGCGCGGATGACGTCAAAAAACCAGAATAAGTGTCCATATTGAACCCAACCCGAGAGAAGAGTTGATCAAAACACTCATGGAGTTTAAAGACATTTTCGCATGGTCGTACGACGACATGCCAGGACTCCGCACTGATCTAGTGGTTCATAAATTACCCACTGATCCGGCATATCCTCCCGTCAAGCAAAAACTGCGGAAATTCAAGACGGAGATGAGTGTAAAGATCAAAGAGGAAGTAACCAAGCAGTTGCAGGCGAAAGTCATTCGCGTCACTCGATACCCTGAATGGTTGGCTAACATAGTACCGGAGCCAAAGAAGGACGGAAAGATCAGAGTATGCGTGGACTACCGCAATCTCAATAAGGCAAGTCCTAAGGATAATTTCCCGCTTCCCAATATCCATATCCTGATTGATAATTGCGCTGGATGTGAAATCGGGTCCTTTGTAGACTGTTATGCGGGATATCATCAGATCTTGATGGATGAAGAGGACGCAGAAAAGACGGCTTTTATCACACCATGGGGGACTTATTGTTACCGGGTGATGCCATTTGGTTTGAAGAATGCAGGGGCAACGTACATGAGGGCGATGACTACGGTATTCCATGACATGATGCACAAGGAGATTGAAGTGTACGTGGATGATGTGATCATAAAATCTAGACGTCAAGAAGACCATGTGGCCGACCTCGGAAAGTTCTTTCAAAGACTTCGAAGGTACGACATCAAGCTCAATCCGGCCAAATGCGCATTCGGAGTTCCATCAGGAAAGTTGCTAGGATTCATCGTCAGCCGACGGGGCATTGAGTTGGACCCATCCAAAATCAAGTCCATTCGGGAGCTACCCCCGCCAAAGAATAAAACAGAGGTAATGAGTCTGTTGGGAAGGTTAAATTACATCAGTAGGTTTATTGCTCAGCTTACAGCAACCTGTGAACCCGTATTCCGTCTGTTGAAGAAAGATGCGGCGATAGAATGGACGACAGAATGTCAGGAAGCGTTCGACCAAATCAAAGGGTATCTGTCAAACCCACCCGTACTAGTTCCGCCCTGAACCGGGTAGACCCCTGATTCTTTATCTGACGGTTTTGGAGAATTCGTTCGGCTGCGTACTGGGGCAACATGATCTTATTGGCAAGAAGGAACGGGCCATTTACTACCTTAGTAAGAAATTCACAGTCCACGAGGTCAAGTACTCTCATCTAGAAAAGACATGTTGCGCTTTGACTTGGGTAGCCCAAAAGTTGAAACATTATTTGTCTTCTTACACTACTTACCTCATTTCGCGTTTGGATCCGTTGAAGTATATTTTCCAGAAACCTATGCCTACAGGGAGGTTGGCAAAATGGCAAATATTACTTACGGAGTTCGACATCATATACGTGACAAGGACGGCTATGAAAGCTCAAGCCCTAGCCGATCACTTAGCCGAGAATCCTGTTGATGACGAATACGAACCTTTGAGGACGTATTTTCCGGACGAAGAAGTATTGCAAATTGATGGGTTGGAACTGACCGAGGAGCCAGGTTGGAAGCCTTTCTTCGACGGAGCGGCGAACACAAAAGGAGTCGGAGTAGGGGCTGTGCTTATCTCTGAAACAGGACATCATTACCCTGTTACCGCTCAACTGCGTTTTCATTGTACCAACAATATGGCTGAGTACGAGGCATGTATCTTGGGGTTGCGATTAGCGGTGGACATGGATGTACAGAACGTCTTGGTCTTGGGGGACTCGGACCTTCTGGTACATCAGATTCAGGGAGAATGGGAAACCAGAGATTTAAAGCTTATCCCGTATCGTCGGTGTTTGCATGATCTGACCAAACGCTTTCGATCAGTAGAATTCAGGCACATCCCAAGGATGCATAATGAGGTTGACGATGCTCTAACTACTTTAGCGTCGATGCTACATCACCCGGACAAGGTTCGTGTCGATCCGTTACATATTCAGGTTCGGAATCAACATGCTTATTGTAATGTGATAGAAGAAGAGATGGATGGTGAGCCATAGTTTCATGATGTCAAAGAGTACCTCAGGTTAGAAATATACCCAGAGCAGGCAACCGGAGATCAAAAGAGGGCTATTCGGCGTTTGACGAACGGATTCTTCCTTAGTGGAGGGGTACTGTACAAAAGGACCCCAGATTTGGGATTGTTAAGATGTATAGATGCAAGTCAAGCCACAACAGTGATGACAGATATACACTCGGGAGTTTGTGGACCACACATGAGCGGGTATGTATTGGCAAAGAAGATTCTTTGAGCAGGATATTACTGGCTCACTATGGAGCGTGATTGTATAAGTTTCGTGCGAAGATGCCATCAGTGCCAGATACACGGAGATTTAATTCATTCTCCACCGACTGAATTGCATACAATGTCAGCACCATGGCCGTTTGTCGCATGGGGTATGGATGTTATTGGACCTATAGAACCTGCAGCTTCCAATGGTCATAGGTTCATTATGGTAACGATCGACTATTTTACCAAGTGGGTGGAGGCCAAAACCTTCAAATCGGTAACCAAGAAGGCGGTGGTAGACTTCGTACATTCCCACATCATCTGTAGGTTTGGAATTCCAAAGATAATCATCACAGATAACGGTGCCAATCTTAACAGCGGATTGATGAAGGAGGTCTGCCAACGGTTCAAGATCACACACCGAAATTCCACACCGTATCGTCCCAAAGCAAATGGTGCGGTTGAGGCAGCAAACAAGAACATAAAGAAGATATTGAGGAAGATGGTAGAAGGGTCCAGGCAATGGCATGAAAAGTTACCATTTGCACTGTTGGGTTATCGCACTACCCTCCGGACTTCGGTAGGTGCAACTCCTTACTTGTTGGTATACGGGACTGAAGCAGTAATACCCGCAGAAGTTGAAATTCCATCCCTCCGAATTGTCGCTGAAGCTGAGATTGACAATGATGAATGGGTCAAAACCCGATTAGAGCAATTGAGCTTGATCGAGGAAAAGAGATTGATAGCAGTATGTCATGGACAATTGTACCAAAAGAGAATGGCAAGAGCATATAACAAGAAGGTACGCCCCAGGAAATTCGAAGTGGGACAACATGTGTTGAAGAGAGTTCTACCACATCAGGCCGAAGCGAAAGGCAAGTTCGCTCCAAATTGGCAAGGACCGTTTGTTGTGACTAGGGTATTATCCAACGGCGCGCTATGTCTAACTGATATTGAGGGAAGATGCACTGATATGGCTATCAATTCCGATGCGGTCAAGAGATATTATGTGTAATTCTTTAATGTATTTGTCAACGATTGGTTTCGTTTGTGTGTATGTTGGCATTTTTCGGAGAATGAAATGACAGAGGCAATTTTTCTGCTACCCAAACACTTTAACCTTTGTTTTACCCTTTGAGCCCTAATAATTCTTTCATACACCCTCTTTCGGAATCACCAAGGAAGATGTGTAACAAAATAGGAAAAGAAAACAAAGAAAAGACACAAGAAAAAGTGAACTACGTTCGACCTGATTCCTCAAGAAGGATACGTAGGCGCCACACGGTGCGGTCATAATAAAATAAAAGTCAAAGATCCCCCAAGCAACAAAACTGGGGCAGAAGTCATTGTTTCGTTTGAAAGATAGTGTGGATTCCGAAAGTTGTAATGAGCTAACCATTGAGGTTAAACCCTTTTCTTTAGCCTCACGCGCAGAAACCACATTGAGAACCAAAAAGACCTCTCGATCAGTATTTGAGAAATGCCAAGTCATGCGAGTGAAACTACGAATGACACTTCAATCCTCGATTGAATTTAGGACTTACAAGCTGAAAAGGGATGGCCCCTTTAGAGGAAGTTCTATGGATAATACCCCAGCCCACAGCAAGGAAAGAAAGCGAAAATGAGAGAGTCTTAGCGGTGAAAACCCTCGCGGGCACCTTAAGGCGAAGAAAGTTGAGAAATAAAATGAGAGAGTCTTACGGTGAAAACCTTTACGGGCACCCTAAGGCGACGGGAGATAGAGAAACGAGAGAATCTCATTAGTGAAAACCCTTCAAAGGGCACTATGAGGTGACGAGGCAAGATGGTTACAAGATGTCTGCATGAGACAAGGTTTGGACATTCGTTTATTCCTAGCAAAATACGGCCATCAGAAAGTGATTGACATGAATAGACCGGGTAGATTAATCTCAAAGGCGCGGCATAACCGTTGAATTAGTCACACATTCAGATAAGTTTTCCTATTTTTGAGTTCAGAAAAGTTTTCCTTTTCTTTTGTCATTTGCGGTCAGCATTCTTTTTCTTTTCTTTCGTTTTCGAAAATTGATTTTTCAAAGCTTAGTACCAAGTCTCCCAAAGCAGTATAATGAAAACGAATAGGCGTGGAACGAGGCAATAAGGCAGAAGTCGTTCCGATAGTAAGATTGGAACGACAGGTTGATCGGAAGGTTCGCAGGAATTATGGAGTATGATAGACACATATAGCACGTCCGGAAGATGATTTCACGCAACAGATCACCGGCTAAAAAGAGTCGGATCAAACTAAAGATCGGAATGAAAGGGAGAGATGAGAAACCGTCTGTGGAAAGAGCATCATCCCCAGCAAGCGCTAACGTCGTCCCCAAAGTTCGAGGGAGGACAAGCGGCTGAAAGGGAAAAGAAAATGGCCCCAACAAGAGTGGCACGACCACTCACTGCGTTTTGAAACTAACAATTTTTCTTTGATTTGAAGCAGGAAAGGAGCGTTCGTCGGCGGAAAAGCATACCACCTAGAAGTGTATCAAACTGGGGCAGAAAATTTTCTCCTGTTGCGAAAATTTTCTTGAGAGCAGATACCAGGTAGATGATGATAGAAAGCAACACAAGATTTCGAAAAATACCCGTTCTGAGCGGAATAGTTTTGACAGAGGCCCGACAAGGCAAGGAAGTGATCTTTGAGCCGGTATCATCCCCAGCAATTGTTGGGAAAATGAAACACCGACTTCGAGATTCCCGCGGCAGCATTATATCCCATAAGTTTTCAAAGAAGCAGAGGTGTGAGTCCTAGAGGAGGACTGGGGAGAAGGAAATAAAGAATACTTCCCCAGCAGCATCATCACTAGCAGGTAAATAGGCAGTTCCGAAGATATCTCCAGCAGCCAAAGGAAAAGTAGCACGGTTCAAGGGGAAGGCAATTCCAAGACAAGATAATTTAGAAGAGAAGGTGGCCCTAGAGGCAACGCAGGAAGAAGAAAATGGTACAAAAGGCAAAGGAAGGTAATCAGGATAGGATGAAATTAGTGAGTAGTAGTTGAAGTCAGGGAGCCCGCCTGGAGAATGGAGTGGCAATTTTATTTTGAAGTAGTGTTGAAGTCAGGGAGCCCGCCTGGAGAATGGAGTGGCGATTTTATTTTGAAGTAGTAGTTGAAGTCGGGGAGCCCGCCCGAAGAATGGAGTGGCGATTTTATTTTTGAAGTAGTAGTTGAAGTCAGGGAGCCCGCCTGGAGAATGGAGTTGCGATTTTATTTTGAAGTAGTAGTTGAAGTCAGGGAGCCCGCCTAGAGAATGGAGTGGCGATTTTATTTTGAAGTAGTAGTTGAAGTCGGGGAGCCCGCCCGAAGAATGGAGTGGCGATTTTATTTTTGAAGTTGTAGTTGAAGTCAGGGAGCCCGCCCGAAGAATGGAGTGGCGATTTTATTTTTGAAGTTGTAGTTGAAGTCAGGGAGCCCGCCTGAAGAATGGAGTGGCGAATTAGTTTTGAAGTAGTAGTTGAAGTCAGGGAGCCCGCCTAAAGAATGGAGTGGCGATTTAGTTGTGAAGTTGTAGTTGAAGTCAGGAAGCCCGCCTGGAGAATGGAGTGGCGAATTAGTTTTGAAGTAGTAG
Organism: Nicotiana noctiflora; assembly: GCA_032618575.1. Lineage (NCBI taxonomy): Eukaryota > Viridiplantae > Streptophyta > Magnoliopsida > Solanales > Solanaceae > Nicotiana > Nicotiana noctiflora. The sequence continues at coordinate 68,003 of JASVEL010005358.1, read as the reverse complement.
TTGAAGTCAGGGAGCCCGCCTGAAGAATGGAGTGGCGATTTAGTTGTGAAGTTGTAGTTGAAGTCAGGGAGCCCGCCTGGAGAATGAAGTGGCGAATTAGTTTTGAAGTCGTAGTTGAAGTCGGGGAGCCCGCCTCTGAAGAATGGAGTGGCGATTTAGTTGTGAAGTTGTAGTTGAAGTCAGAGGGAGCCCGCTCGAAGAATGGAGTGGCGATTTAGTTTTGAAGTTGTAGTTGAAGTCGGGAGCCCGCTCGAAGAATGGAGTGGCGATTTAGTTTTGAAGTTGTAGTTGAAGTCGGGGAGCCCACCTGAAGAATGGAGTGGCGATTTATTTTGAAGTTGTAGTAGAATGGGGTCTCAATTTCCAAGATTTGATAAGGATAGTGAAGAATCGGAAAGTTACAGAATGTAACGGAAATCCCCAGCATGAATCCAAGTTCATAATCGGAAGGAAGGCAACAAGGATCAGAAAGATAGATTCAGACTTCGAAGCAGAATGGTTCGAAGATCACAAGGAAGGGACCAATGGTCGGAGTTCGGCAATCAAGATAGGCCGAAATAACAATTGTCAGAAGAGAAGAAGCATCAGAAGGAACATCAAGTCAGACGGAATAGCAAGGAACATGACAAAATCAAGTTGAAGAGATAGATAAGATTTCGCAATGCTGTAACTTAGTCTAGCTTCTTATTTTTCGTTTAGCACAGGTGTAATAAAGAGGTCAGTGAGCAGTAAGCAGCAACAGCGGCAACGGCAAGACCACATCAGTCATGGTAGTCCCAGCTACCAAAACTTCACGAACTACACTGACCTGATTCCTATTTAGCCTTGGATATGTAGGCAACCTCTGAAGCAGGGTGCGGTCAAAGCTTTTCAAAATGCTTCACAATGGAATACTCGAACGGGTAAAAATCGTTCATAGTCGCTCACTTATCTTTGCGCTGAAACTCTTCGTGTTCCCGGGAAAAGAGGGGCAGCTGTGAGCACGTGATTTTTACCCTACACATGAGTTGTTCCTATAAAATTCAGAATAAATGTTTTCCCTATTTTTTTTTAATTTTGTGTGAATTTTATGTTAGTTGTTTTGCATGTTGTTTGCGTGTGATATACTATGAAAATAGAAATTTGCATCTTTGGGAAATTAATTCGTTTTCTAACAAATTAAAGAGAAAAAAAATCATCAAAAATTAGTTAGCTTTTAAATTGAAAAAAAAAGAAGGAAATTAGTTTAATAGTTTTAATAAAATCCAAATAATTACAAGATAGGAAAAAATAATAGAAAATACAAAGCAAAATCGAAATACAATAAATACAAAGGAAAATACAATACACTACTTAAATGGGACGACCTGGGCTAAAATCCCTAACCCTTCAGCGGCCCAAATGCAAAACGCCCCAGCCCAAATCACGCTAAACTACCCAGCCCAGTTAATCCGCCCCAATCCCAAACAACCCCGTGATCTGGACCGTTGGATTCTCGTGATCCAACGGCCAAAATTCAATTTAATGTTTAATATACCAAAATACAAAATTCCACCCCAAACCCTTATCACCCGTCATACATACACTTCGTCTCCTTCAGAGACAAACGGCCCGGTTCCGCCGTCCACCACCGCGTTCCGCCGGCCGGAAATCGCTTCCGCCGGCGGCGTTCATCCAAACACTTCCATTTTAACACCAATTGATCCTCGCATCCTCCTCTACACGAATTCATGGTCCGTTAACTTCGAATCATTCCCAAACGTCTCGAATCTTCAATTGAAGATTCGAGCAAAATCGGAAACTACTCCATTTAAGCCCAAACTCACACAAAACCCTCACCTGACCTCCCCCATAGCCAATCAAAGCTTATTTTGTTTCGAATCCCACCCGAAACCATCAAGCCCCAAAAATGCCGTATGAACCCTAGATTTCAAAATTAGGGTCTCCGTTTGGATTTGAGAGAAATTGAGGCCTAACATAATTTAATTGGGATGTTTTCGTTTGAAAACATCTCAATTAAAGTCCGTTAGACTCCAAATGCAAGTCTAAGCTCAAAATGGCCCGGTTCTTGCTTTGATTTCGATTTCTTTCGAGGTAACCTCCCTTTTCCTATCTATTTCAATTAGATATTTGTTGTTTGTATATTTGTTTAGTTCAATCCATTTGATTTTCTTTTCATTCCTGTTGGCCGTCCATATTTGTCACTTCTTCTCAAGGACCTTTTATTTGGTCAATTACTCTTCTATGTTGTTTGTTTGATTACATATGTGGTCAAATGCGTATTCGTTTCGAATAGCGTCGTCGAATACTTGGTTTTTATTTTGGCCGAGATTTTTAGAATCACTGTTTTGCTAATTAATTTGTTATCATTGTTATGTGTTGTAGTTGATTAAATGTCGTCGTTTAACTACATAGGTTGATTTGTTTGAGATTCCGAACAGTGACTAGCACTTTTGAATTGAATTGGAGTGTTTGATTGAAACTGAAATTAAGATTGGAATTAGCTGACTAGGAAATTAGGTGTTAGCATTTTAAAATATCCCTGATGCCCTGCACATGAAGCTGGACAGTGGAGCCTGCTGTCACAGCAGGGCACTTAGCCTTGTCTGGACAGAGACCATAGTTAACTAATAAAGCCCATACATAGACAAGGGATAGTGGGAGTTCAGGGACAATGGGCTGGGCAGAGAGAGGGATGGGCAAAGGGGTTTAGTTTAAGGTCTTTGTACCATCAGGGGGAATGGTTTTAGCTATAAGTATAGCAGCAATCTGAAACAGTAAGGGGGGGATTCTTCTGAAAAAAAAACACACAGAGACTCTTAGAGAGGCTTAAGACATTCATACGGACAGGGCTTAGAGATAGAGACTGGTCGAAAAAATATACACATTGGTAGTGATTTTTGAGAAAGGATTCTGAAAATATAGTGTTAGACAGACATTGATATCCAGAGATATCTTATAGAAAACAGGATATAGCGATTAAAATAGCTACTGTTTCATTGGATGTTCCAGTTGGTTGAGGTTTTGCTACTGTTTCTGTTGGTTGAGGTTTTGCTACTGGTTTACTGTTGGGTGTGTCTGGACATTGTTGTGGTTGTGTCACTGGTTTGCTGTTAGTTGTGTTTTGTTGCTGTGTGTCGTTGGATTTTGTTGCTGTTGGCTGTTGGTCTATTGCTACTGTTGCTATCACTGCCATAGCTGATCCCTTGGTCCTCTATTTTCCAGGTACACTTCTAATACCTGTTGGTGTAATTACAAGTCGAAGAGATGAAGTAAAATGTTCATCTAACATTTCTATTTACGTTTATTGCAGTGAATTTGATCTATGTATAATCTAGCTAGAAACACTTGTATTTGTTCGGATTAGTTAATTGTAATAATGTTGTGGATTATTCTATATTCAAACGGCCATTATGTGATATTCGTAATAGGACTGTAATAAAACTTAGAGATCAAAAATGTGAGAGAAGTGAAAGCTAGATCTACGATCCGGATTACAAAATTAGATTTTATACAAAGCAATAGATTTTCTGAAATGACCGGTAAATCTGAAGCATATTTCTAGCTAAAACGTATGAGTTTATAACTGCTATGTTTTGAAATTTAATACATGTGAAGAAATTGAAATTAAATAATTAGGCATGTGTTCGTTATTTTGTTTTGATTCAAAATACCAGTTCACATTCTTATTTCAGGTTTAGTTCTACAAATTTCGTTTCGCTTTTCTTTTGATAATATATAAAAGGAATTTACCAGCAGTTAAATAGCTAAACTAACTTGAATTTAAGACTGAAATTAAAGTAATCAGTGGTATAGTAGTTAAAGCAGTACTTTTGAACAATTTGAGTAATTTGGTGATTAATTGTGCAAATTTGACTTGAGGTCGTGTCTAACTAATGAGTAAGGGAGGTCAATCCCTTTCTTTGTAGTATATGGTTTTAGAACCCTCGTGAATGGTTCAGATACATATCGTCTTGTGTTCAGTTGGGCCGTGGCCCAGTTTGTGACCAGCCTACCTCTTGATTAATTGGATCATCAATTCTAAAAATGATTTTGTTCAAGGCCAAGTTATATTAAGATATAAAATTGTTGAACTCGTAAATTCTAAACTAATAGTTCTTAAATAATTGATTCGGATTTTTTTTTATTTCATTGTAGAGACAAAACTAATAGAAAACTTGGTCACTTTAGGCGTACCTTTTAATAATAAATGAGATGAGCCTCACTAAATTAAATATACAATTACGGGGTCTCAGTAATTAATTACTAAAATACTTAGTATCCGGGAGAGGCCGTTTAGTGAATTTCACGGCCTTCCCAAAAGATATAATACGTTAGTCGCTTTAGGCGCGATCTATAATAATATTACTTTCTTAAATATGGGTGCGCATCTATGTGACCCAAATCTTACTCTCGGCGAAACTGAAATGCATTAAAGTCACAGGCGTACCGGTTACGGTGGGACTCGAAATGTGTTTTCGTGACGTCGCAATTCTTCTAAAAAATAAAAGCGGAGCATTAAAAATACATAGTTAAAATATAAAGAAATCAGATGAAAGCAAAATGTGCAGTTGAGCGACCGTGCTAAAATCACGGAATCCGGGAGTGCCTAACACCTTCTCCCGGGTTAACAGAGTTCCTCATCCGGTTTTCTAGTTTCGGAGACTATATTACAAAGTCATAAATTTCCTCGGTTCGGGATCAAACCGGTGACTTGGGACACCATTATTTTTCCAAGTGGCGACTCTGAATCTAATAAATTGATCCCGTCTCGATTGTCCTTCAATTGGAAAAACTCCCTCGTACCCCCGTGGGTGCGGAAAAAGGAGGTGTGACACTTCTCGAACGTAGGATGATACAGACTTTCTTGGAAAATATATGATCTCCATGAAAAAAGAGAATATTTCTTGATCACTTTGGCAGCTTTGAAAAAGACAGCATTTGCTGCCTTTGATCTCTTTGTGCATGATCTATGAATTTATGAAATTTGGAGATAATATCTTTATGAATATTTCAAGAGTTTATGAGATTTTGAAATGCTTTAAAATTAAAGGGAATATGTGTGACGCCTTTTATATGTCTAGCTAGAGTTTAGGGTAAATTAGAATTCAAGCAACCCTAATGGACTATTGGGTATAAACAACATAAATATCGGAATTTTACCAATCTATAATACATTACAAACTTATTTACCCTTCCTAAAGAGGTTGTCGCTTAATCATATTAGCATATATAATTTACTATTTATATATAAAATAATGTATTAGACTCCAATTTTAATTATTTTACTTCATTTTTCTTCCTCCCCATTCCACCTAACTGAATATAAACAGTATATTTTCATCCAAAATTGATCTTTACATGTGCGTAGAAAAGTTTCGCAGCTTTGAATTAAAAAATCAAATTTTACCGAATTATTATTTGTTTGAATTGAGTGTTGTTGCAAATAACTAAAAATATCCTTTAGAGTTTATACCCCTAGATTAATTTATTAATAGAAAACACCCTTCTACTAAGTAATATTTAAATATATTGCTTTTGAACGTGAAAATGTAACTAAAAGAGACACATTTAATCTCACATTTACGCTTCATTTGACCTATGCAAAAATCAGAACAATGAGCTCAAAATTATGAATACTCTATTATTATCTCATATATGCTACTCCTCAATTCCTTGCGCTACTGAAAGTAAAAACTCTTCCAATGTTATTAGGTAAAACCTAAAATTGAGGATGATCATTTCCAATTTTATGTAAGAACTAACTTATCTAATTGACAAACTTAAAGGGACTAGTTTGGTCAGTTTCTAGTATATATGAGAAACATTTTGTTTTTAATAATATATACTCCCTCGCTTTTATATTATATGAAGTAGTTTGACTCAGCACGGAGCTTAAAAAGAATAAGAAGATTTTTAAAATTTGTGGTCTTAAAAGCTTAAGGGGTAAAAGTTTGGGGGGCCATGACATTTGTATGACTATAAATATTTTTCATTAATGGTAAATGGGTAAAATGAAAGAGTTTAAAGTTGAATTATTTTCAAATTCAAAAATATGTCATTTATTTTGGAACAAACTAAAAGGAAAGTACCTCATTTAATATGAAACGGAAGGAATAATACATAAAGGTAAAAATTTATCTATAGAAGTGTTCTATAGAGGAACTATGAAGCCAAGGTTAGCCAGGATCTTACAACATCTAGATTTTTATCTAGTTTAATTCTGATAATAATATAAAAAGAAAGTTTTGAAATGACATGTACTGGAATACAGAAACTCGCACTCAAAATTGAACTGTAACAATTAGATGAATCCAAAAAATGGTTTATTGTCTCGTTGGTATCAGGTTATTGGGATAACGGTTGGTGAAGGAGTGAGATTTTATAATTAACGCCTTAACAAATTAGGAGTAGATTACTCAATTTTCTTATCGGATAAACCACTAACCCATTAATTTTTTTAATTTTTATACTTTTTCTCCTATGTATATAAAATAATTTTTGAAACCTTAAGGTACTCTCGTATACTTCAAGGTACTCTTTCGTGAATTCCCAACTATTGTTTCCCTTTCTTTTGCAGTTAAAACATGTTATGTTTACCGTATATTGCAAAGCATGTACTCAAAAAGATATATGTTAAGAAGTTACGCGCATCTCTTCTTTCTTCTTCTATTGTTGGTATACATATTCCTTAATTGTTCGGTTCTTGAAGAGTAAGGCATAAAAGACATTTTCTTTAGTGCTTTATAGAAATAGTTGATAGGAACAAACCTATTGTTGTACATGAAAGTAGACAAAAGAAAGAAAAATTAAAAAAGAGATGAAATATGATGTAAGCGTTTGCATCGATATTCTTGTGATATAAGCACTTACTTCAGCATTCCTATGATGTAAGCGCTTACTTCAGCATTCTTATTATGTAAGCTCTTACCTCGGCATGGCATTCAAATGTCTATAAATATAGGTCTATATTTTCATTTGTAGAACATCCCAAAACTTCTTTCTCTCTTCAGTTAATCAAGAGTTATTTTTTGTGTGGCCGTGGAGTAGGCAAAAATTGTTGAACCGCGTAAATCTTGTCTTGTCTTGTCTTATGCAATCTATTGTTTCTCTCCTAAATATTCTTTACCTTCTATTATCTTGACACGCTTCCCAAATCTGGTATCAGAGCACAGACATTATATTTCTGATTGAAAAATACAGTATTGGTGCAGGTAATATTCACAAGAATAGTGCGATACTATTGATCATCGTTATTATTCACATAAATTGATTTTTGTGAAAAAATGGCATCGGAAGAAGGAAGGTTAAGATTGACAAGTTCAATGGCAAAGATTTTGGACTCTGGAAAATACAAATAGAGGATTATTTGTACCAGAAAAACTGCACTTACCTCTTACAGAGGTGAAATCAGAGACTATGGCCAAAGCGGATTGGGATATATTAGATCGTCAAGCTCTTGGTGTGATTCGTCTGACGCTAACACGAAATGTGGCGTTTAACATCATTAACGAGAAGATCACTGCAGAACTGATAAAGGCATTATCAAATATGTACGAGAAGCCATCTGCTTCAAATAAAGTCTATTTGATGCATCGATTGTTCAACTTAAAGATGACAGAAGGTGGATTAGACATGGAACATATCAAAGAGTTTAATACAATATTAACTCAGTTGAGTTCTATTGATATAATAATTCATGACGAAATCAGGGCGTTGATTCTACTATCATCTCTACCGAAGAGTTGATCTGCAATAGTAACTGCAGTTAGCAGTTCATTAGGAAGTACGAAACTCAAATTGAGTGATATTAGAGACTTGGTTCTAAGCTAAGATATTCGCCAACGAGAATCAAGTGATTCCCTAGGATCTACTTTTAGTACCGAAAGCAGGGAGAGAATCAACCAAAAAGGACAGAGTCATGGTCGTGGCAGATCAAAGTTAAGGAGAAGAGGACAATCCAAAAATCGCAAGGACGTTACTTGTTGGAATTGCAATAAAAAGGGTCACTACAGTAGCCAGTGTAGAGAACCAAAGAAGAAGAAGGAAGAAAATTTAGCAAATGTAATTGTTGAACAAGTCGGTGATGCATTAATTTGTTGTGAAGATAGTCCACCCAAATCTTGGATTCTGGACTCAGGTGCATCCTTTCACTCTACATCATGCAAAGAATTATGGCATAACTATATTGCTGAAAATTTTGTAAAAGTTTATTTAGCAGACGGTGAACCTCTCGACATTGCCGGAAAAGGTGAAGTTCATATAAAAACTTCACAAGGCACGCTATGAAAATTGCAAAATGTACAACATGTTCCTGGCCTTAAGAAAAATCTGATATATATGGGTTAGATTGATGGTGAAGGATATACAGCAACATTTGACAATGGATCATGGAAGATAACCAAAGGGGATTTGGTTGTGGCATGAGGATTCAAAAGGGGAACACTGTATGCAACTGCAATAGAAAGAGATACAATAGCAACAGTTGATCATGGCCGTGACACAATATTATGGCATCGGAGGCTCGGGCATATGAGTGAGAAGGGAATGAAGCTTTTGGCATCCAATGAAAAGTTGTCAAACTTAAAACATGTTGAATTAGGTTTGTGCGAAGATTGCATTTACGGGAAACAAAAGAGAGTTAGTTTCTCAAAGGTGGGAAGGACACCAAAGAAAGAGAAGCTAGAACTAGAGCATACATATGTGTGGGGACCAGTTCCTATAACTTCTCTAGTAGGATCACACTATTATGTCACCTTCATTGATGATTCCACAAGAAAGCTATGGGTTTATTTTATGAAAAATAAATCTGATGTGTTTATTACCTTTAAAAGATGGAAAGCTAAAGTTGAAAATCAGATAAGTCTAAAGTTAAAATGTCTGAAGTCTGACAATAGAGGAGAGTATGATAGCTAAGAGTTCAAAGCATTTTGCTCGGAGAATGGGATCAGAATGATCAAGACAGTTCCTGGAACATCGAAACAAAATAGAGTTGCTGAGAGAATAAACCGAACCCTGAATGAACGAGCGAGAAGTATGAGAATACATTTCGGATTGCCGAAGTATTTTTGGGCCGAGGCTGTTAACACGACAGCTTACCTCACAAACAGGGAACCCTCCGTACCGCTGAATTTTGAAATTCATGAGTAGGTATGGAAAGGAAAGGAGGTAACTCTCTCACATCTGAAAATTTTTGGTTGTATTGCTTATGTGCATGTAAATTCTAATGATAGAGATAAGCTTGATCATAAGGCCAAGAAATGTTTCTTTATTGGCTATGGTGATGATATTTTTGGTTATCGGTTTTGGGATTATCAAAATAGAAAGATACTAAGACACAGGAATGTCACATTTAATGAAAATGTGATGTACAAGGACAAGCTTGAAGTAGAACCAACCAACACCAGCAAACAGACAATGTCTGAAATAATTGAGTTAGAAGAAATCTCAAAAAATGAAGTGGCTTGAGGGATTGCAACTGATTCTGAAATTGAAAATGAAGAACTAGAAGCCGAAATTTGAAGAAGAACTAGAAGTTGAACCTAGATCAGAACCAGAACCAGAACCGGAACCAGAGATAGAATCAAATGCATAACCAAATGTGGAATTAGGACCTGAATCAAATTCGGATTCTATTACTCATGAACCTATATTGAGGAGATCTAAAAGAGTCACGAATCCTATAGATAGGTTAACCCTCTCTCTTTACTATTTACTTCTAACTGATGCTGGAGAACCAAAGCATTTTTGTTAAAGCAATGCAGGTGATAGACTCTAATAAGTGGAAGCTAGCCATGAAAGAAGAGATGAATTCTCTTCAAAAGAATAAAACATGAATACTTATGGAGTTACCAAAAGGAAAGAAGGCATTACAGAACAAGTGGGTGTACAGAGTCAAGGAAGAGCATGATGATAAGAAGAGATACAAAGCACAATTAGTAGTAAAAGGTTTTCAGCAGAAGGAAGGAATTGACTACACCGAGATCTTCTCTCATGTAGTCAAATTAACTACTATCAGGTTGGTGCTAAGTATCGTAGCTGTAGAAAATTTACATTTGGAGCAGCTAGACATTAAAATTGCTTTCTTGCATGGTGACCTTGAAGAAACATCTACATGAAGCAACCTGAAGGTTTTCAAGTTTTTGGTAACGAAAATATTGTGTGTAAGTTGAAGAAGAGTTTGTATGGTTTGAAACAAGCTCCCCGATATTGGTACAAGAAATTTGATGGATTCATGCATAAAAATGGTTTCACACGATGTGAGATGGACCATTGCTGTTATATCAAAAATCTTGATGAATCCTATATCATTTTACTGTTGTACCTTGATGATATGCTAATTGCAGGATCTAGCATAAATAAGATCAATTTGGTTAAGCAAGAACTGGTGGGGGAGTTTGAAATGAAAGACTTAGGACCACCTAAGAAAATGCTTGGGATGAGGATTAGCATAAATAGGTCGGAAGGAGCCTTAAAGTTATCTCGAGAAAAGTATATACAAAAGTTACTAAGCAGATTTAGTCTTCATAATGCAAAGACCAGAAGTACTCCACTTGGAAGCCATCTAAATTTGTCAAAGGACCAATTACCTAAGACAGATGAAGAAAGGAAGTACATGTCCGAAGTTCTGTATGCTTCAGCAGTAGGAAGTTTGATGTATGCTATGGTTTGCACTTGACCTCAGATATCCCATGCAGTCGGAGTTGTGAGTAGATACATGTCAGATCCAGGAAAGGAGCATTGGGAAGGTATAAAAACAGATATTGCGATATCTCAAAGGCACCTCAGGTATGACACTTTATTTTAAAAGGGGCAATATTATCTTACAAGATTTTGCTGATACAAATTTAGGCAGCGATCTGGATAATCAAAAAAGTATCATTGGTTACGTGTTCACTTTAGGTGGTACTGCTATTAGATGGATGTCTAGACTTCAAAAAGGTGTTGCTCTATCTACCACTGAAGCAGAGTACATAGCAATCTCAAAAGATGGAAAAGAGATGATTTGGCTCAAGAATTTTCTTAAAGAGCTAGGTAAAGAGCACGACAAGTGTTAGCTTTTTAGCGGTAGCGAGAGTGCAATTCATCTTGCCAAGAGTCTAGTGTTTCATACAAGATCGAAGAATATCCAGTTGAGGTATTATCATATCTGAGATTTGATAAATGAAGGAACTCTTTCCCTGCAGAAGATATCAGGATCAAAGAATCCGTTAGACATGTTGACCAAAGTTGCCGGTGTTGACAAACTGAGGTTGTGCACTACCTCAGTTAGCCTTCGAGATTGATAGCGTGAAGGCGCTGCCAAAGAATAGCAAATCATTTTTTTTTTCTTGATGTAACTTAGGTTTGAGGGGGAGATTGATAAGAATAAACCTATTATTGTATATGAAAGTAGACAAAAGAAAGAAAAATCAAAAAGAGATAAAATATGTTGTAAGCGCTTACATCGACATTCTTGTGATGTAAGCTCTTACCTTAGCATTCCTATGATGTAAGCGCTTACATCAGCATTCTTATGATGTAAGTGCTTAACTCGGCAGGGCATTCAAATGCCTATAAATAGGGGTCTACATTTTCATTTGTAGAACATCCCAAAACTTTTCTTTCTCTCTTCAGTTAATAAAAAGTTAAAGTTGCCGAACCACGTAAATCTTGTCTTGTCTTATCTTATGAATTTATTACTTCTTTCCTAAATATTCTTTCCCTTCTATTATCTTGACATACTTTCCAACAGTAGTAATTAAATCTAACAACTTACTATAAAAATTCTTAACTATGCAACCAAAAGAACTAGGGTTCAAAACTTTTCTATTTGATTAGCCGATAAACCTCTTGATTATTACATGATAATTGTTAATTCGGTACCAATTCGCCCATTAACTTATTGGATGGCTAATGAATTACTATATTTATAACCCAATAGTTGATAACCCAAAATGTTAAGCATAATAATCCGTCCGATAAGCACTCTTAGCTCGCATAAGAGACATAGGATAAAGGAGTTGAGATCATGTTGTTCAATTCTCTTATTTATATTTTTGCCTGTATCATAAATTTTTAATTGATAAATAATGGAGTATTCGATATCTACCAAAAAAAACTCAAAAACCAATAAAGAGGGTGTTCGGATTGACCTAAAGCTCATTGGCTTTTAATCACCTTTTTAGTAGTTTTTATCCTAATTATATCAATCTAAACCTCGTAAGGCCAATAGGGTTAAATGATCATAATAAATTATTAAGGGGGCAAGGTTGACCATCTTTCAAATTTCAAGGGGCGCAAAGTGAAATGGAGTGGATATCGATCTTGTCATCTTATGAATATGATCATATCTTTTTAAGAAAATCCAATTTCCTCATGGAATCTGACTGACGATGAAGCTCCTTGCTTTGCTTACGCCTAAACCTCTGTTTTGACCTTTTCGTCTCTCCTTCTGTTACAACACTCCCTTAAAGCTTCTCTCTCACACAGACACACACAAAGAAACATTGCGATGGCTCTGTTCTTCTCAAAATCAAGAAAATTGGTCTGTTTGAAGCCCAAGATGGGTTTTTTGGTTTCACATTCTATTCATCATCATCACACATTTATATCGCCAAATCTGAGACACCCATTACGAATTCTTGGATTCCATCCTCCCCACTTCGCCTTTCGCCGTTTTGAATCAAGCAAAGCTGAAACACAGCTGAATAACATGCAGAGAATCGACAATAATTCCCAGGTAAATATATGTTTTCCTCTTTTCTTCATTTCAACTTTGATTTATCATCTTTTGAATATTCTCTCTTCTTATTTACAGTACTTAATTATTGTCTATCACTCTCCGTCAAAGTGCGATTCCTTTTTTTCATGGCCAAGCACATGAAAATTCTTTTTTATAGTAGGTTACAGTGAGACTCGAAGCTAATATACATATCTATTTGGATACCATTTAAAGTTGCATTACCATTTCACCTAAAATTTATTAGAGAAAATATACTTTTAATTTATTTAATACGTAATTGTTTTCAACTCATATTTAGGATATTAGTCTTGTTCTTATCTTTTTCTATGTGCCGTGTCGTACGAGAATGGGAGTCCATCTTAGCTTAAAATTGTGGCTGCTAAATTAGTTAAGGTTCAATTTAACACCCATTTTTTGTTTCTACTAGTAGAAACAGTATATAAGGTTTGTAGCATGTTTGGCTTATTTTTGTTCAAAAAGGCTTTTTTTTTTTTTTCCGCCAAAGAGTACTTTTGGCAAAAAAAATAAGTTGTTTGGCTAAGATTCTAAAAAAAAAAATGTGTTTTTAAAGATAAACAGTTTTGGAAAAACAGAAAAAATTAGTCTCTCTCCAAAAGTACTTTTGAGAAAAATACACTTAGAAGTCGTTTTTTAAAACTTGGCTAAATACTAATTGCTGCTTAGAAGTACTTTTCAAACTAATTAGCCAAACACAAACTGTTTCTCGCCAAAAATACTTTTGAAAAAAAATATTTTTCAAAATAAATTGATTTTTGCAACTTGGCCAAACGGGCTATATCATATGAATTACAAATTAATATTGGTTCGTGCTGGGTTGGCTTATCTTGTAAAAGGAACAAGAAAATCTAAGGACGGTTTTGGAATACTTTTATCTGCAAATACTTTTCTGGAAAGAAACTGTTGCACCTAACCTCAAGAAAATGGGAAAAAACGTGGTTGGGTGCCCCGTGCTTTCACAAAATAAAACAAGTCATTGAGTCATCATTTGAATAAGTTGGAATGAACAAGTGGCGTAGCCACCCTATGTCATGGGTGGTCAAGGCACACCCTTCGCCGAAAAATAGAAAAATAATACTGAATATATAAATTAAATATTACTTTAATAGATTATATATTACAGTTTGAACACCTTTAATATAATTGAGTGTTGTAGTCCAGTGGCTCAGGTGTTCAAAGAGATTGTCGTTAACGGGTTCAAAGTTCTACCCATTTTGTGACCACCATGTATGGTCTATTTGATTCTTTTGCAATCTAAATTATTTTCTAATAAAATAACTCTTAAAACTTAAATTTGTGTATAAATAAACAACCAATCTTAAAAGTAATTTTTTCACTAAAAATTATTTCTTAAATAAATTTTATAATTTAAAAGTCAAGCTACAATAATTTTGGTACACCATTCTTCGATAAAAAAATTATTCTTGTTTAAAATTTAAACATCATTGGTGAAATTTCTGACTACGCTACTGGAATGAACGGCATCCTTTATCAAAAAAAAATGTTATGAAGTTGAAGTAATCAGAAATAAGGATTTTTAAGTTTGCTTGCGTATAAACTGCTTGATTGGAAACTTGAACTAAAAGATTGCTCTTGAGTTGCCTCCTTAGCATGTCATACTCTCTTCACGCTCGATAAACAACAGGAGTTGCTTATCTGATTATGTTTATAAACTGATTTCATTACATAACATCTTCTTAGTTTAAAAGAGTTACAAATAAACAGTCTTAGGAGAGATACTGTTCTTTATCGTTCTCTAATAGGTCTTACAGATCACAACAAGTTAATGAATCAACAATCTCTGAATTCCAAATTAGTTACAGTCAGCCATATGAATCTTCTGTATTCATCCTGCTCTATTTCATAGCAATACAAAACAATTTGTCTTTTAAAACAAATGTGAGTTCTCTAAATCTGGCAACTCGGTTCAGTAAGTTCCCGCTATACGCGGGGTCCGAGGAAGGGCCGGACCACAAGTGTCTATTGTACGTAGCATTACCCTGCATTTTTGCAAGAGCCTATTTCCACGGCTCGAACTTGTCCTGGTCACGTGGCAGCAACTTACCAGTTACGCAAAGGCTCCCCTTCGAGTTCTCTAAACATCACATCAATATCCTCTATAGGTGTTAACCGGTACTTGTAAAATATGAAAATTATCTTAACCAGTTATTCCATTAGCTACGTCCTCATATTGATAAAAACTATCTTCACCAGTTATTTCATTAGCTTCATCCACAGGTTGATATTTCGAGGTGATGCATATATCCTCTTTCGAATATCAATGATCATAAACTTTCCTTTGGATATATAGGTCCTCAATTTCCCTGGAGGCAAAGTCAAATTCACCTCACATTTGAACTTTATTCCTGAAATGAGGGAGGAGAGAGTACACTGCTACAGGGTCCTTGACGATGATGGTTATCCCATGACTAGCAATTTCGTACAGGTAATAGAAATATATATATATATATATATATATATATATATATATATATATATATATATATATATATATATATATATATATAAGCAAGCTTAAACTTTGCAATCAAGATTCAACAGAGGAATGCTTATATCTTATCGATCATTTGGCATTCATCTTGGTCAGATTGACAAGGAAGTTGCACTGAAAATGTATACTGATATGGTCACTCTTCAAACAATGGATACAATCTTTTACGAAGCACAAAGACAAGGAAGAATATCTTTCTATGTTACTGCACTTGGAGAAGAAGCTATCAACATTGCATCAGCTGCAGCACTTAGGATGGATGATTTCATCTTTCCACAGGTTAGTCGTCGAGCACACAAACTTACATATAGTATGCAAAAGTCACATTACATAGAACTAAAGATGTAAAAATTCGGATAACAAATATGTGAAGTGTTGATTATACATTTTGTGCACCATGTCCAATTGAGTTTCTTTGAATGACTTCAATCTAGCGTTGAATATCCATTTACTAGTATTCTAGCTCTCTGCCTCTTTCTTCTAGTACAAATCGTCAAATTTCTTTTCTCCAACATCAGTAGGAGTTTGTGTGAAGCAATAAGAAGATTCTGCTTGGCGAATAAGTCGAGATTTTTAGTTTTAGCCAAAAGTGATTTCCAATTTTCTAAAGAAATAGCATAGATGTAAATTTTTGCGTTGGATCATCTGTCTCAACCATAGGCATCGTTTACCATTAAACTCAGACTTGTTCACCAGGTGCATTTTGGAAAACATCTTTATTTGTTGACTTGCATATGTTGAACTTCAAATCTTTTCAAATAAATGCCAAATTGATGCTAGTTGAGATTGATTTTTATAGACTTTCTGTGGTAAATAGCTTTTGTTACCTCAATTTTGGATAATCATGAGATAAAAGCACATTTTAACTGAAATCTTCAGATTTTTCACTTGTCCAATGATTTGACCAGTAATGTCAATGATTTTCTTTTTTGTCATTGTAGTATAGGGAGCCTGGAGTTCTATTATGGAGAGGGTTTACTATTCAAGAATTTGCCAATCAGTTGTTTGGAAATAAAGATGATTATGGAAAAGGAAGGCAGATGCCTATCCATTATGGATCTAATAGGCACAATTATGTTACAGTTGCATCAACAGTAGCGTAAGATACTCACGCTTTTGTACTGCTACGCTACTTTAAGATTTTCAAACATCTTTACTGTAATTTGTATGAAGTAAATAATTGATGAAGAGTAGTGGTGATTTCGCTTCAGTACTCAGCTTCCACATGCTGTTGGTGCTGCCTACGCTCTGAAGATGGACGCGAAAGATGCATGTACAATTGTATATTTTGGAGATGGAGGCTCTAGCACGGTAAATGTTTCAATTAACTTGTGGAAGTCTGCACTACTGTCACAATGAAATAAGGCTGCGTGCAATAGACCATTTTGGTTAGGCCCTTTCCCGGACCCCATGCATAGCGGGAGCTTAGTGCACCGGGCTGCCCTAGGATTCTCAGGGACTAGGAATATGCTCAAATTTTGACAGATTAGTGTTATGATGTTGTTGCTGTTCTTCCTGTTAAATTCATTGGTATCATTTCAGGGAGATTTTCATGCTGCTCTAAACTTTGCCGCGGTCTTAGACGCGCCTGTCATCTTTTTCTGCCGGAACAATGGTTTTGCGATAAGTACGCCTGTTAGTGACCAATTTCGAAGTAGGTGCCTCTCTTGGCTGCTCAATTGTTTGCTACTATTATTTGTTATTGGCTACTTAACTAGACATCTATTTATGATTACTTGTTAGGTGATGGTGTTGTTACCAGAGGAGAGGCCTATGGAATTCGTAGTATCCGTGTGGATGGTAACGATGCTCTTGCTGTTTTCACCGCTGTCCATGAGGCACGAAAAATGGCTATTAATGAACATAAACCTGTTCTTATTGAGGTAACATTAATATTATTGCGAATATAGCTAGCCTTTATATAGCTAACTCCAACTAGTTTGGAATTGAGGCTTACTTGATATCGAAAATCACCTATCTTATTTGCTATGCTAGTTTTGGAAGTGTTGTTAGGTGCTTCTATTTAGAGTTTAACAGATATTTTGATGTTCAACAGGCCCTTACCTATAGAGCAGGACATCATTCAACCTCAGATGACTCAACCAAATATCGTCCAGCTAACGAAATCGAATGGTGGAGAACAGAAAGAGACCCAGTAACTAGATTTAGAAAATGGATTGAAAGAGAAGGCTGGTGGAGCTCTGAGGCGGAGTCTGAACTTCGCAGTAATCTCAGGAAGCGGGTAAATTCTGCTCTAAGAAAAAAACTTCTATTACTAATTCGTTGTTGCCCATATAGCTTTCTAGAGCAGAATTTAACGAAGTATTATAGACACGGATCATTGGTATATGCTAGGAAAACTAAGTTCTTATGATATTAGACTAAGACGGGCTTAAATGGAGCAACATGCATAGTAAGGATTATAGTCGACCCCAACTTGCTTGGGACTGAGGCACAATTGTTTTGGTTGTTGGGTTGCAAGAAAGAGATCGATCAGTTTGGTTTTCTTAGCTCACTTTCAAATGTTGTGCTACAGGTATTGGAAGCCATTCAAGTTGCAGAAAAGACAGAGAAGCCTCCAATTAAGGATGTATTTACAGATGTATATGATGTTCCTCCAGCAAACCTCCAAGAACAGGAAACATTTATTCATGAATCAATCAGAAGACATCCGCAGGATTATCCTACTGATGTTCCTATCTAGTTGAAATTGCTTGTCTATTTTCCCTTATAATTTTTTCTTCATTTAGTGCTAATTTACTATATGAAAATGCAAAATATCAATGATTAGATCGTTAGTAGTTGAGTTGGTGTAACAACCAAAGTTGTATTTGCTCGACATTCTCAATAATGAAAATGGTAGCACTCAAGTGGGACCAAAAATATAACGTTTATAATCTCTTTTTTCACCTTTTTGGTTTAACCTATCAAAGTAGTAAAAACAGATTACACTGGAAAATTTGAGGAATAACACTGGATAAGTTCTTCAATGACAAAGAACACGAATTACATTCAGAAAAAAGGAAAATGAAATTCATCAAGCTAAGTTGACATAACAATCAAAGGGCTAAAGTAATATCTCATAATGAAATGTGTAAAAGTAAGAAAGCAGGTGAAAAATGAGCAGCCTCAGGTACCATTCTGTGCACAAAAGTTGTGTGCATGTACACGAAGATAGCTGCAGTTTACGCTTATTGGTTTAATCATTATTATAAGGACGAAGATTTCTCATTCAAAGACTCTGTAACAGCCTTTAGGAGAGCAGGCATCAGCTTTTGATTTGTAACGATAATGCCTTCATGTAAATCAAGGTATCTTCCCCTGGAGAAGTCCAAAGGGTTTCCTGCAGCATCTGAGACTACACCTCCAGCTTCTGCAAATTAGATGACATATATCTTATGATTAGCCAAAAAAAATTGCTAGCTTAACCTTTGAAAAAAGGTGGCCTAAAAAGATTACAATGTGTAGCATTAAAAAAATAAAGAATTAACCTACATAGCGTCCACCCAACCGCTTAAACTAAAAATAGCATGCAGATATATAATCCATGTATAATATGTGTATAACCATGTACAATCAGTTTAAAATCTATAGTATATAATAGCTAGGAAAAGTAAACAATGAATCCGGCCATCTATTTTTGTAAATATCTCGTAAAAAAATATCAACCACTTTGGCCGATTCAAAGTAGCTATATTTGTCGGATCTTCTAATTTAGCCCATCCGAAGTAGATCAAATTTATGAGATTTTGCATTCAAAAATTTCCTATGTAATGATGAGTGTTGCCAAGTGAACCAATATGTGCAAATGTCCGTTTAAACAGAAAATCCGTGAGCCCACGAGTCTGTATCTGCCTCATTAACTTCAAATGAAACATAAATCACAAGGCTGAGGGAAAGGCTTTTTGCCCGGGTTGTCCGGGCCAGATATAGGAAAACTAAAAACCTTTCAAGCTACATGAGGTGGCTTACACTTTTTTTTATTAGGATATGTACTTTTCAAGGATTGGTGACTATCTTGATTAGGTTCGAGATCAAGGAACGTGGATGAAAGTGAATCATCAAGTGGTAGGGTGTTCAAAAGCAAGGCCAAGTGAAACCAAGGATAACGGAGGAAAAGAGCAGAAGAAAACACAGTGGTAGAGTAACATAAACTGGGCAAAGAGAGAATTCAAGTATACAATCCGATCTGCCAAAAAAGGGCGACCTGATCTCTCATGTGAATAAGGAGTTGGAAACTTGAGAGGGAGACTTCTGAACCTAAGATGCTCTGACAGGAGGACTGATAACGAGCATTAGAAGGTATGTTTTGCTTCTATACAGCTGATACTAGCAAGTGAAGAAAAGAGCAAGGTTTGAGTTCAAACATTTGATAGATTTGGGATATTTTATGGCGCTACTAGGTCCGTTTGTTTCATTTCATTCATCTGAGCATGTATAGTGGTGATAAGTGATGATTCAAGGGTAGCAAAAAGCAGATATAAATTTAAAAAATTTACAAAACATAATATAGACCTGCAACAACAAGATATCCCGCTGCATGATCCCATATTTTCTCACGGTAGCCCTTATGAGGAAACCGCAGATATATTGCTCCATCTCCACGGGACAAAGCACCATACTTTGCCTGGCTATCTATTCGAACTGGTGGCGCTCTGACACCAAGTTTCTGTTTACAGAAGAAGAATAAAGACCTTGTTTAGTCATACATATTACTAAGAGAAAACAAAAACATAAAAGAAACATTGAAAGAGAAGTCATACCTTTGCTATGGAGCTAGATAGGTCATGCAAAGAATGTGCTGCTTCAAAAGATTCAAAAAAAGATGCCTCTTCGGGATTGTCTAAATCAGTAACATGCACCTGAAGACAATAGAGCAACCTTTCAGCTGAGAAGGTATACAGGATTTGAAGTAAGTTAAAATTACTAAACACTCCAAACAGAAACCTTTATCGGCGTAGATCCATCAAGAGACTGCATGTAAGTTCCAGAACCAACTTGGGCATAAAAGAGGCAACCAACTTTTTCTTGAGGATCCTGTGGATTGTGGGAGGCCACAGAAGATAATGGAAGATTTGGACAGGCTAGGACGCCCAAAACCGCCTTCCCTTCATCTAGCAATGCCAATGCAATTGCATATTGGTCTCCCCTTACAAACCTACAGAAAGATTAAGACCTTTTTAGAGGGCTCATAAATATGTTTTGTATAATCAGATGTACTTTACTGAAATCAAAGAAGCAAAAGTTCAGACATAGACATAGTAAATAATCTTACAAACATGCGAGATAGAGAGTTTTGTATGAACAAGGTCGCACATCCCAGTTATCAGTGGTGGTTGATCATAACTGGTAATGGCATAAATTCACTGGGTAGTGTACGCATATTTCAGCAATTTCAAAATCTACAAGCAGCAGAAGTCATGGTATTGAGTGAGGAGAGAAGGAGAGCTATCACAAACTTAATCTTAAAATCTAGTAAACTGCTATTAAGCTGAAATAAGATTAATTCAATTCCTCTACCTTTACTTTTGCATTTTGCTATTGCCCTTATTTTCTCCCATTATTCCAGTTCAACGCTAGTATTATGTACTTTCAATAGAATCACCAAGCAAATGAAATGCATTCTTAGATAGCAGTGAACACTAGCCAAACGTGGCCATGATATATGTACTGGATCAGTAGCCACTCGGATGGACAAACAATTAACGAAATCCAATGAGCTATAACTGCAGCTATTCACATTCGAGACCAACCAGAGTCTCAAAGCATATTTTGTTCCGTCAATTTTTCAAGTGCCAAGCTCATTATAAAAACAGTGCTATTAAGAAAATCCAAAGACTGTGTGTAAGGCTTAGTGCAATCACAAGGTATAGCAACAAAAAAAAAAAAATTCTGGTCTCAGCCAAGACAATTAACAGACAGATGTTGTTTCCCCCAAAGTACCATTTAGCACAACCACATCATGTTTCCCTCTTTTTAAATAAAGAAGGGAGAAGTCATATATCATACTTTTGCATTGAGATTAACTGACTTGCAAACAAGGATAGTCCTTTTCTTATCTAGCAAAAACTGACTTGCAAAATCTTATTTCCACTCACCCTTTAGTACCATCAATAGGATCTAACACCCAATGCTGACCAGAAGGACCGCCTTCAGATCTACCACTATCAATGGCAGCAAGCACATCTTCTTCAGATAACGGAGCATTACCGTATGTTTCATCACTAGCAAGTGTTTCATTGACAAGCTTCATGATACGCTGTAATGTTTCTTTTCCCTCTTCTTTACGAAGGTCTCCAGAGTCCTAGAGAAACTTAGATTTAGAACTCCCATCCTTTAATTTGATGCAAAGAATATACATTTTCCACTGAAATGGGGAAATGAATATGCAGATAAATAATAAACTGCAAAGCAGAAATGAATTAAGAGGGATACATCACATTAAAACAGAGGCAGACTAGTAATGACAACGACAAGACTTTTCCTAAGACATCAAAATCAGTCAACTTTGTTTTGCTATGAAATCTCTGGGGTTTTCCCTTTAATATTTCATCAGATATTAGGAATAAAGAAGCTCATCAAATCAAACATATTAGCTGGTTATGTTTCAAGGAAAATGGACAGGAGGGAAAAAGTAATTAAAGGAGAGCCTTTCAACTGCTCTTATTTCATGAAATGTTAAAAGATGATACCATGACCATCGTTCCACTACAAAATTGATTCAATCATATTGTGCCCCAGGAAAAATATGCAAGTCCATAATCAATTCATCACTTGGGTTGAGGCTGTGATGCCCAGAATAAATTGGAATAGTTGACCTCCTGAGGTGCTGAGTGTGATTTCTGGTCACTAAA
This sequence comes from Nicotiana noctiflora, assembly GCA_032618575.1. Classification (NCBI taxonomy): domain Eukaryota; kingdom Viridiplantae; phylum Streptophyta; class Magnoliopsida; order Solanales; family Solanaceae; genus Nicotiana; species Nicotiana noctiflora. Next base: position 45,916 of record JASVEL010005358.1, on the reverse strand, counting down.
ATGAAGAAAGTCCAAGAAAAGAAACCTAGAATGCATCCTTTATTAGCTGAGAGAATTGTTAATATTTCCGTTACTCTGACAATATTTTCTGCCATCTATTCTATCAAAAGTAATACCTTGCCTCGAATTAGATTAGCTATGCACAAATCATTTTGTTGAGTGTATAGCTTTACAAAAATTCTTTCCAAGGTTTCATTTGAATGATATCTTAATGAATAAAAGACAGAAGATAAACACAACATGCTAAATGGCTAACAGGGCAAACATCACCTCCTCAGCCACTAATGAAAATGATGCAGAATCCAACTCTTTCTGTAAAACAACGCTAACCACGGCCTGTGAGCCTGATAATCAAATGTAAGCCATTTTCAAAAGGAGAGAATAAATTGCAGGGTCTACGTCAACATGATAACAAAAGCATAAGATGTATATTAGTTGCAGAACATCAGTTTCTTTAATGCAGCAATGAGAAGCATCTTGCTCCATGAGAAAGACAGAGAGGAGGTGGAACATAGAGAGAATGGAACCAAATGTCAAAGGAAATAGACTGGTCCCAGAATATTACATCTTCGTTCTTGGAAGCATGCTATCTAAACATCAAAGAAAAAAATGCTCATAGTGACAGGTAAGGGTAAAACAAACATGCTAAAGGTCTAGAGACATTAAAATATAATTGACTTTCTAAAAGCTAATAAGTAACTCTTAGTTGAAGTTATCTAGTTACTAAACAAGCTTTTTTTTGATAAATACTAATAGTAAACTAAACAAGCTAATACTAGTCAAAAGTCATACGACCATACATCTTTCTACCAAACAACTTGCTGTTTCCATAATATAAATGTACCAATACATGAAAACATTATCTTCAATAATTGACAATCTAATCCGTTCTCTAAATAAGTATAAAATTTGAGACTCCCGAGTGGACATCAGAGGAAGTTGGCTAAAAAATTATTTACTTACTTTTCAATTTAACTATTCTAAATTGACTATGATAGTTGGAATCGTGCATTTCGAGTACTTGATATCAAATTTTGCTTAATCCATTAGCCCTTTCCAACTAAGCTTGATTACTTAATACTACATTTGCAGTTTTAAAAATTCCTACTATCGCTTTTGGATTTTAACATTTAAGGCATTTCATTTCAAAGATGGTCAATTAGACAACAGAGATTAAATTTAAGCCACTTAAAGTGGAGCAACGGAGTAATAATTACAAGAATAAATGCGACCAACATCCGAGTGGAGGCCAACAGGTCCCCTCTCTTAACTATTCAATAATATTGGTCTTACAAAACCATTACAAGAATGATGTCCCCACATTAGTAATTTTATAAAGCATATTTCCCATCAAAATCAACCAACTATACTGCATACATCATTATTGGGCCAAAGATTATTGCTGAAGATAAGCTGAAGGAATTATGAATACTCCCTCAAAATTGAGTTAGATATGTTAAATAGAAGAGTCACAAATACAATGAGAACATAAGGAGATGCGCTATCATACCATAATCAGCCACTGTCACGGGAGATTTGTCAGACTTCGATTGAACATCTGCTTGCAACAGTGCTTTTTGGACTTTCTGCAGAAAATAGAGGAAGAGGTGTTAGCTGACTGCATACAGAAAATGCCCAGAGGAATATGCCAAAAAAGCTGATAGAACTGAAAAATTCAGAATCAATCCAGTTTAAACATAATATCAAATGGAAATAGAGACCTTCTCATGCAAGAGTGAGAGCCATGAACAACTCCTCCCCACCCCCACCCCCCACCCACCCCACCTCCCCCCCACCCCCAAAAAAATTACAAAAGAGCATGAAAGCGTGGTGATTTCAGAACAGATACACAGCTGCTTTTAAGGTTTGATATTGTGCATTTTGGAGGCATAATGTGGTAGCAAATTATACAGTTAGAAAGGCTTCATGATAGGTAATGGTCTGGTACCAGTTCAAACACCTACAGGCTATAAGGTGATTAACAATGGCTTTTTCTTTCTTGAAGATTTGGGAAAAAGAAAAGGAGGCTCTACGAAAAGCATAAAATACCATTCTAGGTCCATTTGCAGCAGACCTTAACGAAAAATCTTTATTATGAAACTTCAATGAATTAGAAGGATTCCCACTGGGCATATTCCCTTTCCTGAAACTATTTCAAACCAACCAGGAAAACGAGATACCCAAGTTATGAACCTTGTTCCACACTCATGAAAAGAATTGATCTTGCCCGTGTCTAGCCAATTGGAACCTTAGATGATTCTAAACATTACAGAATTCCCCTGCTATAAAAGATGTTCAAGAAACACATAATGGAAAAGAAACAGAAAACCTTCAGTAAAACACTCTTAATTAAGACTTAAAATCCACTATGCTTATTTTTTAAATAGTGCCATTAATCTCAAAGTAGATCAAATTAAGTGCTCGCCCATTGCAAGCACTTCTATCAGCCATTTTATAAAATTTCAAAGGGCTTCTCTACTCGCTTCTTTAATATCCTATTTTAGACATATGGAGTATTTCTGACATTCAGGTGTTAGATGAAAGCGGACTTTTACAAACAAACCCCAAAACTAATTCCTCGGAAGCAGAATTTTGCTCCTGTACTAGAAAGTTCCCCTCATTCCTATACAAAGATGAAAGCTTTCACTTTCTTGAAGATAAACTAAAGCCTGTTTACCTGCCACACCATGCTCTTCATCCAAATATTCATCCCTAGAACTCTCAACTCTTATGTATGCAACAAACGACCTAAGTAAAACAAAATACCAGAAATAATTTCATTACACAATTATCAAGCATATACTTTGAAATGGCGGGCTCTTTGGTCGTCTGGACCCATATCTGGTAAAAGTGATAGCGTGGTTATCCCTACACCCCACGCACGTCCAGGAAGTCATGCTTGTGCTCTTTCTTTTTGGTCCAGGCCAGGCACTTCATATGTCTTTGGGTCTTGATCTGAGCACTCGGCTAACTACTAAGAAAGCTCGAAGGAACTTTCTTTCTGAGCTATTAACTACCGGTCTTATTTCTCTTGGTCAGTTCTAAAGGTCTAAGGGGAAGACCTTTTTTTACTCCTCAACTTCTGGTACTTGCAACCTTTTCTGCCGAAAGAGAGAGTGCAAACCTTAAGGGTTCGTGATCAAGAAATGAATTAGGCATTGATCCTTCTAGCGGTCAGGGCCGTCAGGCAGTGGCGAAGCCAGGAAATTCAATAAGGGTGTTCAAACATTTGCTATTGGACTATGTAAGGGTCTTCAAAGTCTATTTTTAATCAATAACAAGTAATATTTTACCTTATACGGAGTATAATTTTCCGGCGAAGGGTGGTCAGTTGACCACCCTTGAATGCATGTAGCTTCGTCCCTGCGGTAAGGGTGAGGCTTAGGTCAACTAACACAAAAAGATCCGGTTCAATCAACGATTGCCTTTGGGCTACAAACTCCATAGGGGGAAGGAGGGTTTAGCTCCCAAATTATCTGAAACTTCATGTCTCATACTACCATTTTAAGGGTATTAATATGTAAGAATAACTAAAATAAAATCTTTTCTTTTTTATAAGAGTGGTGTCCGCATCAGCTTGCGTGGATACAACTCTTCGGAGCTATTCGATTTGAAACCATAAATTTAAATGTCCAATAAGTTCAATGTCAAGAATCAAACTTATCAAGTGTAAATCTTAATCTGCCTCTGTCATTAATCACTAAGCATAATTATCCTAATAGAAAGAAAGATAGGATATTTCTCCATTTCGCATTCACAAAAGCACCACTTCGCAACAAAAATAAACCTGAACTTACAATTCGACCACATTTAAACACAACCATAAAAAAAGAAGCTAAAATAATGAGCAGAAAATTACTTGGCAAAGGCGAGCAGCGAGGGAAGCAGCTTTCTTGGCAGCAGCAAGTTGTTTATCGTAAGACATTGAAGAAGCACTTAGGGTAGTTTTAGATGCTTTGAGAGAGAGGGAAATAGAAAGGGAGAAAAGAGAAAGGGGTTTCGTATTTTTTGTTAATGGCAGGGTTCGTGTTAAGGAATTTATAGTCCCAGATGACACTGCGAAAGTAGCCATGTCCAATTCTTGGACTCTTGGAGTTGGTGGCAAATAGCCAAATGGGGCTTACATTTGCTTAGGCCTGTGTGTAAATTTTATTATTTGCCAAAAACTTAAAAGGAAAAAAAATATATATATATGAAAAATACAGACATGTACTTTTTGTAAAAGGATAAAAATGAAAATATTTTATAAAAATTAACCAATAATTTCTTTTGGGTAAACATTTATACCCCTAACTTTATTTTAAAATTAAAAACTTTATTTTAAAACTTTCTCCTCAATTTTGAATAATAGACATTCTTTCCCTCTTATCCTACAATGTATATTTTGCCCTTCACTTGTTAAATCATTTATCTATGCAAGGCAAAATAAAGAAGACAAAAATAAGACAGAGATTGATAAGTAAGGCAAAAATAGGCATTTTTATAGGTATTTAAAAAGACAATTGACATATGAGGGGAAAATTTTCTATTGTTCAAAGTTAACGAGAAAGTTTAACTTTAAAGCAAAGTTAAGGGGTGCAAATAATATATTTATTTTCCATTCGGTATTGGATAAAATGGGAAAATAGCCATTTCTTACCATTAGGATCACATCAAAACTAATTAGCATTTAGCCACTTTGTGGTATTTACAATTGAGAACTTAATTATAGAGTCTTGGATTTTGTGGTTCTACAATTGAGAACATCAATGAAGTCATGAACTTTTAGTTCTATAATTGAGAGCTCAAGGATAGAGCCATGAACTTTTTTGTTTTACAATTGAGAATCCAAGTATACAGTCATGAACTTTGCGGTTCTACGATTGAGAACTCAAGAATATAGTCACGGACATTGTGCTTCTATAATTGAGAACATAAGAATAGATTCATAGATATTGCGATTCTACAATTGAGAACTCAAGAATAGAGTCATGGACATTGTAGATCAACAATTGATAACTCAAGGATTGTGTCACGGAGTTCGTGGTTCTATTATTGGGAACTCAAAGATAGCATCACGCAATTTGTAGTTATAGAATTGGAACTCAAGGATAGTATCATAGAGTTCGCGGTTCTATAATTGGGAACTCAAGGATAGCATTATGGAATTTGTGGTTATACAATTAAAAACTCAAGGGTAGCGTCATGGAGTTCATGGTTATACAATTGAAAATTCAAGAGTATTGCCATGGAGTTCATAGTTCTACAATTGGAACTCAAGGATAGCATAATGGAGTTTGTGGTTATAAGATTGGAACTCAAAAATAGCACCGTAGAGTTTCTGGTTCTACAATTAAAAACTCAAGATCATGAAGTTTGTTGTTTTTTAGAACTCAAGGATAGCATCATGGAGTAGCATCATATAATTCGTGGTTATACAATTGAAAACTTAAGTATAGCGTCATGGAGTTCATAGTGTATGATAGTTGTGAATATATTAGCTTTTGTCACGACCCCAAAACCCGATCGTGATGGCGCCCAACACATTGCTAGGCCAGCCCGACCAAATACACTATCATCCCGAGCTTAGAGCTCAAAATTTCTTATTTTAAGTCATTATCAGAGAAAGAAGCCAAATTAAAGTAATAGATATAATAATATCCCAAAACCTTATAAAAACAACGTAACTTCCCAAAGATCTGGGGTCACGAGCCAAGAACCTCTATCAGAACATCAGTCAATACTGTCAATAACTTTACAAGTCTAAGAGTACGCGGAATAAATAATAACAGAGTAGTAAGGGGAAAGGTCGGGTCCTGCGGACGCCAAGCAGCTACCTCGACGATCCCAACTGGGTCTAAACCAGCACCAAGCTAAATTAAGCCTCCAGGTACCTGAATCTACATACATGGTGCAGGTAGTCGAATGAGTACTTTCAACTCAGCGGTAATAAAGTAAATAATACTGAGGAAAAGAAAATCACACAAAGCACTATCTCATGCTATAAACATACCAAATTATCCATTAATTTGAAATACACTTTCAGGGTAATCCTTTATAACATACATGAGAAGAAATCTCTTTTTAACTTCTCTTTCTTTCATTATAACATATATACCTGGTACAACCTCAAACAGTGCAAGTTTGCAATGAAATCAACCCCTTGGGCTCAACACTCCTTAACAATTTCCACTAGGGGATCTGGTCAATAAGCCAGATAATGTATGTATGCCAGTAATGTACGAGTGCTAAATGTTATGTCATGTAGTACAAGTAAACCAATGTATGTATGCCATGCAACGCATATGACGCTGTGGCGTACAGCCCGATCCATGCAAAGGCGTCTGTGCTCACTGTGGGGGTTCAGACTCCTGACGGGCTCTACAGCCCAAGCGCAATAATACTGCGGCGTGCAGTCCAATCCATGCATGTATATGCTTATGCTCACATATCTCGAGGCTTGAAAGCCTCCTCACATAAACCGTCATGCCCTCACATATGGCCCTCGGCCCCAATTGGTCCACACGATATACAACCACTGCGTAGGCGGATTACGAGAACTTCTAGTCTCCAACACATATATAACACAGGAATTACTATACCTGATTCCACACCCCATCGTACGAGTACATAACACACATCAAGCATCCATACATACCACGAAAGCCATTTATAAATTTCACTATACCATCAACGACTCAATTATTACAGTCGATCCAATAAGAGAATACCGCAATACCACCGGATATTATCAGTTTATATTACCTTGCCCTTTTGAATATATACCCCGTCAAATCACTAGAACAGCAGTACCATTATCCTTAATCACCAGAAAGATTGATTCTTAAATTATCTACAGCTGCCCGCACTGCTCCAAAATTCTAATGACTTACCATTATATTATGAACTGAACCCAAACCTTGAACATGCCATTATCAACTTTCCATAGCCCATCGCATATACCATACCGCACTCAGATAACATGGAAATTTCTATTCATCTCCTACGCCAAAATACCTCAACTCAAGTTACCACACCAGACTCATACATAAGACCACACGGTCTCGGACCCATAGGCCACTGAATACTTGCTCAGATGTTTCCCAGAAGTACCACATTCTACAATACTTTATTTTGAAGAACTTCCTACGATTCGAAATTCGTTATCATTACCTTCCAAGACGGATACATAGAATCCCATAATTAACATAACATACCACAAGTCTCGATTTCTTTTAACGAAACCACAATCCTTAGCCACACACACAATCTTAAGGCACCTGATTGTTACAAGCAAAATCTTGAACACCGTAAAATCATTCTCGGGCGTCATTCACCCTTATTCAGCTGTAATTAAGCCGTCTTATTAAACAGAACCACTCATGCTTTGTTAGAACTATAACACTGTAGAACATGATTACATACAGATACAAATAGATATCTTTCCTTTCTATACACCGAGCATTCTCTATCAACAGCAGTTCAAAACATCCTAGTATTTCTTCCTATCAATGAAGCACCATATACCCTTCATCAAAATTTTCTAACATACCTGAAGATATGTCACGACCCAAACCCTGGTCGTGATGGCGCCCAACACAATGCTAGGCAAGCCCGACCATATTATCCCTTAAACCAGCCAGTTATTAATCAAATTAAACTTAAACAGTAAATGATCACATCAGGTGATAACCGAAATGTAAAACATACAAAATACGGTCCCAAACATATCGTGGTGTCACGAGACCGAGCCTCTACAGAATAGCATCCTAATACAACCAAGTCTAGGCAAATAGGAAATCAACAAGATGATAAAGAAGGAGAAAACAAGCTCTGCGGACGCTGGCAGCTACCTCGTAATCTCCGCAAAAGTAGACAAGGATCAGCAGCTACAATGTCTCAACTGCTCTCGGGCACCTGTGGATCTGCACAGAAAGTGCAGGGGAGTGGGGTGAGTATATTTCAACTCAGTGAGTAACAATAATAAATAATAACCGAAGGTAAGAAATCCTGTGCTATCACTTAGCAGTTCTAAGGCAACCCTCACAGGTACGTCATCACTCTAGTAGTACTTTACCTTCCAATCTACGTTTATCTCTACAAGATTCCACACTGAACTAACCCTCACTCGTACCCCTACGGTGTACGGCTATCTCAACATATAAAGACACATACTTATGTCTATAATGTATAAGTATTTAAGTAGATAGTAGGGTATGATTAAGTATAATGCTGCGCCGTGCAGCCCGCTCCAATACATATACCGCTGCGGCGCGCAGCCCGCTCTATTTTACGTCTACGGCGCTCACTGGGGGTGTATACGGACTTCGGAGGGGCTCCCTAGGCCCAAGCACTATAATACGGCGGGTGCCGCACGATCCACACAAATATTACTCCGGCGTGCGGTCCGATCCATTATATATATATATCTCTATACCGCCGCGGGCGTGCGGCCCGATCCCATCATATACACCGGTGCTCACCGAGAATGTGTGCGGACTCGGACTCCGAAGGGGCTCCTACAGCCCAAGCGCAACAATACCGCGGCGTGCAATCCGTCCCACATGTATGTACATGTATATTACATGTATATTACCGCGGCGTGCAGTCCGATCCAATATATATACTTGCTGCGGCGTGCGGCCCGATCCAATATAGGTATATGTATATAATACCTCATAATGGGTCCTCGACCCTATCCCGATCAGTATATACTTGGCCTTTCGGTATATATCAAATACCCTCACTGTGGGGTCCTTGACCCTTCTCGGTCAATATAGACTTGGCCTTTCGAGCCCACTCAGCGCTAGAACAGGGAATTCCACCCTAGATAATCTCTCTCAATGTACATATCTAGTACGGGCTCATATTATGCTATACGGCTAGAGCTACGGCTGAGTGTATGTTTCCATCATGATATAAGGGTCACCTAGCTTTATAGGTTCCCTAATACTCTACAGATCGGCACAAGGCCCCAAACATGGCTATTAGCCCAGTCTCAGTAACAGTCATCCAACACAGTATTCTATTAGCCGGGAAGGACTAAGTCCGAACCCCAATCATAATGTCACCACGCCCGTCATAGAACGCGTGTCTCATCTCAATATAGCACTGTGAAGTGCTAGTACGGGGTTTCAAACCCTCAGGTGCATTGTTTACTACTACCACTCACCTCGAACCGGTAGAAGCTTCAATCCGCCTTGCGCTTGCCTCGCAAATCAATCTCCTCGGATGCCAAATCTGCTCAAAATCATAGAGAATGCATCAATATACGCTAATTTCACGAAATTCATTCGAAATGACCCAATTTATATCAAAACCCACAAGTTGTCAAAACCCGACTTTCGGTACACTTGTTGAAAAATTACAAAAATCACATATTAGGAATCCTCATATCGATACGAGTCTAGGCATATAAAATTTACCAAAATCGGACTCCATTTGCCCACTCAAATTAGTGTTTTTCTTTAATTTAGGCCTAGGGCTCAAACCCACCTTTAATCTTCCATTTACAGAAATTTAACCCATGATTTCATGTTAAAATGATGTAATTAAGCCACAAAACTTACTCCAACGAATCCCCGATGAATTACCAGCAATTCCCGTGAGTTTCTCTCTCTAGAACTCAAAAATGGCGCTTTTGGGTGTTAAACCCGCGACTGGTTCTGTTCTGAACTTAACTTCACTGCCAGCCTCTTTTCTTCATCGCGTTCGCGACGCCTCTCACGTGAACGCGATGCCTTTTTCCTCTTCTTCATCGCGAACGCGGCACGCTCTCACGCGTCCGCGAAGATCAATTCCTCAGCCTCCTGACTTTTACTCTACGCGAACGCGACGTGAAGTCACGCGTCCGCGATGCCTTACCTTTTCCTCTTACGCGAACGCGACCCACCCATCGCGAACGCGATGGCCAACTGGCCTCAACCTTCGCGAACGCGGCATTGCCCTCGCGAACGCGATGCCTTACTGAACCTGGCGTTCGCGAACGCGGAACCTTCCTTCGCGAACGCGAAGGCTTATTTTATGCCCAGTGATCTGCAGATTTCAGCAGACCATTTCATGCTTCCAAATGCCGGATGATGGTCCGGATTCACCCCGAGACCCCCGGGACCCCAACGAAAACCACCAACATACCCCAAAACACGATACGAACTTGTTCCAATCATAAAAACATCATCCTAAACATCAAAATCACCAATTACACACGGATTCAAGCCTAAATTTCTTAAAACTTTCCGAATTACACATTCGATGAAAAACCCGACCAAACGACGTCCGAATGACCTGAAATTTTGCAGGCACATCCAAAATCACCTAACGGAGCTACTGCAACTGTCGGAATTCCATTCCGACTCCCGGATCAAAATCTCACCTACCGTTCGAATTTCGCCAAAATTCAACCTTAGCCAATTCAAGCCTATTTCTACACCGGGCCTCCAAATTCAATTCCGATCGCTCCCCTAAGTCACAAATCACCTTCCGGAACTAACCGAATCATCAGAATCCGATTCCGAGCCCTCTAGCTAAATAGTCAACTCCGGGTTGACTTTCCTTATTCAAGTTTCCTTCACAAAGGCTATATGCCTCATTTCCAATCCCAATCACTCCTAACTCATCCGATAGACTTTAACACTGATATAAAATTATAAAACATGTATTTACAACATGACGGGGTGATAATTCCCATGACGACGGGCCGTGTCGTCACATTCTCCCCCTCTTAAGCAAACGCTCGTCCTCGAGCGGGTCAAGAAACATACTTGAAGTCTCAAACAAGTGAGGATATCTGCTCCGCATCTCCCGCTCGACCTCCCAAGTGGCCTCCTCCACGGGTCGACCTCTCCACTGAACCTTAACCGATGCAATCTCCTTCGACCTCAACTTTCTTACTTGGCGACCCAAAATAGCAATAGGCTCCACGTCATAGGATAGATCACCATCAAGCTGAATGGTACTGAAGTCTAGTACATGGGACGGATCTCCGATGTACTTCCGGAGCATAGACACATGGAATACTGGATGTACGCTGGACAAGCTGGGTGGCAAGGCTAACTCATATGCCACCTCTCCAACTCTCCTGAGTATCTCAAAAGGACCAATGTACCTGGGACTCAGCTTCCTTTGGGTTAAACCTTCAATAATACTCTATCACCAACCATGAAAGACAACTCTCGAACCCTACGGTCCGCATAACTCTTTTGGCGAGACTGTGCCGTGCGAAGCCTCTCCTAAATCAACTTCACTCTATCCAGAGCATCCTGAACTAACTCAGTCCCTATCAATCTATCATCACCAGGCTCAAACCATCCCACGGGGGATCTACACCATCTGCCATACAATGCCTCGTATGGTCCATCTGAATACTCGACTGGTAACTGTTGTTGTAGGCAAACTCGGCAAGTGGTAAGAACTCATCCCACGAACCACCAAAGTCAATCACACATGCTCGCAACATATCCTCCGGGATCTGAATAGTACGCTCAGACTGCCCGTCTGTCTGGGGGTGAAATGCTGTACTCAACTCAACCCTCGTACCCATCTCTCGCTGAAATGCTCTCCAAAATTGAGAAGTGAACTGAGTGCCTCTGTCAGATATAATAGACACTGGGACCCCATGCAACCTGACAATCTCCCGAATAAAGATCGATGCCAATCGCTCCGATGAGTAAGTAGTACTAACTGGGATGAAATGTGCGGACTTAGTCAGCCGATCAACAATCACCCATACAGGAATCAAACTTCCTCGCTGTCCGAGGTAGCCCAGTAACAAAATCCATGGTGATCCTCTCCCATTTCCATTCGGGAATAACCATACGCTGAAGAACACCGCCCGGTCTCTGATGCTCATATTTGACCTGCTGGCAATTGAGGCACTTAGCTACATGCCTAACAATATCCATCTTCATTCTCCTCCACCAGTAGTGCTGTCTCAAGTCTTGGTACATCTTTGCGGCACCTGGGTGAATAGAGTACCGCGAACCGTGTGCCTCCTCAAGTATCAACTCCCGCAAACCATCAACATTGGGCACACATATACGGCCCTGCATCCTCAAAACACCATCACTGTCGATAGTCACATCTCTAACATCATTATGCTTGCACTCTGTCCTTAAGGACAAGTAAATGTGGGTCGTCACACTGTCGCTCCCTGATGCGATCATATAAGGAAGATCGAGAAACAACACAAGCCAACACCCGACTCGGCTCCGAAATATCTAATCTTACTAGCCGATTGGCTAGAGCCTGAACATCATAAGCAAATGGCCTCTCCCCAACTGGGATGAAAGCTAGGCTGCCCATGCTAACCGCCTTCCGACTCAAGGCATCGGCCACCACATTGGCCTTTCCCGGATGATACAAAATAGTGATATCATAGTCCTTAAGCAACTCCAACCACCTCCGCTGTCTCAAATTAAGGTCCTTCTGTCTGAATAAGTGCTGAAGGCTGCGATGATCCGTGAACACCTCACAAGAGACACCATACAGATAATGCCTCCAAATCTTCAAAGCATGAACTATGGCTGCTAGCTCCAAATCATGAACAGGGTAGTTCTTCTCGTGGGGCTTCAACCGACGAGAAGCATAAGCAATGACCCTACCCTCCTGCATCAACACACAACCAATGCCCACTCCTGAGGCATCACAATATACAGTATAAGAACCTGAAGCTGTCGGTAGAATCAAGACCGGTGCTGTGGTCAGTGCTGTCTTGAGCTTCTGAAAGCTCTCCTCGCACTCCTCGGACCATAAGAAAGGAACACCCTTCTGAGTCAATCTAGTCAAGGGTGAAGCAATAGAAGAGAATCCCTGAACGAATCGGCGATAATACCCTGCCAATCCCAGAAAGCTACGGATCTCAGTAACTGAGGTCGGTCTGGGCCAACTCTGCACTGCCTCGACCTTCCTCGGATCTACCCGAATACCATCACAGGACACCACGTGCCCTAAGAATGCCACGGACTCAAGCCAGAACTCACATTTGGAGAACTTGGCATACAGCTTCTCCTCCCTCAATCTCTGCAACACAATACTCAAATGTTGAGCATGCTCCTCCCGACTACGGGAGTAGACTAGAATGTCATCAATGAACACAATCACAAATGAATCCAAATAAGGCCTGAACACACTGTTCATCAGATGCATAAATGCTGCTGGGGCGTTGGTCAGCCCAAACGACATCACAAGGAACTCATAATGACCATATCGGGTCCGAAATGCAGTCTTCATAATGTCAGACTCTCTAATCTTCAGCTGATGGTAGCCTGAACGAAGATCAATCTTCGAGAACACCCTAGCTCCCTGGAGCTGATCAAATAAATCATCAATACGAGGAAGAGGATACTTATTCTTCATTGTTACTTTGTTTAGCGCCTATAGTCAATACACATCCTCATAGATCCGTCCTTCTTCTTAACAAACGGGACCGGTGCACCCCACGGCGACACACTCGGCCGAATGAACCCCTTATCTAGGAGTTCCTGGAGCTGCTCCTTCAATTCCTTCAACTCAGCCGGTGCCATACGATACGGAGGAATAGAAATAGGCTGAGTGCCCGGCACCAAATCGATACCAAAATCAATATCCCTGTCCGGCGGCATGCCCGGCAGGTCTGAGGGAAACACATCAGGAAAGTCTCGCACAATGGGAACAGAATCAATACTGGGAGTCTGGACCTCAACCTCCCGCACAAATGCAAAATAAGAGAGACATCCCTTCCCAACCATTCGTTGGGCCTTGAGGAAAGATATTACCCTGCTAGGTACATACTCAGTCGTGCCTCGCCACTCGATCCTCTGAATGCCCGGCATAGCCAAAGTGACTGTCTTAGCATGACAGTCCGGAATAGCATGACATGGAGATAGCCAGTCCATGCCCAATATAACATCAAAATCAATCATGCTGAGGAGCAACAGGTCTACTCGGGTCTCCAGACCTCCAATAGTGACCAAACAGGAACGATATACGTGGTCCACAACAATAGTATCCCCTACCGGGGTAGATACATGCACTGGCAGCTCAAGACTCCCTCGGGTCGTGCCCAAATGAGGAGCAAAATATGTAGACACATAAGAATAAGTAGAACCGGGATCAAACAATACCGAGGCATCTCTGTGGCAGACTGAAATAATACCTGTAATGACAGCATCAGAAGCAACGGCCTCAGATCGGCCCTGAAAAGCATAGCATCTAGCCTGTCCGCCTGATCGGCCTCCCCTCGAGAGCGACCCCTAGCTGTCTGACCCTCACCCCTAGCTGGCGAGGCGGGTGCTGAAGTAGAAGGACCAGATGACGAGGGCCGCCCCCTCTGCTGATAAGATCTGGAAACAAGACGGGGACACTCCCTACGGTGGTGCCCAAACTCTCCGCACTCGTAGCAACTCCCCGGTGCCGGGTACTGAGACTGATAAGGACCTCTGGCGCTGGAGTGGCCAGCTGATGAACTAGGCCGAGATGAACCCTGAGCAAATGGGACCTGTGAAGAACTCTGAGCTGGCATGGCACCGAGAGATGGTCTGCTCTGGTGTGAACCCTGATAACCCTGTCTAGAAGACCATCTGCGACGATCTGAGCATCTTGACTGCGAAGATCTGAAAGAGCGACCTCGGCTCTGCTGACTCTAGCCTCTGGTCTGAGTGCCACTGGAACTAGCTGCTCCTCGAGGCCTCTTGGCCTCTCTCTCATCCCGCTCTCTGCGACGATCTGTCTCTATGTCGCGAGCAATATCCACAGCATCCTCAAATGTACGACTCAAAACCCTCTCCCGAGTCATCAGAATACGAATGGGATAAATGAGGTCGTCCACGAAGCGCCCAATCCTCTCTCTGTCGGAATGAACCAACCACGGTGCATATCTGGACAACTCTGTAAACCTGATCTCATACTCTGACACCGACATGTCCCCCTGACGGAGACCCTCAAACTGCCTACGCATCTCCTCTCTCTGAGATCGAGGCACCCATTTCTCCAAAAACATAGTGGAGAACTCCGGCCATGATAGTGGTGCTACTACGGCTGGCCTGCGATGCTCATAAGCCTCCCACCAAGCGAAGGCTGGTCCCTGAAACTGAAAGGTAGTGAAAGATACCCCACTGGACTCCAATATCTCTGCCGTACGAAGCATCCAACGGCACTTATCCAGAAAACCTTGGGCGTCCTCGCCCGGAGCACCAGTGAACACTGGAGGAGATAACCTGGTGAACCTCTCGAGACGACGCTGCTCATCGTCTGTCATAGCTGGGACCCTGTCCCCCTGAATCTGATCTGCTGGCTGAACCGGAACCACAGGCTGAACCGGAGGAGCCTCTGGTGTCTGTAAGCCCTGCACTGCTGGCTCTGGAGTGCGTACTGCGGGGGTCTGATGACCACCCCCGATCCCCGATGCAGCTGCTGCAGTAGTAACTGAAACCGCCTGTGCTAGGCCAGTGCAGACTGCTAGTATCTGAGCCAGGGTCTCCCGTAGACCCGGAATAACAATGGGCACAGCTGGTGCCTGATCTGGTGCTGCTGGCACCTCTGCAACTGGGGGCTGTGGGTCAGCTGGCACTGCCTCAGCCGCCCTAACTCCGCCACGACCACGACCGCGTCCACGACCTCTAGCAAGTGGTAGTGGTGGTCGTCCTCCACGTCCGGATGATCGGGTTCTCGCCATCTGCGAGAGAATAGAATGTCAAAGTTCAGTTCAAGTCAAAAGTAATCGCACGACAAGAATTCCAAGAATTGAAACTTTTCCTAAAAAGGTTTGCAGCCTCCCGAGGATAAGTACAGGCGTCCCCGCACCGATCCACGAGACTCTACCAACCGGCTCACGACTCGCGAGACTTGTTAACCTAGGCTCTGATACCAACTTGTCACGACCCAAACCCTGGTCGTAATGGCGCCCAACACAATGCAAGGCAAGCCCGACCATATTATCCCTTAAACCAGCCAGTTATTAATCAAATTAAACTTAAACAGTAAATGATCACATCGGGTGATAACCGAAACGTAAAACATACAAAATACGGTCCCAACCATATCGTGGTGTCACGAGACTGAGCCTCTATAGAATAGCATCCTAATACAACCAAGTCTAGGCAAGTAGGAAATAAAAGACATGATTATATGGAGGAAGAGATCGGGTCCTGCGGACGCCGGCAGCTACCTCGAAGTCTCCTCGGGATAACAATATTGTAGGAGTTGCGGTAACTCAACTGCCTTCTTGAACACCTGTATCTACACAGAAAGTGCGGGGAGTGGGGTGAGTATATTTCAACTCAGTGAGTAATAATAATAAATAATAACTGAAGGTAAGAAATCCGGTGCTATCACTTAACAGTTCTAAGGCAACCCTCACAGGTACGTCATCACTATAGTAGTACTTTACCTTCCAATCTACGTTTATCTCTACAAGATTCCACACTAAACTAACCCTCACTCGTACCCCTACGGTGTACGGCCATCTCAACATATAAAGACACATACTTATGTCTATAATGTATAAGTATTTAAGTAGATAGTAGGGTATGATTAAGTATAATGTTGCGGCGTGCAGCCCGCTCCAATACATATACCGCTGCGGCGCGCAACCCGCTCCATTTTACGTCGACCGCTCCATTTAACGTCGACAGACTTCGGAGGGGCTCCCTAGGCCCAAGTGCTATGATACTGCGGTGTGCAGCCCGATCCATACATATACACTGCGGCGTGCAGTCCGATCCAATATATATCTATACATATATAACTATACTGCTACGGCGTGTAGCCCGATCCCATGATATACACCAGCGCTCACTGAGAATGTGTGCGGACTCGGACTCCGAAGGGGCTCCTACAGCCCAAGCGCAATAATACTGCGGCGTGCAGTCCGTTCCACATGTATATCACTGCGGCGTGTAGTTACTGCGGCGTGCAGTCCGATCCAATATATATACTGCTGCGGCGTGCAGCCCGATCCAATATAGGTATATGTATATAATACCTCATAATAGGTCCTCGACCCTATCCCAGTCAATATGTGTTTGGCCTCTTAGGCCCAATATAATATATCACAGTGGGTCATAGACCTTGTCTCAGTCAATATAGACTTGGCCTTTCAGGCCCACTCAGCTAGAACAGGGAATTCCACCCTAGATAATCTCTCTCAATGTACATATCTAGTACGGGCTCATATTATGCTATACGGCTAGAGCTACGGCTGAGTGTATGTTTCCAACATGATATAAGGGTCACCTAGCTTTATAGGTTCCCTAATGCTCTACAGATCGGCACAAGGCCCCAAACATGGCTATTAGCCCAATTGTACAGTTATAGTCTCAGTAACAGTCATACAACACAGTATTCTATTAGCCGGGAAGGACTAAGTCCGAACCCCCAATCATAATGTCACCACGCCCGTCATAGAACGCGTGTCTCATCTCAATATAGAACTATGAAGTGCTAGTACGGGGTTTCAAACCCTCAGTGCATTGTTTACTACTACCACTCACCTCGAACCGGTAGAAGCTTCAATCCGCCTTGCGCTTGCCTTGCAAATCAATCTCCTCGGATGCCAAATCTGCTCAAAATCATAGAGAATGCATCAATATACGCTAATTTCACGAAATTCATTCGAAATAACCCAATTTATATCAAAACCCACAAGTTGTCAAAACCCGACTTTCGGTACACTTGTCAAAAATTACAAAAATCACATATTCGGAATCCTCATCTCGATACGAGTCTAGGCATATAAAATTTACCAAAATCGGACTCCATTTGCCCACTCAAATCGGTGTTTTTCTTTAATTTAGGCCTAGGGCTCAAACCCACCTTTAATCTTCCATTTACAGGAAATTTAACCCATGATTTCATGTTAAAATGATGTAATTAAGCCACAAAACTTACCTCCAACGAATCCCCGATGAATTACCAGCAATTCCCGTGAGTTTCTCTCTCTAGAACTCAAAATGGCGTTTTGGGTATAAGAACCCGCGACTGGTTCTGTTATGAACTTAACTTCACTGCCAGCCTCTTTTCTTCATCGCGTTCGCGACGCCTCTCATGCGAACGCGATGCCTTTTTCCTCTTCTTCATCGCGAACGCGGCACGCTCTCACGCGTCCGCGAAGATCAATTCCTCAGCCTCCTGACTTTTACTCTACGCGAACGCGACGTGAAGTCACGCGTCCGCGATGCCTTACCTTTTCCTCTTACGCGAACGCGACCCACCCATCGCGAACGCGATGGCCAACTGGCCTCAACCTTCGCGAACGCGGCATTGCCCTCGCGAACGCGATGCCTTACTGAACCTGGCGTTCGCGAACGCGGAACCTTCCTTCGCGAACGCGAAGGCTTATTTTATGCCCAGTGATCTGCAGATTTCAGCAGACCATTTCATGCTTCCAAATGCCGGATGATGGTCCGGATTCACCCCGAGGCCCCCCCCAACGAAAACCACCAACATACCCCAAAATACGATACGAACTTGTTCCAATCATAAAAACACCATCCTAAACATCAAAATCACCAATTACACACGGATTCAAGCCTAAATTTCTTAAAACTTTCCGAATTACACATTCGATGAAAAACCCGACCAAACGACGTCCGAATGACCTGAAATTTTGCAGGCACATCCAAAATCACCTAACGGAGCTACTGCAACTGTCGGATTTCCATTCCGACTCCCGGATCAAAATCTCACCTACCGTTCGGATTTCGCCAAAATTCAACCTTAGCCAATTCAAGCCTATTTCTACACCGGCCTCCAAATTCAATTCCGATCGCTCCCCTAAGTCACAAATCACCTCCCGGAACTAACCGAATCATCAGAATCCGATTCCGAGTCCTCTAGCTAAATAGTCAACTCTGGGTTGACTTTCCTTATTCAAGTTTCCTTCACAAAGGCTATATGCCTTATTTCCAATCCCAATCACTCCTAACTCACCCGATAGACTCTAACACTGATATAAAATTATAAAACATGTATTTACAATATGACGGGGTGGTAATTCCCGTGACGACGGGCTGGGTCGTCACAAGATAGAACCAACATAGCATACAACAGTGCAATTAGTTAATTAATAGCAACCTCCCCAACTTGGCTCGAAGCCATATATCAAAATACATTTAACCACTCATAGCATTCTTACTCAAATGATGCCGCAATGTTATAATGAGATTAAACTCGAGTCATTTACAAGCTTTGACAGAGATTCGAATCGTCAGAGACCTTAACTCTTCTACAATTCTTGCATTTATACACACACAACAGTTAAGCCTACTCTTTAGGTGACAGAAATCTTTTCTAAGTCCCAAATTTTTCAAAAATTTCGACAGAGTTTCCTTTGTAATTTGGCCTATCCACCTACCAGAGAATCACAAAAACCATCCTAACAAAACGTCCACAACTCGACAAGACATCACAATGTATATCAACAACATTAATCTCAATACTACACGAGGTATATTATCAAAATTGATACATGGACATGCGCTGCACCTGCTCAAATCATAACATATATCAAATACCTTTCACCACAATACACATAACACAACTAATTCAGTCTTCCTGAATCTGAACTCATACTACCACACGTAGTTCACTTTACCTTCCAACTAAGAGATATGATAAATATTCACCATGCCCATAGCTCGGGGATACACAACAGATTATAATAAGAGCCTAACACCTAATAGCTCATCCATTATCAAGCCGCCATTTCCACAATTAGGGACAATACCGATCATATAAATTTCATAATACCATCTCGCAAAATCAGCACCTTGGTGCTCAAGTCATAGACAAAGATCTGGCCTCAAGTCCTCCCGACTGGCCCAACATGAACTCGCGGAGATTATATCTCACCCCTCAATCGGGAAGTCACAAGCCATCAAGGCAATTATATCTGGGCGCTCGAATGCGCATACATACGTGTGGAAGAAATTTCAAGAATTACATCTCAAGATGAATCGAGTACGCACGATAAGAATTCCAAGATTGTGAAGTGTTTCCTAAAAGGTTTGCAGCCTCCCGAGGATAAGCACAGGCGTCCCCGTACCGATCCACGAGACTCTACCAACCGACTCATGACTCATGAGGCCTAGTAACCTAGGCTCTGATACCAACTTGTCACGGCCCCAAAACCCGATCGTGATAGTGCCCAACATATTGCTACGCCAGCCCACCCAAATACACTCTCATCCCGAGCTTAGAGCTCAAAATTTCTTATTTTAAGTCATTATTAGAGAAAGAAGCCAAATTAAAGTAATAGATATAATAATATCCCAAAACCTTCTAAAAACAACGTAACTTCCCAAAGATCTGGGGTCACGAGCCAAGAGCCTCTATTAGAACATCAGTCAATACTGTCAATAACTTTACAAGTCTAAGAGTACGCGGAATAAACAATAACAGAGTAGTAAGGGGAAAAGGTCGGGTCCTGCGGACGCCAAGCAGCTACCTCGGCGATCCCAACTGGGTCTAAACCAGCACCAAGCTCAACTAAGCCTCTAGGTACCTGAATCTACACACATGGTGCAGGGAGTCGAGTGAGTACTTCCAACTCAGCGGTAATAAAAGTAAATAATGTTGAGGAAAAGAAAACCACACAAAGCACTATCTCATGCTATAAACATACCAAATTATCCATTAATTTGAAATACACTTTCAGGGTAATCCTTTATAACATACATGAGACGATTATCTAGAAATCTCTTTTTAACTTCTCTTTCTTTCATTATAACATATCAATACCTGGGTACAACCTCAAACAGTGCAAGTCTGCACTTAAATCGGCCCCTTGGGCTCAACACTCCTTAACAATTTCCACTAGGGGATCTGGTCAATAAGCCAGATAATGTATGTATGCCAGTAATGTATGAGTGTTAAATGTTATGCCACGTAGTACAAGTAAACCAAAGTATGTATGCCATGAAATGCATATGATGCGTTGGCGTACAACCCGATCCATGCAAAGGCGCCCGCGCTCACTGTGGAGGTTCAGACTCCGGAGGGGCTCCTGCAGCCCAAGCACAATAATACTGTGGCGTGCAGTCCGATCCATATACTACTGCGGCATGCAGTTCGACCCATGCAACATACTACTGCGGCGTGCAGTCCGATCCATGCATGTATATGCATATGCTCACATATCACTCAAGGCTTGAAAGCCTCCTTACATAAACCGTCATGCCCTCACATATGGCCCTCAGCCCCAATCGGTCCAACGAGTAATCAAAAAGTCCCTCGGGTAGCAGTTTCATATTAGCTCACACCTAAAAATGTTATCAAGACCTTGTTCAAGCTTTTCAAATCTTATAAAAATACTGAGTAGAAAAATACCATTTTAAAACCTTAGATTGAGATAAAAATATGCACAATATTATCAAAATAGTGATACCAACCCCTGAAGGATTCAGATAATCGGCACGAAGCCCAAAACATGATAATCAGTCCAATTCATGTTAATTAATATCTTTTTTAGGGTGTCAATTCAGTTTCAATCAATTAGGTATTATTATTTATTCAGATGGACGGACCAAGTCACAATCCCCAACGGTGCTCTACCCCACGCCCGTTATCCGGCATGCAAGTCACCTCAATACAGCACTAGGATGTGCAAGTTCGGGGTTTACTAACCCTCATGACATCATTTACAAGTATTACCCACCTCGATCCGGCGAAAACTCAAGCCTGTGATGCCTTAGCTCCTCGAACCGGCATCCACGCATGTCAAAACTAGCCAAATTCAGTACAAATATATCAAAATAGGCTAATGGAACAACACCCAATTGAAAACAATCAAATCACATGAAAAATCTTGAAACTAGCAAAACCTGAGCCCCGAGCTCGCTTCTCAAAAAATTACAAAAGTTACATTTTTGGAATCATTATCTCAACACGAGTCCATACATATAAAGAACTCCCAATTCGGACCGCAAATGGTCCTTCAAATCTCCATTTTAAGGTTTTTGCTCAAAGCCCTGATTTTTCTTGATTCTTACCTAAATTTAGAGAATTAATGGAAGACTTTTTGATAAAATGACGTATTAAGACCACGAGACTTACCTCCAATCACTTTCCGATGAAAATCCCCCCTCGAATTCTATCAATTAGCTCTCAATGTAGTGCAAAAATGGGGGAAGTAATGAAACCCTCGCGACTGATATGATTTTTAACTAATTCTGCCCGACTATATTTTTCGCTATGCGATCGCATCACCATACCTGCGATCGCATAGAACAAATTTTTCACCCCTCCAAAAATGGCTTATGCGATCGCACTCATCTCCCCGTGATCGCATTTCTTCATAAATTGAAACTACGTGATCGCATTTTAAATCCTGCGATCGCACAGAACAATAATCAGGACCTGGGACCCCTGGCCAATACTCTATGCGATCGCACAACCACTTATGCGATCGTAGAAGACAAATTTCTCCAACTATGCGATCGCACATTACTGACCACGGTCGCATTGAACAAAATCACAGCCTCCCACAAATCTTCTATGCAATCGCAATTGCACCCCTCGATCACATTGAACAAAAATCTGCAACTTTATGACAACAAAATTTGATATCTTAGCTTAACCAAAATGATCCGTTTGAACACCCGAAATCACCCCGAGGCCCTCGGGACCTCAACCAAACATGCCAACATATTCCATAACACCATACAAACTTGTTCCAATCATAAAAACATGGCCTTATACACAAAAATCATCAAATCATGACAGATTCAAGCCTAAGTTTCAACTATAACTTCCGAAACCAACATTCAATCAAAAACCCGACCAAACAATGTCCGAATGACCTAAAAATTTGCAGACATATCCAAAATCACCTAATGAAGCTAGTTCAACTATAGAAATTCCATTTCGACTCCGGGATCAAAATCTCACCTATCGATTGGATTCCGCCAAAATTCCAACTTAGCCAATTCAAGCCTATTTCTACACCAGACCTCCAAATTCAATTCCGATCGCTCCCATAAGTCATAAATCACCTCCCGGAACTAACCAAATCATCAGAATTCGATCCCGAGCCCTCTAACCACATAGTCAACTCTAGGTTGACATTTCATAAACAAGCTTCACTCAAAAAGGCTATATGCCTCATTTTCAACCAGAATCAATCCCAATTCACTCAATAGACTCTAACACAGATATAGAAATATGAAACACATAAATGAAAAGGTAATAGAGTGATAACTCTGGTGATGACGGGCCGAGTCATCACAGCTTTTCGTTAAGTGAATAATATAGTTTTTCTTAGTAAGGAAGATTACTCAGAAGTAAGTCAGAAGATGAGTCATTGTTGGTGTAAAGTGCAAGGAATTGGAGAAGGTGAGAAAAGTTGCTAGAATCCCAACAGAAAAAAGGAAGGATCCACAAGTACAAGATATTTGGTGTAAGGGGTGATGTGAAAATCATCAGTAAGTCCAAATGGAGAATTGAAACTTGAATAGTTAGCATGTGATATGGAAAAAAAATCAGTTTTGGTAATGAGGGAAAGTTGTATAATTACCACATGGATTATGTCTAGTATGTGTAATTCTACAATTGAAAACTAAAGGATAACGTCATGGAATTCATGGTTATATAAATAAAACGTAAGAATAACATCATGGAGTTCGTGGTTCTACAATTGAAAACTCAAGGATATCGGCATAGAGTTCATGGTTGTACAATTGAAAATTCAAGGATAGTACTATAGAGTTCATAGTTTTACAATTGAGAACTCAAGGATAGCATAATTGAGTTTGTGGTTATAGGATTGGAACTCATGAATAGCATCGTGGAGTTCATGGTTCTATAATTGAAAATTCAAGATCATGAAGTTCATTGTTTTGCAATTAGAACTCATGGATAGCATCATAGAGTTCGTGGTTATATAATTGCAAACTCAAAAATATTATCATGGAAGATTTTACAACTGCAAACTCAAGGATAGAGTTCACGGTTATACAATTGGAAATTCGAGGATAGTATAATGTAATTTGTGATTCTCTAATTGGGAATTTAAGGATAAAGTTATAAAGTTTGTGGTTCTATAATTAAGAATTTAATGACAAAGACATGAAAATTTTAAAACTTTTAAAAATAACACCAGGAAAATTCAAAGTAGATCTTTCAGAGGAACCGAAGAAGATGGAGATATTTCAATTACGAATATATGCAGGTAGTCACAGACTCTTCCTTAAAGAACGAATAAATATTTGTGGAATAATACTCTTAATGTTGTTCGCAATATTCATTCGGATAAATATAAGGCTTAGCCTGTTAGAGCGTTCCCATGCTTTATGGAAAGACTTCTCATCCGCACTGCTCGAATCAGTAATGGCAGCGAGCTTATCATTCAGCAACGCCAAGTCAAGATCCATTACATCTAAGTGGAACTGGACTTGTTCACGCCATTCAGAGAAGTTCAATCCGTTGAACACAGTAACAGACGAAGTAAGCGAATCAAAAGGAATAGCTGCAAAATATATAAAACACAAGAATAACCCAAACCATACGAAAGATAAATTTGATACGTCCAATACATCATACACTATAAAATTCAAGTTCCCTCGTCTAAACTGAGACCAAGTTCCACACATATGAGACATACAAAAGGTATGTGACGAGCAGTTTCTTTGTCACGATCCAAACCCCGGCCATGATGGCGCCCAATACATTGCTAGGCAACCGACCATGTTTTCTATATTACCAGCCAATTATTAATTAATACTGATCAATTAAAGTTAATAGCTTGTTTTTATAACAGAAACAACAAGTACGGAAACAAAATACACGAAATACAGCCCAACAAATCCGATGTCACAAGTCTGAGCTTCTACAGAAGGAAAACATCCTATACAATCCAAGTCTAGACAGAATAGTAATAGACATAAATGAAAGGAAGGAGAGAGATCGGGTCCTGCGGACGCAGCTACCTTGATGTCTCCCAGATAACTGCAAAATAGCAGTTGCGGATAGCTTAACTGCCCTCCTGAACACCTGTATCTGCACATAAAGTGCAGGGAGTGGGGTGAGTATCTATCAACTCAGTGAGTAACAATAATAAATAATAACTGAAAGTAAGAACACTTGTACTATCACTAAACAGTTCTAAGAATAACCGTACATGTAAGTCATCTCTACAAAGATAAGTCCAGTTCCAGTCCACTACTGTCTCACACTGTTTCAACACTAATATACTCCTACTACGGCGTGCAACCCGATCCAATATATATATATATATATATATATATATATATATATATATATATATATATATATATATATATATATATATATATATATATATATATATTACGGCGTGCGGCCCGATCCAATAATATATAACTGCATTCAGTGGGGGTGTGTGCAAACTCCGGAGGGGCTCCTTCAGCCCAAGCGCTATAATACTGCGGCGTGCAGTCAGATCCATATATATATCACTGCGGCATGTAGTCCGATCCATATATATATATATATATATATATATATATATATATATATATATATATATATATATATATATATATATATATATATATATATATATATTCATGCGGTGTGCAGTCCGATCCAATACATGTATATGTATATATTGTTGCGGCGTGCAGCCCGATCCGGTATATATATCAATACCTCACAATGGGTCCTCGACCCTATCTCAGTCAATATAGACTTTGCCTCTCGGGCCCACTCAACTAGAACAAGGTATTCAACCCCAGGTAGTCTCAGTCAGAGTACACATCTAGTACTTGTTCATGTCATGCTATACAGATATGAATACGGTTGAGTGTATGTGTTCAACATGATATAGGGGTCACTTAGCTCTACAGGCTTCCCTAATATTCTATAGATCAGCACAAGGCCCCAAACATGGCTACTAGCCCAAATACACACATATAAGCCCAGTCTCAGTCATTATACACAGTAAACTATAAGTCGGGAAGGACCAAGTCTAAATCCCAGTCACAATACCACCACGCTCGTCACATGACGCGTATTTCATCTCAGCATAACACTGAATAGTGCAAATACCGGGTTTCAACCCCTCAGTACATCATTTATTACTACCACTCACTTCGAATCGGCAAAAGTCCTAGCTCGCCTTGCGCTTGCCTCGCAAATCAACCTCCTCGGATGCCAAATCTGATCAAAATCAATAAGAATACATCAAAATGGGCTAAATAAACATAACCCAATCGAAATAACTCGAATTACACCAAAAACCACGAAGTTGCCAAAATCCGACCCTTGGGCCCGCTTCTCGAAAAAATACAAAAGTCACATTTTCAGATTCCTTATCTCTCCACGAATTTATACATATAAAGTTTATAAAAATTGGACTCTGTTTGCCCATTCAAATCGATGATTTTCAATAACTCAGGCTTAGAGCAAAAATCTCCATTAATACACCTTCAATCCTCCATTTTTAGGTGTTAACTTTATAATTTAACAGTGTAATAACATAAATTGGGTCCATAATTACTTACCTGATGAATCCTCACGATTTCTCCTCAAAAATCGCCTAATTCGCCTCTTAGAACAAAGCCCCAATGTGTTATGACTTCTAAAAATTCGACCCCTTCTGATTCTATATTCACCGACAATTTTTCGCTTCTGCAGAACCTTCATCGCTTAAATGATACCGCTTCTGCGGTTTACCTGTCGCTTCTACGGCAATTCATTTAAATGGCGAGGACCGCTTCTGCGGTCAGCTTTTCGCACAAGCGAGCCCGCACCAGCGTCAAGTGGACCGTTTCTGCGGAACTTGCCTAGACAGCCCCTGTCTGCTTTTGCGACCTCCTGGTCGCTTCTGCGGTTCCCCATCCGCATAAGCAAAAAGCCCTGCTGCAACACACGAGCAGTCCAAAAATTCCAAAAATTCTTTCGTAGACCCTCCGAAAACATCTCGAGGCCCCCGGAACCTCAACCAAAAATACCAATCCATTCTCAATCATCACACGAACTTGTTCCAATCATAAAAACATACCCTCAAACACACGAATCATCAAATTAAGGCCAGTTCAAGCCTAAGATTCAACCAAAACTTCCAAAACCTACATTCTATCAAAACCCCGACCAAACGATGTCCGAATGACCTGAAAATTTGCAAAAATATCCAAAATCACCTAATGAAGCTACTGCAACTATCGTAATTCCATTCCGACTCCCAGATCAAAATTTCACCTATCGATCGGATATCGCCAAAATTCCAACTCAGCCAATTCAAGCCTATTTCTATATCGGACATCCAAACTCATTTCCGATCACTCTCCTAAGCCTCAAATGACCTCTCAAAGTTAACCAAATCATTAGAATTTGATTCTGAGCCCTCTAACTCACAAGTCAACATCCGATTGACTTTTCCCAACTATTCCTTCTTCAAAGAGACTATTTGTCTCATTTTCAACCAAACTCGACCTGAATTGACTCAAACTCACCAAACACATATATTGAAACATGAAAAAGCATATAACGAGGAAAACAGGGTGGTAACTCACGTGATGACGGGCCGGGTCATCATATTCTCCCCAACTTAAGCAAACGCTCGTCCTCGAGCGGGTCAAGAAACATACCTGGAGACTCAAATAAGTGAGGATATCTGCTCCGTATCTCCTGCTCGATCTCCCAAGTAGCGTCCTCCACGGGCCGGCCTCTCCACTGCACCTTAACTGAAGCAATGTCCTTGGACCTCAACTTTCGAACCTGTCTACCCAGAATAGCCACCGGCTCCACATCATAAGATAGATCGCCATCAAGCTGAATCGTACTGAAGTCCAACACATGAGATCGATCCCCGACATACTTCCGGAGCATAGACACATGGAATACTGGATGAACACTAGACAAGCTGGGTGGCAAGGCCAACTCATATGCCACCTCCCCAATCCTCTTGAGTATCTCGAAAGGACCAATGAACCTAGGACTCAGTTTCTTCTTCTTCCCAAACCGCATAACACCCTTCATGGGTGAAACATTCAACAATACTCTATCATATTTAAAAAATATTTTAAAAACCCGCTATTTCAAATTTCCAATATTTTAAAAATAAAATAATTTGAATTCAAATTTAAAGATAAAAATATTATTTCGAATTTGTGATCTAGTTTAGATAAAAAAAAGCATTTGCTTATCCAAAATAATGAAAAATAGCAGTTACTAAGAATATTAGTTGATTTATGCAAAATAGTAAAATACTTATCTATTTATATTTTGAAAATATTCAAATTACTATTTGATTTAAATATGATAGAATTATTATTATATGTTAAATTCAACAAATCATAATATTATACTAGAAAAGATGTACAAAGATGAAAATAGGTCGAATTGGTTTCTTCATTTCTGTTTATGCATATTCTTGTTTGTATTTATTTATATTTTCAGAATTATTTTACAAATACAGTGTAATAACAGTTACTCTATTTAAATTAACAAATTTGAAGTTTTAATATTATTTTAAAATAAAAAACGAAAATAAAAAAATAAAAAATTTACCAATTCAAATTGGAGAATAGTTTCTTCCTAATATGACCAATTATATTATGAGTATAACAATAATAATAATAGAGAAAAATATATATTTTATATATAATTAAGCAAAGAAGGGTGAAGTAAATCACTTTACTAATAAAATTATCACTTATACCAGTGGATAAAACCATTCTTTGGTAGATAAATAAAAAATAGCATTCATTGTTGAGCATGAAGTCTTAGAAATTATCCACTAAAATTACTTTTTGTTTATTTTATGAAATACAACAAAATCAGTCAAGCTTGAATGGTTTACTACAAAGTGATTTTGTTGTTATCAACTATTAAAATGCATCCTATTAAGACTTTTGACCCTTTGCCGGTTTTTAACATAGAAAAACATTTGGTGTAACAACTTTAAAATATGTGAATTCATTTATGAAAATCTAGTTAATTGTCTTCCAACGTTAAATATCAATTAGTAGCTTTTATAGTAATAAAATTAGAGATAGAGTCTACTTTGAAAAATAGCAACATTGGAATTATTTCTGTCCAAAATTTACACTATCTCAATATGGATTTGTCAGTACCACCAATTTGATATAAATATTATAGTAGAAAAATAAGAAACAAAAATTTTATAGGATGACTAATATAATTTGTTTCTCTTTCATTTCATATAGTTTAGTTAATGATACATTGTATTGAGAAGTAAAATGCCACTTGAAATTTTATTAGCGCAACATAATATAATGTACTAAAAAGATAAATTATAATTAAAAATAATCAATATTCTTTAATATTGATAGCGCATTCCTCATGCTTTAATACTACTTTGAGTTTAAAAAACTTGAAAAAATAGGTATATACATTTTTTATGCAAAAACAATTTTAAACAAACACTTTCTCGAAAAATATAAAACTGAGAAAAGAATTTCTTGCAAATTCTAAAACAAATAATACTTTTGTGTGAACTCCTTAAGAAGTTGTACTTTTTAAGAGGGTGGTGCAGGTGAGGGTGAGGAAGACGAC
Source organism: Nicotiana noctiflora (assembly GCA_032618575.1). Lineage (NCBI taxonomy): Eukaryota > Viridiplantae > Streptophyta > Magnoliopsida > Solanales > Solanaceae > Nicotiana > Nicotiana noctiflora. Next base: position 16,471 of record JASVEL010005358.1, on the reverse strand, counting down.
GTCTATATCCGACAATCAATTTGGATTTATGTCGGGCCACTCCACTACGGAAGCTATTCACGTTATTAGGAGGTAGGTGGAGCAGTACAGGGTTAAGAAGAAGGATATGCACATGGTGTTTATTGACTTGGAGAAAGTGTATGATAAGGTTCCTAGGGAAGTGCTCTGGAGATGTCTTGAGGCGTAGGGCGTGCTGGTAGCCTACATACGAGCGATCAAGGACATATATAATGGAGCTAAGACTAAGGTTAGGACGGTGGGAGGCGACTCGGAGCATTTCCTGGTTGTTATGGAATTACACCAAGGCTCATCGCTTAGCCTGTTCATATTTGCCTTGCTGATCGATTTGACACACCATATTCAAGGGGAGGTGCCATGGTGTATGTTATTTGCTGACGACATTATTTTAATTGACGAGATGAGGGCCGGTGTTAACGAGCGATTGGAGGTTTGTAGACAGACTCTCGAGTCTAAGTGTTCCAAATTGAGCAGGTCTAAGACAGAGTATCTGGAATGCAAGTTTAGCGCTGAGTCGAGGGATGTAGGCGGGGTCGTGAGGCTTGGGCCACTAGTCATCCCCAAGAGAGATAGCTTCAAGTACCTTAGGTCGATTATTTAGGAGGACAGAGAGATCGACGAGGACGTCACTCACCACATAGGGGCGGGCTGGATGAAATAGAGGCTTGCATCCGGAGTCTTGTGTGACAAAAAAGTGACACCGCTTCTCAAAGGTAAGTTTTATAGAGCTATAGTTTGACCAGCCATGTTGTATGGGGCAGAGTGTTGTCCGGTTAAGAACTCTCATATCTAGAGGATAAATGTAGTAGAGATGCGGATGCTGAGGTGGATGTGCGGGCACACTAGGATAGACAAGATTAGGAATGAAGATATTCGGAAGAAGGTGGGCGTCGCCCCTGTGGATGACAAGATGCGAGAAGCGAGGCTCAGATGGTTTGGGCACGTGCAGAGGAGAAGTCTCGATGCACCGGTGAGGGGGTGTGAGTGGTTAGCCGTGGTGAGTACGTGTAGAGGTAGAGGGAGACCTAAGAAGTATTGGAGAAAAGTGATCAGGCAGGACATGGCACGACTGCATAGAGGACATGACCCTTGATAGGAAGGAATGGAAGTCACGCATTAGGGTTCTAGGATAGGGGTAGTAAAGCTTTCCTTACTTTTTTCCGGGGTAAGGCAGGGTTGGATTAGGGTTGGTCTTAGATGGCTTGTAGTTTATGTTGGACCCACACTATTCTTGTTATTTGTCTTAGCCCCGGGCCTTGGATTATGGTTACTATTATTGCATGTCATTCATCTTTCTGTTTTATGTTTCTATTATTTTTACGATTTCTACTGGATTTACTAATGATCTCTCTCCTCTTATTTTTCTTACTTTATTTTCGTCTTTCTAAGTCGATGGTCTATCGGAAATAGCCTCCTTACCCCCCTCGGGGCAGAGGTAAGGTCTGCGTAATGTCACATTACCCTTCCCAGACTTGTAACGACCCGGCACGTCGTCTCATGTATTACAGCCCCGTTTTCCCCAATTATTGCTTCTTCATGTTTCATTATTGTCATTGGGTGAGTTAGAGTTGAATTAAATTGGTTTCGATAGGAAGTGAGAAACTTAGTCTCTTTAAGGAAGGCTTGATTTGGAAAAGTCAACCGGATATTGACTTATGAGTTAGAGGGATCAGATGTGAATTCCGATGATTCGGTTAGCTTCCGGAGGTGATTTGTGAGAGCGTGATCGAAAGTGATTTTGGAGGTCCAGTGTAGAACTAGGCTTGAATTGGCGAAGTTAGTATTTTTGCGAAATCGGGTTGATATGTGAGATTTTGATTCGAGGGTCGGAATGGAATTTGGAAAGTTGTAGTAGCTCCGGTAGGGGATTTTGGATATGTTTGTAAAGTTTTAGGTCATTTGAAGGTGTTTTGGTCAGGTTTTTGATCGAATGTGCAATTCGGAAGTTTTTAAGAAACTTAAGCTTAAATCCGATGCGATTTAATGGTTTTAGCGTTGTTTGATGTATTTTGATGGTTGGAACAAGTTTGAATGAGGTGTTAGGATGTGTAGGTGTTTTTGGTTGAGGTCCCGGGGGCCTCTAGGTGTGTTCGGGTGACTAAACGAGAGTTTTGGAGCTTTGCTGCAGGTTCATTTTGCTGTCATCTGGTATTTTTGCTTCTGCGAAAATGGACCGCGGAAGCGGTTCCACAGAAGTGGGTAACGAAGCGCAAAAGCAATTTTCATGTGGAGTTGAGAAGTTCCACAGAAGCAGAACGTCGTTCGCATTAACGGGCCCGCATGAGCAGACATTTAGCCGCAAAAGCGGTTTTGGGCGATCCGCATAAGCGGAATCCTAGTTGCACAAGTGGAAGTTGGATTTTTAAATGAAGACCGTAAAAGCGGGGTTTTGGCTGCAGAAGCAGTCCCGCATAAGCGGAAGCGGTACCGCAGAAGCGAAAAACGACTGTGGACAAGAGGGTTTAAATGTTAGATTTCATCCGCGAGCAAGAGGTAGTTTCCACCATTGTTGGGCGACTTGGAGAGCTTTGGGCGAGAATTTTTGAGGGTTTTGACTGAGAATCGATCAGAGGTAAGTCCCTTGGCCTAATTATTCAAGTTTATGGTAGGATTAACATGTAAATTGGAAGAAATTCATCAAAAAGGTGGTAAGTTAGGGCTTGAGAAATTGTCAATTAAAACTGGAATTTGGAGGGTCAAATTGACTCCGATTTTGGTAAATTTGTTATGTGTAGACTCGTGGCGAGATGAGGTTTTCGGTGACGTAAATTTTGTAATTTTTTGAGAAGTGGGCCCAGGGCTCGGGTTTTGCCAACTTTGAGATTTTTGGTGTTTCTCGAGTATTTTTCGATTGGGTTATATTTTTTGACCTATAGTAATGTATTCCTTGCGATTTTGATCAGATTCGGCACACAAGGAGGTTGATTCGAGAGGAAAAGGCATTGCGAGCTAGACTTGTGGCCGGCTTGCAGTAAGAAATAGATGTAGATGATGACCTAAGGGTTTGAAACCCCGGTATATCGCATTGTGATGCTATATTGAGGCAAGACACGTCTTCTATGATGAGTGTGGGGTCGTTTGTGATTGGGGACCGTGACTTAGTCCGTCCCGAGTGATGTTCATACTGTGTTCTTGACTAGAGATTAATTGGTAATCATCCTACGTGGATTTTATGGATATATTTGGGTTGTGTCCGATTGCTTGAATTCTTTAAGGATTATTATCACTGTTTCCATGATACTTAGCATGTTAAATGATTTCAGTCCTGAGTTAAACACTATGTTGAAATGTCCAGTCATACTTCTAAGGTTTTAAAACTTAAACTACATTTTCTAATGTTTGGAGGAAAGAGCTATTACTTGCATCGCCCTAGTGGCTCACTTGCATATTCTAGACTGAGTATGGATCGGGTTGCACACTGCAGTAATGTTATAATGATATTGCGCTTGGGATGTATGAGCCCATCCGGAATCTAAACCCCTACAGTAAGCGCGGGTACCCAAATGGATCGGGTTGTGCACCGCAGCGGTCATATGCATTGCATTGCATTCATGCATTGATATTTATCTTATCTAATTGTCATTGTTTTGTTGCTATTTTACCATTAATTATTCTAAATTGCTAGTTATAACTTTACATTGCGGTATTTCGTGAATTCTTATCTTCAGTCATTATATATGCCTATTACTCACTGAGTTGGAGTACTCACTTTACTCTCTGCACCATCTGTGAAGATACAGGTGTTCCGGAGGTTTAGTAGAGTTGCTGCTGTTCTCCAGATTATCACAGGAGTTGTCGAGGTAGCTGTCCGGCGTCCGCAATACCCGACTACTCCCCTTATCCCTTTTATCCTTCTGCATCCTAGACTTTTGTATCATTGTAGATTCACTACTTAGTTGTATCTAGAGGCTATAGACTCGTGACCTCGGATCTATTGGGAGTTGTTTTGACAGTTATTAGGGTTTTCGCATTGTTTCTATTTACTATTGGATTATTAATCTTGATAACTGCTAAATTGACTCAATTAATTGGTAATGAGTTTTCGTACTTTGGTTGATAGTGTTCAATGGTCGGGCTTGCCTAATAATTGTTGTAGTGCGCCATCACGACCGGGAATGGGGTCTTGACAAGTTAGTGTCAGAGCCTAGGTTACTAGGCCTCACGAGTCATGAGCCGATTTAGTAGTGTCTTGCAAATCGGTACGGAGACGTTTGTATTTATCCTCGAGATACTGCAGAACCTTTAGGAAACATTTCATATTCTTGAAACTCTTGTCGTGCGGCTTAGTTAATCCGAGAACTAACATTCTATATTTTATTCCCTCGCAGATGGCGAGAACCCATGCTACCGAACATGGCAGACGAACACCATTACCACTCACTAGAGGAAGTGGGCATGGTCGTGGTCATGGTAGAGGTAGACCAGCGAGGGCAACACCTACATATCCACCAGCTACCCCGATTCAGTATCAGCCTCCATCTGTAGATGCTCTAGCACTACCTGTTCAGGCACCGGCAGTGCCCATTGGGATTCCTGGTCTCCTAGAGGCTTTAGCTCAGATACTATCCATCTGCACTTGCCTAGCTCATGCAGTCTTAGCCACTACTACAGCAGCTACCTCACAGACTAGGGGTGGTCATCAGACCCCCGCTGCTCTCCCACCCGAGAAGGTTGTTCAGGGATTGTAGACACCGGGAGTGGTTCCAGCTCAACCGGTTGCACTAGCTGCACCAGCTCCAACCTATGTGGTTCCAGCTATACCAAACGATGAGCAGCGTCCTCTTGAGATTTGGCAGGCTTCAGCCTCCGACGTTCAGTGGTACTGAGGGTAGGGATGCATAGGGTTTTCTGGATAAGTGCCAACGTATGCTTCGCACAGTAGGCATCTTAAAGTCGAGTGTTGTGGCTTTTACTACCTTCTAGTTCTCAGGGCCTGCATTTACATGGTGGGAGGATTTTGAGAGGCGTAGTCCTGTTGGAACATCGTCCCTTATATGGTAGAAGTTCTCCACTCTTTTTCTGGAGAAGTATGTACCGCAGTCTCGCAGGGGAGAGCTGCGTCGTCAGTTCAAGTGTTTGATTTAGGGGGACATGTCTGTGACCCAGTAATAGATGAGGTTTATGTAGTTAGATCGGCACGCTACATGGATGATCTCGACTGATTGGTAGGGGATTAGGAGGTTCGTTGATGGCCTCAACTATCCACTCTGCATTTTGATGACCAGAGAGAGGGTAATAGGTGCTTCGTTCGAGGAGGTAGTCGACATGGCTCGGGAGATTGAGACGGCTCTCCGTCGGGAGCGTGAGGAGAGGGGGTCCAAGAGGTCTCGAGGTTCAGGTAGCTTCAGTGGTGATCCATCTAGAGGCCAGTTCCTGCGTGGTAGAGGTCATTCCTTCAGGCCTCCTCAGTCAGGTCGCCCAGAGTATAGTGGGGCTTCTTCAGGTCGTGGTCATCAGGGGTTTCAGCAAGGACATTCTTCACTTAGTGCCTTTTCAGCTTAGAGCTCTACTCTTGCCCCTTCAGCCCAAAGTTCATCTGCAGTGAGGGGTTTCATTCAGTCCCCTTCTCCAGCATTGAGTAGTTGCTACGAATGCAGTGAGTTTTGTCACATGAGGAGATAGTGTCCTCAGCTTCATGGTGGTCAGTCTCAGTAGAGGGATCAGCCATCCTCTTCTACTCCATCTACTTCAGCACTCTCCCAGTTAGGTAGGGGTGGGGGCCAGACAGCTAGGGGCGCCCTAGAGGTGGAGACTGATCTGGTGGTGGTCAGGCTCAATTCTATTGTCTCCCAGACAAGAGAAATGCCATTGCATCAGATGCTGTTATCACAGATATTATCTCAGTCAGCCACAGGGATGCTCTATTTTGTTTGATCCTGGATCTACATATTCCTATGTATCTTCTTATTTTTCTCATCGCCTGGGGACTACTCGAGGGTGTCTTGCCTTGCCTATTCACGTATCTACCCCGGTGGGTGATACTATTATTATGGATCATGTATATCGATCTTGTCAGGTGACTGTTGGGGGTCTGGAGACCCTGTCACACCTCCTTTTTACGCACCCGCGAGAGCGCGGGGGAGTTTTTCCAATTAAAGGACAATCGAAACGGGATTAATTTATTTAATTATTCAGAGTCGCCACTTGGAAAAATAATGGTGTCCCAAGTCACCGATTTAATCCCGAACCGAGGAAATTTTATGACTCTATAATGTAGTCTGCGAAACTAGAAATCTGGATAAGGAATTCTGTTAACCCGGGAGAAGGTGTTAGGCACTCCCGGATTCCGTGGTTTTAGCACGGTCGCTCAATTGCAATTTTTGTTTCTATCCGATTCTTTTATATATTTTAACTATGTGCTTTTAATGCTCCGCTCTTATTTTTAGAAGAATTGCGACGTTACGAAAACACATTTCGAGCCACACCGCAACCGGTACGCCTGTGACTTTAATGTATTTCAGTTTCGCCGAGAGTAAGATTTGGGTCACATAAATGCACACCCGTATTCAGGAAAGTAATTTTATTTCAAATTGTACCTAAAGAGTTTATCGTCTATTTAACTTTAGGAAAGGCCCGTGAAATTCACTAGACGGTCCTGCCAAGTCTAAATTTCCATGACAATTATTCGAGGACCCCACAATTAGGTATTTAGTGCGGCGAGGCTCATCTCGCTCTTTTATTAAAGGCCAGACCTAACATGATTATGCCTTTTTATTTGACTGGTCTCAAACAATAAACCAAGGTCCTGGTTAAACGATATTTTAAAACTATACATTAAAACCTCCCAGTCGAGTTTATACCAACGGACTTATGGATCCATTTCTAATAAGACAAGGCCAAGGAATTTGTCATTTATACTATAGAGTTGGCTATCAAATTCCGACGTCGAACCCGCAACTATTTGACATATGCGAATGATTCACATTAAAGTCCTCGTTTGCATGATTTATTTAAGTTCCAATTAATAGCCCAACCCCAATTGCAATTATCTAATAATCTAAGTTCATGACAGATTGTTATAAAAATGGTAGTGAGACATGGTACTAGCTTTCAGATTCCTTTATATACATGGCTAAGCTATTAAGCTACCTTTAGAATTTATTATCAAAGTATCCATGAGATCGTATTACTCCGTATATTTTGGCACACGAGACTTCAATAATCAAAGTAACCAAACCAACATGAGGTATTAATACTACAATATTGAACATCATCATCACAGTCACATAATCTTCATAGAAAAAATGTTCAATTATTTCATGTCATGATTACAACTGGTTTACTCAATCCTAATCAAACTTCATACATCTTCAATCATAGACGAGTATTTAGCTAAACATTTCACAAATGGATACAAAAATAGAACATCGAATGAACTTAGTCAACTGTTTCGTATATGCTTCTTCATTTGATTTTCCAAGTCAAACTCTCATCGATTCTTTACAATTGTATACAAGGATATAGAGAGTACCTGGACAATGGAAACAGAAGGAGAAGAAGAAGTCAGCAGTAGTAGTATGCAACAACAGCAACAGCAATGCAAGCGTGCACCAACAACACAATCCAAATGCAATTCAAAACAGTCAATCACCCAAGGCCAATTGTAGCAGAGACCAAACAGTCACACCCAAATAAACAACCAGCAAAGAGCCGCGACCAGCAGTAACAACAAACAGCAAACAGCACAAGAACCACAACAACACCACACCAAACTTTATTAGAATGCCTCAACTGAACCCAAAGTCTGCTTGAAAGCCACCCAGCAAATGCTACTGACTCTAGTGAACCGATCGAACAGGGAAATGTAGCTCAATTCAGGAATCTCCAAGCCCTCTAATGTCTATCCCTAATCTGTATATTTCAGTGTCTCAGCCTATGTGTTTCTCAATGTTCCAGACCAGCATTCTAAGAGTCTATCTCTATGTATATATGAATGTCTCTCTATGTCTCTCGGAATCTCTCACTGTCCGCCTGTGTATGTATCCCCAAAATCCCTCATAAAACTCTCTCTGTTTTCCTCACTTTAAAACCCTCTCCCCAGCTGTCCTCGGTCTGTGTCCTCATCTGTTCTCTTTTATAGACAAAACTAAGAGCTAGGCCAGCCTGTTTTACTCCCTGCACATGTGCACTGATTGTCCAACTCTTAAGAGCACTTAAGAGTGTAAAAAATGACTTCTTGCCCTAATATTCTCTGCCCAGCCCATTACTTAATGTCTAAATCTTATTTTTAATCCAAAAGCGTACTAGTGGCCTGTTTTTCTATTCAAAACCCCTTACCCTGCGAAATGGCTCCCATGTTACTTCTGTTTTCCAATTAGACTGAACACACAGTGATTAACAGTTCCCCAAGCATGCTGGCCGTATTAACTCCAAACCATATAGTCCCAATTCAGCTATAACCAATTCGAATTCCTAATTCGAAACATTACAATTCAACTTCAATTCGACAGTGGTTCAAACATGGAGTTGATGGGTATCAACACTAATGTCCTACTGTTCTAAACGAAACTTTATAACTATTCGACGATGTTCGACTAATCGAATTCAACATGTATGATCAATAACAACTAATCGTCGAATCAGTGATTCGAAATTTTTGGACAAGATAGGTAAAATTGCCGAGTCAATCCTCGACGACGTTAATCGAAACGAATTTATATCCTATGACGACACATTTATAGCAGCAAGCAGAAATAATCATCGACCCAAAAAAAAAGGTCTCGAGGAGAAGAAACAGAGAAGATTTAAACAACAAATGAGAAAGATGAAACATAACAAACAAACTAAACAAATAATCATGCCAAAAAATAGATAAGGAAAATACCTCAAACGATGAGCAAAAATTAGAACCAATCGGACTCGGACTTGACACTTTTTGAGGTTCAACGGGTTTTAATCGAGGGTTCTCAGGTGAGAACGACTCGGCTAAAACCCTATTGAAAGCTCAAAAGTCTTCGAATATGCCCAGGATTCTTCTAGGGTTCCCAAGGCTCGGATTTGGAGTTTGAATGGCTAGGTCTCGATTCGAATCTGACCAACCACGATGTGGTGATGTGGGAAGCTAGGGAAGTGCTTGGGGTGAGTTTGGAGTGGTTTGGCATAAGTTTTGTTTTCCGGCGGATTTTCGATTGGGTATTCGAAGAATTCGGGAGTGATTCGAGACGAAGGGTTAAGGGATTCGTGTAGAGGGGGATTAGGGGAATCTATGGTGTTAAAATGGGGTGGTTTGGGGTGCTGCCGCCGGCGGAGACGATTTCCGGCCGGCGGTTTGTGGTGGTGTGGGGCGGCAGTTTCATTTGCTTCTCTGAAGAGATGCGAAATGAATGGGAATTAGGGTTTGGGAGGGGTTTGGGTAATTAAAAGGGGTGTTTAATCTTAGCCGTTGGATCATGTGAATCCAACGGTTCAGAATAGAAATATGGTGGGTCGGTTCGGGCGATGGGGCGGGGCTGGACCGGGTAGGGACGATTTGGGCCTTTTTGTTTGGGCCCTGTTGTGTTGAAATTGGGTTTTTTCCCTATCTCTTCATTTCCCACAAATAGACTCTATATTGTATTATATATATATATATATATATATATATATATATATATATATATATATATATATATATATATAATCGTATTAACTTGTAACACAATTAATTTTTTACTAACATACATAATTAAATATCAAATCACACAATTGTACATTAAATGACACAAAGGCAATAAATACGTTTTTTTGTAATTTTCTTTTCTTTAAAAATTAAACACGGTTTAGTTAATTCCTAGACGCACAATTGAACTCCGAAATGCGCGCACGTGACATATATTTTTGTATTTTCTATTAATTTTAAACAAATAAACACGCACAGATAAATAAAAATAACACAACATCTACATAAATCACACACAACACAAAACTATTTTATTTTGAAATTTTGGGAGTGATTCTCATGTAGGGCAAAAATCACGTGCTCACAGACCCGAGTTGAGTTGTTGTTGTTGGGCATGGTAGATTTTGATGTTATTCTGGGTATGGACTGGCTATCTCTGTACCATGCTATTCTGGATTGTCATTCCAAGACAGTTACGTTGGTTGTTCATGTTCTGAGGATTGAGTGGCATGGTATAACTGACTATGTTCCTAGTAGAGTGATTTCTTTCCTATAGACCCAGCGGATGGTTGGGAAAAGTTGTTTATCGTATTTGCCTTTTGTGAGAGATGTCGGAGCTGAGACTCTTAGTCTTGATTCTGTTCTCATTGTGAGGGATTTCCCTGATGTGTTTCCAGTAGACCTATATTCGTTATTGATCTAGTGTCAGTCACTCAGCCCATCTCTATTCCTCCCTATCGTATGGCACCGAGAGAGTTAAAGGAGTTGAAAGAGCATATTCAGGAACTCCTAGATAAGGGGTTCATTCGTTCGAGTGTGTCACCATGGGGTGCACCAGTCTTATTTGTGAAGAAGAATGATGGCATTGTGCATTGATTATAGGCTACCGAACAAGGTGACATTGAAGAACAAGTATCAACTACCTCGTATTGATGATTTGTTTGACCAGCTCCAAGAGTCAAAGTTATTCTCCAAGATTGATCTTCGTTCAGGCTATCACCAACTGAAGATTAGGGATTCAGATATTATGAAGACGGCCTTCAGGACTAGATATGGGCACTATGAGTTTCTAGTTATGTCTTTTGGGATGACTAATGCCCCGGCCGCATTCATGCAACTAATGAACAACGTTTTTCAGCCGTATCTGGATTCATTTGTTATCATTTTTATTGATGATATCCTGGTATACGCGCGTAGCCAAGAGGAGCATGCTCAACATTTGAGTGAGAGAGGAGAAGCTTTATGCAAAGTTCTCCAAGTGTGAGTTTTGGCTTGGGTCTGTGGCTTTTCTGGGACACGTGGTGTCCAGCGATGGTATTCAGGTTAATCCAAAGGATATATAGGCTGTGCAGAGTTGGCCTAGACCATCTTCAACCACAGAGATTCAGAGTTTCCTTAGTTTGGAAATATATTATAGCCGATTCATCCAGGGTTTTTCATCTATTGCTTCGCCCTTGACCAAGTTGATGCAGAAGGTTGCACCATTTGTATGGTCAGACGAGTGCAACGAGAACTTTCAGAAGCTCAAGATAGTTTTGACCATAGCTCCAGTATTGGTTTTGCCATCAGCTTTAGGTTCTTACACCGTGTATTGTGATTATTCGAGAGTTAAGATCGGATGTGTGTTGATGCATGAGGGTAGAGTTATTGCATATGCTTCTCGTCAGTTGAAGCCTCATGAGAAGAACTACCCCGTACATGATTTGGAGTTGGCTGCTATAGTTCATGCTTTGAAGATTTGGAGGCATTACTTATATGGCGTATCTTGTGAGGTGTATACTGATCTTCGCAGCCTACAGCATTTGTTCAAATAGAAAGATCTTAATTTGAGGCAATCGAGGTGTCTTGAGCTACTCAAAGACTATGATATCACCATATTGTATCACCCGGGGAAGGCCAATGTAATGGCCGATGCTTTGAGCTAGAAGGAGGTTAGTATGGGTAGTTTGGCGTACATTCCAATTGGGGAGAGGCCCTTTGCAGTGGATGTTCAGGCTTTGACCAATCGGATGGTGTGGTTAGACATTTTGGAGCCTAGTCGGGTGTTGGCTTGTGTGGTTTCTCGTTCTTCCTTGTATGACCGCATTAGAGAGTGTCAGTATGATGATCCATATTTGCTTGTTCTTAAGGATAGTTTCCAGCATGACGATGCCAGATATGTGACTATTGATAATGAGGGTGTGTTGATGATGTTGGACCGGATTTGCGTGCCCAATGTGGATGGGCTTCGGGAGTTGATATTAGAGGAGGCCCACAACTCGCAGTATTCCCTTCATCCGGGTGTCGCAAAGATGTATCAAGATTTGAGACAACATTACTGGTGGAGGAGAATGAAAAAGGATATTATGAGTCCTGTAGATCGGTATCTCAACTGTCAGCAGGTGAAATATGAGCATCAGAGGCCTGGTGGTGTACTTCAGCGCATGGATATTCTCCAGTGGAAGTGGGAGAGGATTACTATAGATTTTGTGAGTCGTCTCCCTAGGACATCGAGGAAGTTGGATTCGATTTGGGTGATTGTGGATCGGCTTACCAAGTCCACGCATTTCATTCTGGTGTGTAGTACCTATTCTTCGGAGCGGTTAGCAGAGATTTTCATCTTGGAGATTGTTCAGTTGCATGGGGTCCCAGTTTCTACTATCTCAGATAGGGGTACTTAGTTTACTTCCCAGTTTTGGAAGACTTTTCAGCGAGAGTTGGGTACACAGGTAGAGTTGAGCACGACGTTTCATCCTTAGACGGACAGGCAGTCCGAGCATACTATCTAGATATTGGAAGACATGTTGTGTGCCCGTGTTATTGATTTTCGAGATTCTTGGGTTGAGTTCCTACCACTTGCAAAGTTTTCCTACAACAACAGCTATCAGTCCAGCATTCAGATGGCACCATATGAGGCCTTTTATGGGAGACGTTGCAGATCTCCGGTTGGTTGGTTTGAGCCCGGCGAGGCTAGGCTATTAAGGTAGAGTTGGTCCAGGATGCCTTGGATAAGGTGAAAGTGATCCAGGAGAGACTTCGTATAGCTCAGTCGCGTCAGAAGAGTTATATAAATAGGAAGGTTCAAGATGTATCTTATATGGTAGGCGAGAAGGTCTTATTGAAGGTTTCGCATATGAAGGGCGTTATGAGATTTGGGAAGAAAAGGGAAGTTGAGTTCGCATTTCATTGGCCCTTTTGAGATACTTAGGAGGATTAGGGAGGTGACCTATATGCATGCTTTTCCATCCAGCCTGTCGGGGGTTCATCGGGTATTTCATGTTTCTATGCTCCGGAAGTATGTTAGAGACCCCTCTCATGTGTTAGACTTTATCACTGTTTAGTTGGATGATGATTTGACCTATGATATGGAGCTAGTGGCTATTTTGGGTCGTTAGGTTCGAAGATTGAGATCAAAGGATATAGCTTCGGTGAAAGTGCAGTGGAGAGGTCGGCCCATGGAGGAGGCTACTTGGGAGACCGAGCAGGAGATGCAAAGCAGATGTCCTCACCTATTTGAGGTTCCATGCATGTTTCTGGACCACCTCAAGGATGAGCGTTTGTTTAAGTTGGGGAGGATGTAACGACCCGGCCCGTCGTCTCATGTATTACAACCCCATTTACCCCAATTATTGCTTCTTCATGTTTCATTATTGTCATCGGGTGAGTTAGAGTCGAATTGGATTGGTTTGGATAAGAAGTGAGACACTTAGTCTCTTTAAGGAAGGCTTGGTTTGGAAAAGTCAACCGGATGTTGACTTATGAGTTAGAGGGCTTGGATGTGAATTCTGGTGATTCGGTTAGCTTCAGGAGGTGATTTGTGACTTAGGAGCGTAATCGGAAATGATTTTGGAGGTCCGGTGTAGAATTAGACTTGAATTGGCGAAGTTAGTATTTCGGCGAAATCCGATTGATATGTGAAATTCTGATTCGAGGGTTAGAATGGAATTTTAAAAGTTGCAGTAGCTCCGTTAGGTAATTTTGGATATATGTGTAAAGTTTCAGGTCATTCAGAGGTGTTTTGATCGGGGGTTTTGATCGAATGTGCAATTCAAAAGTTTTTAAGAAACTTAGGCTTGAATCCGATGTAATTTAATAGTTTTAGCGCTGTTTGATGTGTTTTGAGGGTTGGAACAAGTTTGAATGAGGTGTTAGGACAATGTTGGTATTTTTGGTTGAGGTCCTGGGGGCCTCGGGGTGAGTTCGGGCGATTAAACGAGAGTTTTGGAGTTTTGTTGCACGTTCATTTCGCTGTCATCTAGTATTTCCGCTTCTATAGAAATGGACCGCAGAAGCGATTTCGCAAAAGCGAGTAAAGAAGCGCAGAAGCGATTTTTATGTGGATTTGAGACGTTCCGCAGAAGCGGAATGTGGTTCACATTAGCGGGTCCGCAGGAGCGGACATTTAGCCGCATAAGCCGTTTTGGGCGATCCGTAGAAGCAGAATCCTAGTCGTATAAGTGAAATTTGGATTTTTAAATGAAGACCGCAAAAGCGAGGTTTTGGCCGCAGAAGCGGTCCCGCATAAGCGGAAGCGGGATTGCAGAAGCGAAAAATGACTGTGGACAGAAGGGTTTAAATGTTATATTTCATCCGCGAGCAAGAAGTAGTTTCCACCATTGTTGAGCGACTTAGAGAGCTTTGGGCAAGAATTTTTGAGGGTTTTGACTGAGACTCAATTGGAGGTAAGTCCCTTGGCCTAATTATTCAAGTTTATGGTAGAATTAACATGTAAATTGGTGGAAATTCATCAAAAAAAGGGTAAGTTAGGGCTTGAGAAATTTTTAGTTAAAATTCGAATTTGAAGGATCAAATGGACTCCGATTTTGGTAAATTTGATATGTATAGACTCGTGGCGAGATGAGATTTCCGGTGACATAAAATTTGTAATTTTTCGAGAAGTGGGTCCGAGGCTTGGTTTTTGTCAACTTTGAGATTTTTGGTATTTCTCGAGTATTTTTGAGTGGGTTATGTTTCTTTGACCTATAGTAATGTATTCGTGGTTTTGATCAGATTTGGCACGCGAGGGGGTTGATTCGAGAGGAAAAGGTATAGCGAGCTAGACTTGTGGCCGGTTTGAGGTGAGTAAAAGATGCAGATAATGACCTGAGGGTTTGAAATTCCGGTATATCACTTTGTGACGCTATATTGAGGTGAGACACGTACTCTATGATGAGTGCAGGGTCGTTTGTGATTGGGGACCGTGACTTAGTCCGTCCCGAGTGATTTTCATACTATGTTCTTGACTAGAGATTGATCGGTAATCATCCTACTTGGATTTTATGGATATATTTGGGCTTTGTGCTGATTACTTAAATCCTTTAGGGATTATTATCACTGTTTCCATGATACTTAGCATGTTAAATGATTTCAGTCCTGAGTGAAACGCTATTTTGAAATGTCCAGTCACACTTTTATGGTTTTAAAATTTAAACTATATTTTCTAACGTTTGGAGCTGAGAGCTATTACTTGACATCGCCCTAGTGGCTCACTTACAAATTCTGGACTGAGTATGGATCGAGCTGCACGGCGCAATGATGTTATGATGATATTGCGCTTGGGCTGTAGGAGCCCCTCCGGAGTCTGAACCCCCATAGTGAGCGCGGGTACCCAAATGGATCGGGTTGTGCGCCGCAGCAATCATATGCATTGCATTGCATTCATGCATTGATATTTATCTAATCTATTTGTCATTGTTTTGTTGCTATTTCACCGTTAATTATTCTAAATTGCTAGTTTTAACTTTACATTGTGGTATTTCGTGAATTCTTATCTTCAGTCATTATATATGCTTATTACTCACTGAGATGGAGTACTCATTTTACTCCCTGCACTATGTGTGTAGATACATGTGTTCCGGAGGTTTAGAAGAGTTGTTGTTGTTCTCCAGATTATCACAGGATTGTCAAGGTGGCTGCCCAACGTCCGCAAGACCCAACCACTCCCCTTATCCCTTTTGTCCTTCTGCATCTTAGACTTTTGTATCATTGTGGATTGACCAATCAACTGTATCTTGATGCTCTAAACTCGTGACTCCAGATCTATTGGGAATTATTTTGACAGTTATTATGGTTTTCGCATTATTTTTATTTACTGTCGGATTATTAATCTTGATAACTGCTAAATTGACTCAATTAATTAGTAATGAGTTTTCGTACTTGGGTTGAGAGTGTCAAATGGTCGGGCTTGCCTAGCAATTATTATTGGGTGCCATCACGACCGGGATTGGGATCGTGACAAAACTCCACTATGTACGACTTTACTCGGTAGTTGTTGTTGTTATTATCTTTATTCAGATAACTTACTCTTATTCATCAACCTACGCTTCAGTTATTGCAAAATGCATATTTCATCAAATAAATAAGAGAGTGATACATCCAATACCATAGTGATCAGCAAATGCAATTAAAGAAAAAATGGATTTTTATCTACCTATACCATATATGAAACCTTATTACCCTAAATGTGCATAGTTTGTTAATTACTCGCTCATTCCATATTTTACCTACATATTTTGTACCATTCGATTATTAGGCATTTAAAGGGCAGAATATTCCCTAAAAACGGGCTAAAATTAAGGAGAGAATCTTGGTGTTAATTGATTCTACATTAAATTCAATTTTAAAAAAAGGAAAGGAGATTTCTCATCTACGTATTTTTTTCTAGAACTACAATTCAAATTCTCGAAAAAAAAGAATGAACAATTCAAATTTTCGAGTTTCAACAACTCAAAGTTGAAAAAATATGTTCTTCCATATATTTTCCACTGTTGATAGCCATTAAAAAGCTTGAAAGCCTTGAATTCAAATTTTGGTTTTCAAAAAATCAATATTTGTTTGGATTGGGTGTTGTTGTAAAT
The DNA here is from genome assembly GCA_032618575.1 of Nicotiana noctiflora. NCBI lineage: Eukaryota > Viridiplantae > Streptophyta > Magnoliopsida > Solanales > Solanaceae > Nicotiana > Nicotiana noctiflora. The sequence continues at coordinate 19 of JASVEL010005358.1, read as the reverse complement.
AATTCGGAATATGTTTAGG
>JASVEL010005357.1:0-315628 GCA_032618575.1 Nicotiana noctiflora | reverse complement strand
GCATGGCCCTCGCTTTCTTTAATCTTGAGTTGATCCTTAGATTCCGAGCCGTGCCATTTAGCAAATTTCATGGCCCTCGCAAATTACAAATGCGAAAATGCTTTAGGCGCATATTTTAATAATATTACCTTCTTAATTACGGGTGCACATTTATGTGGCCCAAATCTAAATTTCAACGAAGTCGACATGTGTCAAAAGCCACAGGTTCACTAGTGCAGCGTGGTTCAAGATTACATTTTCACGGCATTGCAATTCCTATAAAATGATAGTAATCACAAGCGGTTAAAAGTTAAAATTTGCACATATATTACATCATGTTATAAATCAGATAAATAAGTCGAATATGACAGTTGAACGACCGTGTTAGAACCACGAAACTCGAAAATGCCTGATACCTTCTCCCGGGTTAACAGAATTCCTTATCCGGATTTCTGGTTCGCGGACTGTTAAATAGAGTCAAACCTTTCCTCAACACGGGTTTTCAACCGGTGACTTGGGACACCATAAATCTCCCAAGTGGAGACTCTGAATCTCTTAATAAATGAATCCTGTTGTGATTGTCCTTTAATTGGAAAAACTCCTTTACGTCGCGCCCTTGCGGGTAGCGGAAAAATGATGTGTGACATTGTCAAACAAAAAGGTGCATTTAATAATTTAAATTGCATACTCTTTCATTTCAATTTATGTGAGGTAGTTTTTTTAAAATTTATGATCTAAAATAAGTCATAATTTTTTTTTGTGGCTATAATAATTTTATTAAAGTAAAATAAAAGTGTAAAGTTAAATTTTTAATATTGAAAGGAGTCAATTCTTTTTAAACAAACTAAAAATGAGAAGGCATCATAAATTGAGATAGTATATTATTTTCATTTTATGCGTATTCAAACATTGAAGTAAGCAAATTATAACAGTAAACTTCTCTCAGACTCTCACAAATTGATTTATTTGGATATGAATTATCACATTATCAACTTTCAATATCAAGTTATATCGTTTCTAACTTTCCATTGCCTTTTCTAATATGAAATTTGTTATTTTCTTAAAATATATTTCATTTTATACACATATATGCTCTTTCTTTTCTTCTACATAAGTATTTACATATTTTGACAAACAAAAAAGTGCATTTAATAATTTGAATTGCATACTCTTTCGTTTCAATTTATGTGAGGTTATCTTTTAAAAATTGTGGTTTAAAATAAGTTATAATTTTTTTGTGGCTATAATAATCTCATTAAAGTAAAATAAGAAGTTTAAAATTAAATTATTTTTTAATATAGAAACGCGTCAGTTTTTGTGAGACAAACTAAAAATGAAAATGCATCATAAACTGAGATAGTATATTATTTGTATTTTATACGTATTCAAGCATCGAATTAAGCAGATTATAGCAGTAAACTTCTCTCACAAATTGATTTATTTTGATATGAACTATCACATTATCAACTTTCAATATCAAGTTATATCCTTTCTAACTTTCTATTGCCTTATCTAATATGAAATTTGTTATTTTTTAAAATATATTTCATTTTATAGGCATATATGCCTTTTAATTATACTATCACTAGTAGAAAATACGAGTCATGTGACCAAAAACTATATATATATATATATATATATATATATATATATATATATATATAATTACAAAAGCATGAATACAAAGTCGGTTTACAAAAATAACCTTATAACATTAACTATAATAACTCATAATAAAAGGATATAACTGAAATTTTAGATATTAATATTATAATCCTATTAGTTTTAGAATATAATACTACACGTTACAATTCTTGCATCATACCAAGATAACTTATAAAAAGAATTGTAGCAACAAAATAAGCGGCAGAATCACTGTATATGGACGTTCTACCTTTTATTTAATCTCTATGCAAATATAAATATTTCGCACATAAAATAAAATCATAGAAGAGAAACTAATTGGAAATTGAAGATCATTATTCAATAATCGGATCTTGTGATAGAATGATAAACGAGAAGTCGAGAACCTAATATTTATCCAAATTTTAAGGTTATTAAATACAAATTGAGGACAAGTTATTCACCCAAATCACTTGTACTCTTATTTATATCTATGTATATGCCTATGTTTATCTATATCAATATTATTATAAAAGAATGAATAAAATGTTGGAGTATAAAAATAATATTTTAATATTAACCATAATAACTCAAACCAAAAGGACATAATCGAAATTACACAAATTAACCTTATGATCCTATTAGTTTTAACTTTTTAAGACATAATACTACACGTTAGGAATCCTACATGATAACCTTCAAGAAACCTATTAGCGTAATATTTTGGCATAAATATATAATACTACATGTAAGAATGTATATCTAATACGTTTAGGAACATGTTAAATTTTTTATTAGTATTATACTTTGGGAATATGGACATATTTTTAGCCATGTAATCCTATTACTTTTAGGATATACTTCTTAAAAAATTCTTATTAGTAATTTATCTTAAAAACATATTATATTGTCCAAGTCCATTTAAAAATATGAGAGCCTATATTATTATAAAAGTACAAATGTAATATTGATAGACCAAAATAGCCATAAAAGTAATAGGCAGAAGAACTCATAGGGAAAGGACATAGATGTAATAATTTTTTTTGGACTACAATAACTTTTATGTTAATTTTTTTAATATGTAATATTTTAAAATTAATAGAATCTTATCTATTGAATTCTTATTAAACATATGTAGGAAGTTTTAAATCATAAGAATCCTCCCTTAAAATTTACTACTATATAATATTCAATACCAAGAAAAAAAAATACTAAACAGACTGTTAAAGTGTTAAAATTGAGTGGGAAAATACCTACGGTAATATATTATTATATTATATTTGAACTCCTTTTCTACTTAAATAATATTTTTTATTATTAGCTTTTCGTGTAATATAGAAAATATACCCAATTATTGAAGAACACTCAAGAAATTTTTTAAGAATATAAATGTGTGACAAAAGAAAGAAAAGGTTGGTAAGAGCCAATACCACTAAATATTTTACAAATATAAAGATCTAAAAGTGGAATGTCAGATTGATCTTTTACTCTTTAAAACTAAAATTTATGATGGATAAAATTATAATTGCGGTTAAATATTCAAATATGAGATGAACTAATAATAAGAATTTAAATCAACAGTAATTAATTATATTTTATATTAAAATCAAATAATCAAATCTTTCAAGTAATTATTTAGCAAAAAAATCCAATTAAATTATTTTTTAAATTCATCATATGCGTAAAATTATTTTTCAAGTTAGAAAAAAATCTTATAGTACATAAATTTATTCCATAAAAGAGTGCTAGAGATTTTTTTTAAAAAAAAGAGAGATCATAAAGTTAAAAATATTAGTAAAATATTCTGAAGGCCATACATGTGTTTGAAAAAGCACAATCAAAGTTAAATTCCGAATAAGAATAGGCTTTCAAGACTTTTATGAAAAATCGACTAGGTATATCAAGATTATCCTTTGTAGATGCCTCTGGCGGAATCGGAACAATATTCATATGTCATGCATTATTTACAAATGTCTATCAAGAGGCATGCCAGTGTTAGCAATAAGACAAGTGGTGTACTATCAACGATTTTATTATGAGGTCATACAACTCACTTTTGATTTGATATATCTCTTCAAATATCTGAAATAATCGCAAATACATCAATTTAGAGCAATATTGCCAAATTTATAAGAAAATCGAAAGTGATAATATGGGATGAAGCGTTTTTGGCTAAGCGTCAACAAATGATTGGAACAATCGCCTAGAGTTTTAAAGGTATATTGGATTTCGATGAACCGTTTGGTGAAGCAGTAATAGTTTGGGAGGTGATTTCTGTCAAGTTCAATTAATAGTTCCAAAATTGGCCAAAACGGAAGCAGTAAAAGCTAGATTGCCAAAATTATACTTACGACATCAAATGAAAAATATTCAAATGACAAAAAATATAAAATTAAGAAAAAATTCAACATTTGGTAACTTCTTGCTTCATATCGAAAACAAAGAAGAGCATCTAATAAAAGATGATCTGGTTCTTCTAGAAGACTTAATTATCAACCCCAATAGTAATAATAGTGCATTTAATAAGACAAATATTTTTAGCATTGGATTAAAACACAATTTGTGCAATTACATGATAAAAATTAAAGATCTATTTTAGCTAGCAGAAACAAATATGTTGATTGCTAAGTTTCATGGTAAAAGATATTTTCAGTTTTGACTCAGTAGAAGATGATACCAACGATTACTACCAAGAAGAATATTTAAATACTTTAATACCAAATGACCCGTCACTACCCAAATTTCCCACCATCGGGGGTCATGATGGCGCCTACTAGTGGAAGCTAGGCAAGCCAAATATTAATTACACCTTCATTAATTACCAAATTCTTATTAAGACTTTAAAATTAAAAACATATAAATTACAGCGGAATAATTAAACTTAGCAGAAGACTTAGTCAATCTTATCAAATATGATAAAGAAAACCCAAACATGATACACTACCCAAGACTGGTGTCACAATACTCACGAACTTCTAAGAATAATACATACAATTGTCTGAAAGAAAATATAAGTTGTTTATCTCGAATACATGAGATAACAGAATGAAATACATAGATAGAAGAGACAACGGGTCCTGCGAACGCCTGCAAGGCTACCTCGTAGCCTCAGTAGTCGGAATATCCACAATCGTGATACTGCCGCTCCTGCTGTCCGTAACCTGTATCTGCGCAAAAGAGCGCAGAGTGTAGTATCAGCACAACCGACCCCATGTGCCGGTAAGTGCCTGGCCTATCCCAGCGAAATAGTGACGAGACTAAGGCCAGTCACCCACATAAACCTGTACAGTTGCAATATATATATATATTCATGTACCAAAAACATTTATAAGGAAAGACTCTGTACAGTTGTAATATATATATATATATATATATTCCGGTGGAGTTTTGGAAATGCATGGGTAGGTCAGGAGTGGAGTGGTTGTCCAGGTTGTTCAACATGATCTTTAGGACCAAGAGGATGCCGGAGGAGTGGAGATGGAGTACAGTGGTTCCCTTGTACAAAAACAAAGGGGATATCCAGTGTTGCAACAACTATAGGGGTATCAAATTAATAAGTCACACCATGAAGGTCTGGGAGAGGGTGATCGAGGCGAGGGTGAGGGAGATGTCATCTATATCTGTGAACCAGCTTGGTTTCATGCCGGGTCGCTCTACTACAGAAGCTATCCACCTTGTGAGGAGGGTGGTGGAACTGTTCAGGGATAAGAGGAAGGACCCGCATATGGTGTTTATCGACTTGGAGAAGGCGTACGATAAGGTCCCTAGAGAGGTTCTGTGGAGATGCTTGGAGGCGAAGAGCGTGCCAGAAGCCTACATCAGAGTGATCAAAGACATGTATGTAGGAGCCAAGACTAGGGTTAGGACGGTGGGTGGCGACTCGGACCATTTTCCGGTGGTTATGGGGCTACATCAAGGATCTGCGTTAAGCCCTCTCTTATTTGCCTTGGTAATGGATGCTCTAACTCGCCATATTCGAGGGGATGTGCCATGGTGTATGCTCTTTGCTGACGACATAGTCTTGATAGACGAGACGAGGGCTGGTGTTAATGCGAGGTTGGAGGTCTGGAGACAGACCCTCGAGTCTAAGGGTTTTAAACTAAGCAGGTCTAAGACAAAATATCTAGAGTGCAAGTTTAGCGCCGAGTCGAGCGAAGTAGGCTGGGACGTGAAGCTGGGATCTCAGGTCATAGCCAAGAGGGACAGTTTCAGATATCTTGGATCAGTGATTCAAGGGGACGGAGAGATTGACGGGGATGTCACTCACCGTATAGGAGCGGGGTGGTTGAAGTGGAGGCTCGCATCGGGAGTCTTGTGTGACAAGAAAGTTCCACAGAAACTCAAGGGGAAGTTTTATAGAGCGGTGGTTAGACCTGCCATGTTGTATGGGGTGGAGTGTTGGCCCGTGAAGAACTCTCATGTCCAGAGAATGAGAGTTGCGGAGATGAGGATGCTCAGGTGGATGTGCGGGCTCACCGGATTAGATAAGATTAAGAATGAAGTTATTCGGGAGAAGGTGGGGGTGGCCCCAGTGGATGAGAAGATGCGAGAAGCGAGACTCAGGTGGTTTGGGCATGTGCGGAGGAGAAGCCCTGATGCACCGGTGAGGAGTTGTGAGCGACTGGCGGTGGTTGGCGCGAGTCGAGGCAGAGGGAGGCCTAAGAGGTATTGGGGTGAGGTGATTAGGCAGGATATGGCTAGAATGGGGATTTCCGAGGACATGACCCTCGATAGGAAAGTTTGGAGGTCTAGTATTAGGGTTGTAGGGTAGGGCCTTCTAGAATTCGTAGTTCTTCTGTTAGGGGCTGAGTGGAGTTTGGTAGCGATCTCTATAGTTAATTAATGTATTGTATTGTGCCTCTTATGGTAGTAACCGATTGGTATTATTGCATGTTATTCTACTTTTGGTTTTATGTTTAGATAATTATTTATTTGATTTATCCCGGATTTACTAACATTGTTTTGTTTTGTTTTGTTTTGTTTGTTGATTTTCTCTCTCTTTTTCTGAGTCGAGGGTCGGCCGGAAACAGCATCTCTACCCTTTCGGGTAGGGGTAAGGCCTGTGTACGTATTACCCTCCCCAGACCCCACTTTGTGGGAACATACTGGGTAGTTGTTGTTGTTGTTGTAGCAAGAACGTACATAAACCTGTACAGTTGCAATATATATACATATACAAAACATTTATAAGGAAAGACTCTGCTCTGAAATAACAGTCAATAACTCATAATATCCAGAGTAATCTAGTCAACATAATAAATCTTACTTTCATGTCTCAATTCCTTTTTCATTTCATATCTCGTGGTAGGCGTACCACCCGCTCCCAACTATAACAGTAATTATATCTTGTGGTAGGAGCACCCGCTCCCAAATATATCAATAGGCTACCGGCAACTATGGCCAATGCCAAGATTTAAATCACTTTGTGGTCGTCGTGCCACACGATCCCATTTCTTATCATATAAGTGGTCGGCGCGACACACGATCCCAATTCATAAATATATATATTACCGGCATTTAACCAATAATCTCTGCATCAACAATATTTATAATTACCGCTTTTGAACCAATAATTGATAATAATTCAACGATTTATCTCCATTACCGGTGTGACACCAATAACTCTTAATCAACAATTTATACATAACTAAATTCCTATTCCTTCAAGGTAGGATAGAACAAACACTTACCTCGAAAGTTTACAAACGATTCAATCCGTAGCAATGCCTTTTCCTTTCGAATTTGACTCCAATCCAATCGTATCTATACACAATTAATTTAATATCATCAATTCTACTTAACAAACTAGTTCATATTGCTAAATATGATTTTTACAACATTCTGCCCGGAATAGTAAAAATCGAACCCAAGCCCACATAATCGAAACTCAAGTTTCGAACCAAAATAAGTTCACCCAATCTTCCATGAGTTCAAATATACAATTTGTTCTTAAGTTTAACTCCAAAACGAGGTCTAGATCGTAAATTCTTTGAAAACCCTTACTATACTAAATTCTCAATTTTTCTACCCATTTACACCTATTTAGGCTTAGGAATTCAAATAATATTGATGAAAAATGAAGAAAACGAGTTAAGAATCACTTACCCGAGAAGTTTGATGAAGAATCGCTCAAAAATCGTCCAAGGAGCTGTGGAGAAGAGAGTTGAACAGAAATGGGATTTTTATCCCATTTTTGTTCTGTTTTGGGATTAAATTCACCGGGCAACGATTTTGTTCTACGCGATCGCGTGAACAGGGTCGCGATCGCGGAAGGCAAATGTTCAACACTACGCGATCGCATGGTCAGTGCTGCGATCGCGTAGAAGAATTTCGCTGGGGTGGCTTATTTGTACTACGCGATCGCGTGAACAGGGTCGCGATCGCGTTGAAGGAGAACGGAAGGCTACCCGATCGCGTGCAGACGGCTGCGATCGCGTTGAAGAAGAACAGGAAGCTACGCGATCGCATGCAGACGACTGCGATCGCGTTGAGTAATTTGACAAGGCAGTGCGATCGCATGTACAAGGCCGCGATCGTGTAGAGCAAAATGTCTGTGTAAAAATTGCAGGAAATCTGCCAGTTTCCTAAGTCCAAAAACACCCCGAACCATCTCCGAAACACTCCCGAGCCCTCGGGGCACCAAACCAAATATGCACACTAGCTCAAAAACATCATACGAACTTGCTCGCGCGATCAAACCGCTAAAATAACATCAAAATCAATGAATTGAGCCTTAAAACTCAAGAATTCTTTCAAATTTCATAATTTCCAAAATTTCCAATTTAAGGCCGAAACACGTCAAACAACGTCCGTTTTCAACCAAACTTTACAGGAAGCGCTTAACCAATATATATGACCTGTACCGGGCGTCGGAACCAAAATACGAGCCCGATATCACCACTTTTCAATCAAATTTCAGTTTCATTTTCCTTAAACATTTTCGGAAAACAATTTAACAGAAAAATTCTTTTACCGGGGTTCTAGACCTCGGATTTCAATTCCGGCATACGCCCAAGTTCCATATTTTTCTTCGGATTTTCTGAGACCGTCATATCACGGTTCCGGGCCCGTTTACCAATAATATTGACCAAAGTCAACCATATCAATATTAATATCAAAATTCTTCAAATATTTCACATATTTCCACATAAACATTTTCCATCTTCATGCCCGAACTGTGCACGCAAATTGAGGCAACTATAAATGAGGTTTTCAAGACCTCAGAAGCTCGAAATGATTAATAAAACAAGTGATGACCCTTTGGTTCGTCACATTCTCCACCTCTAAAACAACCGTTCGTCCTCGAACGGACAAAAGAAAGAAGTACCTGAGTCAAGGAATAGATGAGGATATCGGCTCCGCATGTCAGGAGGCTGAGTCCCAGGTCGATGCCTCAGGAGGCTGACCCCTCCACTGAATTCGCACAGAAGGAAAACTCTTCGACCTCAACTGTCGAATCTGCCGATCTAGGATAGCTACCGGCTCCTCCTTATAGGACAGATCTTTGTCCAATTAGACAGTGCTGAAATCTAACACGTGCGACGGATCGCCGTGATATTTTCGAAGCATGGACACATGAAACACTCGATGTACAACTGATAAGCTAGGTGGCAAGGCAAGTTTATATGCCACTTCTCCCACACGATCAAGAATCTCGAATGGCCCAATAAACCTAGGGCTAAGTTTGCCCTTCTTTCCAAATCTCATCACGCCCTTCATAGGCGACACTCGGAGCAATACTCGCTCCCCAATCATGAAAGCTATATCTCGAACCTTGCGATCTGCATAGCTCTTTTGTCTAGACTGAGCTGTGCGAAGCCTATCTTGAATAATCTTGACCTTATCTAAGGCCTCCTGAACTAAATCTGTACCCAAATAACCGAGCTTCTTCCGGTTCAAACCATCCAACCGGAGAACGACACCGCCTACCATACAATGCTTCATAAGGAGCCATCTGGATGCTCGATTGATAACTATTATTATAAACAAACTCTGCCAAAGGCAGGAATTGATCCCACGAACCTCCAAAATCAATAACACACGCCCGTAACATATCTTCCAGTATCTGAATAGTCCTCTCGGACTGACCATCCGTCTGGGGATGAAAGGCTGTACTTAGCTGAACTTGCGTGCCCAACTCTCGTTGAACTGCATTCCAGAAATGTGAGGTAAACTGTGCACCTCGGTCTGAAATAATAGAGATTGGCATTCCATGAAGGCGAACGATCTCCCTGATATAAATCCCAGCTAACCTCTCGGATGAATAGGTAGTGGCAATAGGAACAAAATGAGCTGACTTGGTCGGCCTATCAACAATCACCCAAACAACATCAAACTTCTTCCGAGTCTTCGAAAGTCCAGAAACGAAATCCATCATGATTCGCTCCCACTTCCATTCAGGAAGTTCAATTCTCTCAAATAAACCGCCAGGTCTCTGATGTTCATACTTAACCTGCTGACAATTAAGGCACCGTGCCACATATGCCACAATATCCTTTTTCATTCTGCGCCACCTATAATGTTGACGCAAATCTCGATACATTTTCGCTGCGCCTGGATGAATAGAATGTCGCGAATTGTGAGCTTTTTCTAGAATCAATTCTCTAAGCCCATCAACATTTGGCACACAAATGCGCCCATGCATCCTCAGGATCCCATCAGCATCTAAGGTGACCTGTTTAGAACCTCCTCGCTGAACCGTATCTCTAAGGTCACATAAATAAGAATCATTATATTGTTGATCGCGGATACGCTCTAATAATAAAGAGCGAGCGATCGTGCAAGCTAGTACTCGACTAGGCTCAGAAATATCCAACCTCACGAATCGGTTGGCCAAGGACTGAACATCCAAAGCAAGTGGTCTCTGATTGACTGGAATATAAGCAAGACTACCCATACTGGCTGACTTCCTACTCAACGCGTCGGCCACCACGTTTGCTTTTCCCGGATGATATAAAGTGGTGACATCATAATCTTTTAGCAATTCTAGCCATCTTCTCTGCCTCAAATTCAACTCTTTCTGCTTAAACAAATACTGAAGACTCTTGTGATCGGTGTATACTTCACATGCTACACCATACAAATAATGCCTCCAGATCTTCAATGCGTGAATAATCGCCGCCAATTCTAGATCATGCACTAGATAGTTCTTTTCATGAATCTTCAACTGCCTTGAAGCATAGGCAATAACCTTGCCATCCTGCATTAATACTGCACCAAGCCCAATACGGGAAGCATCGCAATAAATAGTATAAGGTCCCGTACTTGTGGGTAAAACCAATACCGGTGATGTGGTCAAGGCTGTCTTGAGCTTTTGAAAGCTCGCCTCACATTCATCGGACCATTCAAATTGAACACCCTTCTGGGTCAATCTGGTCAGTGGGGTTGCAATAGACGAAAATCCTTCTACGAATCGGCGATAATAACCCGCTAACCCCAAGAAACTCCGAATATATGTGGTTGATGTCGGTCTAGGCCAGTTCTTGACTGCCTCAATTTTCTTCGGATCAACCTGAAAACCTGCTGCCGTCAAAATATGACCCAGGAATGCAACTGAAACTTAGCCAAAATTCACACTTTGAAAATTTTGCATATAGTTGGCTATCTCTCAGAGTCTGCAAGGCCACTCTGAGATGTTGCGCATGCTCCTCCTGACCGCGGGAATATATTAATATGTCATCAATGAAGACTATTACAAACAAGTCTAAATAAGGCCGGAACACCCGATTCATTAATTCCATAAAAGCTGCTGGAGCATTTGTCAACCCAAAAGACATGACCAGAAATTCATAATGTCCATACCGAGTGCGGAACGCCGTCTTAGGGACATCAGATGCCCTAATCTTCAGCTGATGATAGCCAGATCTCAAATCTATCTTTGAAAATACCTTGGCACCCTGAAGCTGGTCAAATAAATCATCAATTCGCGGAAGTGGATATTTATTTTTGATAGTCACCTTGTTTAACCGTCGATAGTCAATGCACATTCTCATCGAACCATCTTTCTTCTTTACAAATAATACAGGTGCACCCCACGGCGAAACACTGGGTCTAATGAAACCCTTTTCAAGTAAATCCTGCAACTGTTCCTTCAATTCTTTTAACTCCGGCGGAGCCATACGATATGGGGGAATGGAAATGGGCTGAGTGCCTGGAGCCAAGTCAATGCAAAAGTCAATGTCCCTATCGGGCGGCATACCTGGCAAGTCTGAAGGAAATACTTCAGGAAATTCACGAACCACAGACACAGAGTCAATAGAAGGAACCTCAGCACTGGAATCACGGACATAGGCCAAATAAGCCATGCATCCCTTCCCAACCATATGCTGAGCCTTAACATAAGAAATAACATTGCGACTAGTATAACCTGGAATTCCTTTCCACTTTATATGAGGCAAATTCGGCAGAGCTAAAGTCACAGTCTTGGCATGGCAATCTAAAATAGCATGATATGGAGATAGCCAGTCCATGCCCAATATAATATCAAAGTCCACCATATTTAGGAGCAATAAATCAGCACCGGTCTCGAGACCCTCAATTACTATAATACATGATCGATGAACTCGATCAACCACAATAGAATCGCCTACTAGTGTAGACACATGAACAGGAACACTCAGTGGATCACTGGGCTGAATCAAGTACGGTGCAAAATAGGAAGACACGTACGAATATGTAGACCCAGGGTCAAATAATGCTGATGCCTTTCTATCACAAACCAAAATAATACCTGTAATGACGGCATCAGAAGACTCAGCCTCTGGTCTGACGGGAAGTGCATAACATCGGGGCTGTGCCCCACCACCCTGAGTAGTATCTCTAGGACGATCAGCTGCTGGCTGGTCTCTACCTCTATCGGTCTAAGCTCCACCTCTATGACCTCTACCTCCACCTCTATGCCCTCTACCCCCGCCTCTGGCTGGCTGGGTAGGCTGTGGGGGAACTGGGGCCTGAATCATGGCACGAGAACCCTGCTGCTGAGATCTGTCAGAAGCTCGAGGGCAATACTTTGCAATGTGCCTAAGATCACCGCACGTAAAACAAGCCCTCGGCCGCTGAAAATAGCGAAGTGGTGGTGCACTGATAGGCTGCTGATCAGAGTAACGTGGCTGAGAATTACGATCACCTGAAGCATCATGAGAAACCTGAAGAGCTGACTGATAAGGCCTAAGAGGATGGCCTCTATCATGAAAATCTTTATCTCCAGACGAGGTACCACTGAATCTACCCGAATTACGAGATCTCTTATCTGATCCATGTCTTTATCCCTGTGACAGAGCCATCTCGATCCGGCGGGCTGCATTAGCCGCCTCCTAAAAAGTGATTTCAGTTCCTGGGCCCAAAGCCATCTTTAGTCGAATTGGCTGATTCAAGCCATTAATAAACCTTCTCACCCTTTCCCGATCTGTGGGGAGTATGATAATAGCATGAAGAGCCAGGTCCACGAACCTAGTCTCGTACTGTGTCACAGACATAGAACCCTGATGAAGACGCTCAAATTGTCTGCGTAGAGCCTCCCGCTGAGTTGCTGGAAGGAACTTTTCCAAGAACAATTCTGCAAATTGCCCCCAAGTCAAAGATGATGATCCCGTAAGAATAGCTTCTCCCACAAGATTTGGGTAAACCATAACTTACAACAAGGCATTTTATCATCTCATTTAATGTTCTACTCATTTTTTCCGCAATTCCATTAGATTGCGCTAATGAAGGGGCAGTCGTTTGGTGAATAATGTCATATTCCAAACATATTTCTTCAAACGCCGCCTCTATTGCTTTGTAGAGCCAACCACATGAACTGTTGTTTGTGTAATAACAGAGTCAGAATAAATGGTGAAGTTTTTAATCTTCAAACCAATCTGACACAATCAGAATTAATAAACGGTGAAGTTTTTAATCTTCTAACTGAGTAAAACCTGATACTGAATCTATTAAATGGTAAAGTTTTTAATCTTCAAACCGAATAATATGTGACACAACCAAATTTAATAAACGGTGAAGTTTTTAATCTTCAAACCGAATAATTAATTGGAGTAGAAAATCACTAAGATTTTAATCTCCAAAATGAGTATAAAGTCACTTAGACTTTAATTTTCAACAAATGAGTAGAAAGTCACGAAGATTTTTAATCTCAATGAGCGAGTACAAAAATCACGCAGATTTTGATCAAGAGTAGAAAATCACGAAGATTTTACTCTCCATAACAGGTGTAGAAAATCACAAGAATTTTAATTCCCTTTTCAAATGATTTTTCAACTAAACCATTATAACACTTTAAACAATTTGACCTCTTTCTCCGATCAAACATATATATGTTCATTTTTACATATATATTATATTTATAATCTCAAAATTATTTTCAAGTATTAATGTAAGCTTAATTCACATCTTACAAAACCTTAAAAATAATTTTTCATATAATTTCAAGCATGCCATCAAAGTTATATGCTAACTAATTAGTTTCACAACATACAAATATAATATTTGCGATTTAAGTGAGAGAAAATAGAACCCGTATAGTTAACGGTTCAGTCTCTCCATGCAATAGCCTGACACAAACGAGATGTATTTCCTTATAAAATAGCACTACTTTGATGCATGGCGCCAGATAAACCGTGTCATATAGCACCGTTTGAACACAATTTTTTCAAACTTTATGAGAGGATATTGCAATTGCGAGGCCAGAAATTACCATAACAAGTTTCTTTTTATTGCCTTCACCCATAATTGGTTAATGTCTATAATAGTGGATTTAAAGACACTCTGCATCACTGTTACCATGTCTCCATATTAACAACTACTTACTTGCCATAATTTACTATAAAGATTTCATCTTTGTTTTCACATACTAGAATAATCAATTTCCATAGTTGGTCAGAAGACCAAAGCTAAGAACTGGAAGAGATTTTCCGATTCTTAATCCCCAATTACCGTCGATGATACCTTCATCATTCAAGACAAAGTGGTAGACATTTTTGAATTCCAAAACAAGTTTGACATTCTGATATCTTTTGACCGGGTGGCCAAGATCATTGCTGTCAAATTTCATGGCCATACAACATTTGATATAACTTTACCATGCACATCATATACCAGCAAAATGCAACAAAAAGGTATACGAGAAACACCAACACAACAATTCTTGATTTTTTAAGACATAGGTTGTGCCGTAATTCACAATTAATCATGCGGCCCGACCCCCACATGTGCCAGGAACTCTCGGCCTCATTTCAACAATGTTGCTTGTTTATTAATCACAGAAAAATATTTTCTCTCCGATTCTCCTTTCTAACAACCATCAAAAAAATAGTTAAATTCCTTAAGAATGTTGGTAATCTATGTTCGAAATCAGAAATCAGAGAAGAAAACAAATAAACGTTAGTTTAATAAACAAAATTTGAAATAATAATTCCGAGCCCACAAGTTACTTGTGTGTCCTTAAGGAATTTAATCCCCTCACTGTTGCCCAAGGTTTTGGATTAATTCCTCCCAGGATAGAACGAAATAACTATTCTGCAACACTGGCAATCGAAACTACAGAATTTCAGCGAACTCAACAGACGGAGCAAATCACACTTGACACTTATATTTATTTAAAAATAATGCAACAATATAAAAAGAGGGGAGAAATTTTCAGATTTTTTCATATGATTTTCATGTCTAAAATATGAGGCCAAGCCTCTAAATTTATAGACAAATGAAGGGTGATATGGAGAGGTGCAATCTAAAAGGTGCCTCTTATGGAGAGGTGCAATCCAAAAGGTGCCTCTTCCATTTTCCATTCACACTCTTTAAAAAAAATGCAACAATTTGTTGGTGTGATTGTTTCCCCATTGAACAGCAAATTCTCTGATAGGCCACTAGTGCTGCTGTGGGATCATCCCTCTCATGAAGAAATCATAGTACTGAGGTGTTATGTACAATGTTGGAGAATCGCTTACTGATCATGCCCATCCTTCTACATATATCTTGAATTTAACAATTTGCACCAATTTTCAAATTTCAATCAGCCCCAAAAGCAACAAAATAATTAGACAAAACAAGAGGAGAAAATCTTTGGAATATTGACCTGTGTGTGCATTGGTCTTCAATATTTGATTCCTTGTACCCCTTTTTGGATTGATCACTCCAGTCCTGACATTATCATTTGAAGACAAATTAAAGGTCATGTTATTATGTAAATGTGTGTTGATGATGGCAGTAATAGTAGAAAAAATACCTGGATATATAAGAGAGTATCCCAGTTCTGATTATGGGTAACATTACACTTCATAACATCTTTCCTAATTGGAGAAACTTTAGGATTTCCCCTCCAATAAGCAAAGGGTATTCTCTCCTTCCAACTACTTTTCTTATTCCTTTCCTGTATCCTCTTCATCATACTTCTCCATGCTCTTATATTTGTCTCTCCCCTATATACAATAAAACCAAAATACAGTCATCTATCATTACTAGCGTAAATCGTAAAAAGGGCAGTATGGTGCATAAAGCATCTCCTATTCACCAGGTCGGGGGAAGGGACACACCCCTAGGGGTATGATGTAGACAGCCTACTCTAATACAAGCATTAATGGCTTCTTCCACGACTTGAACCCTTAGCTTATACGTCACACGAAGACAACTTTAGTGTTGCTGCAAGGCTTCCCTTCAATAATGTAAATCCTACCTGCCTTAAATATTAAGGGTGAAAAGAAGGTTAAGTACCAGCCCCAATATGACCAATCTGGGAAAACAATATCCATACTCTCCCAATCCGAACAATATCGGAACAACGGGGATGGACCGGAGTTAGGTTGTTGGAAGTCCTTGGCAGCGATGACCGGCCGATCATCGGTATTAAACATGATCTCCAAATTAGGCAATTTTCCAGGGTACCACCTTATGAGTTGTACAATCCCATACATGGTGAATAAATGCCTTGTTTCAATAGATTTCTTAGGATATCGTTCAGCGTAAATTTTCCCATCCAATATTATTAATCTGAAGTGAGCATGTGTTTTTGCTTTCTCCAACATTTCCCTAGTGATTCCAGTCTTTTCCCAATGCCTTAAATCTTCGTGAATCCATCTAAAATACTCAAGGCATGTTGAGTTGCTAGGATTTAAAGGTCTGTGAGTTGTAGGATAGTTTCTTGGACATGTATTGGTCTTGTTACATGCATTGCAATCCAAAGGGTATTCAAGAACCTGAGGCCTGATACTTGAGTTTGCTACTTTTCCATAGAAATTACCTGAGTACTTTGCCTGTGTTGAATTTGGCAATATTGTTTGTCCCACATCGGTTGGGACTTGTATTGGGGGAGGATTTCTCCCTATAAAAGAAGGCCTAATGTTTAGGATTTAAACACACCTCTCATTTGCCTTCTTATCTTCTTAAGGCATTTGTATCTTCTCTCTTTAGTATTATTTCACTTGTATTTTAGAGTGAAATAAAATATTGGTTGTGTCCGAGGAGTAGGCAAAATTAGCCGAACCTCGTAAATTCTGGTGTTCTTTATATTGTTGCTTTATTATCTTATTTATTATTTGGTGGCTGCCATAATTTTTGGTATAGTAGTTGTGACTCATTCACACTATATACATTTGGCTTCCGCAACAATTGGTATCAGAGCCAAGGTATTATCTCGGTATGCTCTGTGGTTGCAACGTAGTCTGATCTTCCACATCAGAAAAGATTTATCTTGGTAATTGAGTCAAGGTTGTTTCTCGGTATGCTCTGTGGTTGCAGCTTAGTCTGATCCACATCAGAAAGGAAATAATCTTGATTTGTGTCGTCAACTATTAAATAATATTTATGTCAAAGATGGGAGACAATAAACAAGAAGAATCTACATCAAGTGTCAGCAATACGTCATCATTGGCATCTTCGCTTATGACAAGAATTGTGTCAAATGCGAAATTTGCGGTAGAAATTTTTGATGGGTCCGGACATTTTGGGATGTGGCAAGGCGAGGTTCTAGATGTCCTTTTTCAACAAGGGCTAGATCCGGCTATTGAAGAAAAGAGACCAGATGGTATTGGAGAAGAAGATTGGAGAATAATCAACCGTGTTGCTTGCGGTACCATTCGATCCTACCTTGCTAGAGAGCAGAAATATCCATACACAAAGGAAACTTCTGCAAGTAAATTATGGAAAGCACTGGAGGATAAATTTTTGAAGAAAAACAGTCAAAATAAATTGTACATGAAGAAGAGACTCTTTCACTTCACCTATGTTCCCGGTACCACGATGAATGAACATATCACCAGTTTCAATAAGTTGGTCACAGATTTGCAAAATATGGATACAACTTATGATGATGGTGACTTGGCCTTGATGTTGTTAGCGTCACTTCCTGACGAGTACGAGCACCTTGAAACTACTCTACTCCATGGAAATGATGAAGTTTCTCTCGGAGAAGTTTGTTCGGCTTTGTACAACTATGAACAAAGAAAGCAAGAAAAACAGAAAGACGGAGAAGGAGAAGCACTGTTCGTGAGGGGTCGTCCTCAAAATCAAACGAGGACAAAGAAAGGAAGATCTAAGTCAAGATCTAAACCCAACAAAGATGAATGTGCCTTTTGTCGAGAAAAAGGGCACTGGAAGAAAGACTGTCCGAAGTTGAATAATAAGGCCAAACATAACAATGGAAAGGCCATTATGGATTCAAATGTTGCTGATTGTGATGATTCGGATTTCTCATTAGTTACAACGGAGCCGTCAACGTCATCAGACATATGGTTGATGGATTCGGCTTGTAGCTATCATATGTATCCCAACAGGGATTGGTTTGTGGACTTTCAAGAAGGAGAATATGGAGTCGTCCAAACAGCGGATAACAACCCTCTTACCTCATATGGAATTGATTCAATACGATTGAGGAACCATGATGGAATGATCAGAACATTAAAAGATGTTCGATATGTACCGGGTTTGAAGAAAAATCTCATCTCTGTGGGAGCCCTGGAATCAAAAGGGTTCAAAATTGTTGCAGAAAATGGGGTGATGAGAGTATGCTCCGGTGCACTAGTGGTAATGAAGGCTAATCGAAAGAACAATAACATGTACCGTTATCTCGGTAGTACAGTTATTGGGACAGCGACAGTGACGTCCAGTGACAACAAAGAGGCAGAAGCAACCAGGCTATGGCACATGCGCTTGGGACATGCTGGAGGAAAATCCTTGAAAACTCTATCAGATCAAGGATTGTTGAAAGGGATAAAGGCTTGCAATTTGGAGTTTTGCGAGCATTGTGTCAAAGGGAAACAGACAAGGGTTAAATTTGGTACAAGCAATCTATAATACTAAAGGCATTTTGGATTATGTACACTCTGACGTTTGGGGTCCTTCCAAAACACCTTCATTGGGTGGGAAGCACTATTTTGTGATCTTTGTTGATGATTTTTCCCGAAGAGTATGGGTGTATGCAATGGAGAGCAAAGATGAAGTGCTGGGAATTTTTCTCAAATGGAAGACGATGGTGGGGAATCAAACGGGCAGGAGGATCAAGTGTATTCGCACAGACAATGGAGGTGAATACAAAAATGATCATTTCAATAAGGTTTGTGAAAATGATGGCATCGTCCGACACTTAACTGTGAGACATACACCACAACAGAATGGAGTGGTAGAACGCATGAACCGGACCTTGCTGGAGAAGGTACGGTGTATGTTGTCCAATGCTGGCTTGGGCAAACAATTTTGGGCTGAGGCAATTACATATGCATGCCACCTCATTAATCGCTTACCATCTGCTGTTATTGATGGCAAGACACCATTTGAAAAATGGTATGGAAAGCCTGCGTTGTAGATTATGACTCTTTGCACGTATTTGGCTCAACTGCATATTATCATGTGACGGAGTCAAAATTGGATCCAAGGGCAAAGAAGGCTATTTTTATGGGGATTACTTCTGGAGTCAAAGGACATCGCTTATGGTGTCCTATGACAAAGAAAGTAATATTCGGCAGGGATGTTACCTTAGATGAATCTTCTATGGTAAACAACGTAACAAATGAAGATACCAAATAAGATGATGGTGCTTCTAAGTAGGTGGAGTTTGAGGGAAAATTTATTTCTCCTACACAAGAAGCAGAGGAGGAAACAAATGAAGATTATCCTCTGGGAGGAGAGCCAGTAGAGGAGATTCCAACTCAGGAACCTCAACAACAACTTGAATCAATATCAACCAGCAGACCAAAAAGGAAAGTAACGAAACCTGTTCGTCTCATAGAGACAGTTGCTTGTGCAACCGCAATTGCAGCTGATGATGTTCCCACAACTTATAAAGACGCAGTCCAAAGTTCAGAAGATGATAAGTGGAGGATTGCCATGAATGATGAATTACAGTCCCTTCATCAGAATCATACATGGAGATTGGCCAATCTCCTGAAAGGAAAGAAAGCAATTGGGTGCAAATGGGTATTTGCAAAGAAAGAAGGATTTCCTAACCAAGAAGATGTTCGCTACAAAGCAAGGTTGGTGGCCAAAGGATATGCTCAAAATGAGGGAATTGATTACAATGAAGTATTTTCTCCAGTTGTAAAACATTCCTCCATTCAAATTATGTTGGCTTTGGTGGCACAATTGGATTTGGAACTAGTTCAGATGGATGTAAAAACTGCGTTTTTACATGGAAACTTGGAGGAGGAAATCTACATGACTTAGCCAGAAGGATTCAAAGTTGCTGGAAAGGAAAATATGGTTTGCAAACTTGAAAAATCGTTGTACAGGTTGAAACAATCTTCTAGACAATGGTACAAACGATTTGACAAGTTTATGTTGCAGCAAGGGTACAAGAGAAGCAAATACGATCATTGTGTGTATTTGCGCAAGCTTAAAAATGGTTCCTTTATATATCTTCTCCTATATGTTGATGATATGTTGATAGCTTCCAAGAATTCGGAAGAAATTGATAAGTTGAAGATTCAATTGAAGAAGGAGTTCGAGATGAAGGATCCGGGTGAGGCGAAGAAAATTCTTGGCATGGAGATAATAAGAGATAGACATTCAAGGAAACTCTGTTTATCTCAGAAAGAATATTTGAAGAGAGTACTACAACGTTTTGGCATAGATGACAAGACTAAGCCAGTTAGTACTCCACTTGCTCCCCATTTTAAGCTAAGTACTACTATGTCGCCATTGGATGAAGCTGAACGAGAGTATATGTCAAAGGTACCATACGCAAATGTTGTTGGTAGCTTGATGTATGCAATGGTCTGTACGAGACCTGACATTTCACAAGTTGTTGGAGTTATTAGCAGGTATATGCATAATCCGGGAAAAGAGCATTGGCAAGTTGTGAAGTGGATTCTACGGTATATTCATAATACTGTAGATGTCGGGTTAGTTTTTGAGCAGGAAAGCAATCAGTCTGTAGTTGGATATTGTGACTCGGATTTTGCGGGTGATCTCGACAAACGAAGATCAACTACTGGTCATGTGTTTACTTTTGCAAAGGCACTAGTTAGTTGGAAGTCTACTTTGCAGTCAACAGTTGCTTTGTCTACAACAGAGGCAGAGTACATGGCTATTACAGAAGCTGTGAAGGAGGCAATTTGGCTTCAAGGATTGCTAAAGGAGCTTGGTGTTGAACAAAAAGGCATCACAATTTTTTGTGATAGTCAAAGTGCTATTCAATTAGCGAAGAACCAAGTTTATCATGCAAGGACGAAGCAAATTGATGTTCGGTATCATTTTGTACGAGAAATCATAGAAGAAGGTGGAGTCACGGTGAAGAAAATTCATACTACGGAGAATCCTGCTGATATGCTAACAAAGGTGGTGATTGCGGTCAAATTTCAACATTGTTTGGATTTGATCGACATTGTTGAACACTGAAGATTGAAGATGAAGACACAACCAAAATTTGTTATAGAGAGAAAATTGAAGATGTGAAAATTTTGCCAAGGTGGAGATTTGTTGAATTTGGCAATATTGTTTGTCCCACATCGGTTGGGACTTGTATTGGGGGAGGATTTCTCCCTATAAAAGAAGGCCTAATGTTTAGGATTTAAACACACCTCTCATTTGCCTTCTTATCTTCTTAAGGCATTTGTATCTTCTCTCTTTAGTATTATTTCACTTGTATTTTGGAGTGAAATAAAATATTGGTTGTGTCCGAGGAGTAGGCAAAATTTGCCGAACCTCGTAAATTCTGGTGTTCTTTATATTGTTGCTTTATTGTCTTATTTATTATTTGGTGGCTGCCATAATTTTTGGTATAGTAGTTGTGACTCATTCACACTATATACATTTGGCTTTCGCAACAGCATGCACAAATTTAAAGAAGTTGTCAATTATTTAATTGAGTAGGAGAATCAAATGGTAAATTACTAGTAGATCTACAGGTAACAGTCTGTAATAATCAGGATTACTAACTTGAATGAATAGGTCATCTGTTACGACATGTTATTAATGTTAGGTGACGTGTATTATCAAAATTAACACTGTTAAGGAAAAACAAGAGGGAGAAGAAATAGAATATATAATTCCGAGTTCACAATTTGCTTGTGTGTTGGGATTACTTGTGAATCGACTAAGTTTACTTATCGCACAAGCTATATCAGGTCGTGTACAGTTCATGATATACATTAAGCTTCCTAACACACGAGCATACTCCAATTGAGATGTACTTTCACCTTTATTCTTCATAAGATGATGGTTTAAGTCAATTGGAGTCCTTGCACTTCTAAATTCCAAATGTTTGAATTTTTCAAGTACCATTTTCACGTAATGTGATTGAGACAAAGCTAGACCTTGATGAGTCCTTTGGATTTTAATTCCTAGAATTATATCGGCAACTCCTAAATCTTTCATATCAAACTTACTAGCAAGCATGCGCTTAGTAGTTTGAATGTCGGCAACGTCTTTGCTCATTATTAGCATATCATCAACATATAAGCAAACAATGACTATATGATTTGGAACGTTTTTAATGTAAACACATTTATCACATTCATTAATCTTAAATCCATTTGACAACATTGTTTGGTCAAATTTCGCATGCCATTGCTTGGGTGCTTGTTTTAGTCCATAAAGGGACTTAACAAGTCGACACACCTTCTTTTCTTTTCCCGGAACCACAAACCCCTCGGGTTGGTCCATGTAGATTTCTTCCTCTAAATTACCATTTAAGAAGGCTGTTTTCACATCCATTTGATGGATTTGAAGATCATACAAGGCGGCTAACGCGATTAGCATCCGAATGGATGTAATTCTTGTTACCGGTGAGTATGTGTCAAAATAGTCAAGACCTTCTCGTTGTCGAAATCCTTTGACGGCAAGTCTTGCCTTGTATTTGTCAATAGTACCATCGTCTTTCATTTTCTTCTTGAAAATCCATTTAGAACCCACGTTTTGTTACCTGGAGGAAGATCAACCAATTCCCACGTATGGTTGCTCAATATGGATTCTATTTCATTATTGACAGCTTCTTTCCAATATTGTGCCTCTGAGGAAGACATTGCTTCCTTGAAGGTACGAGGCTCATTTTCTAACAGAAATGTCAAAAAATCTGGACCGAATGAAGTAGATGTCCTTTGACGTTTACTTCTTCTCGGATTTTCTTCATTAGGCATACCATCCGTTATTTCCTCCCGAGGTCGTTTTGACTTTTGGCAGGTCACTTCACTTTCCTTTTTATACGGATAAATAGTTTCAAAGAATTCAGCATTATCTGATTCTATTATCGTATTAATGTGAATCTCAGAATTTTCTGATTTATGAACCAGAAAACGATATGCCTTGCTATTGGTTACATATCCAATAAATACACAATCAACCGTTTTTGGACCTATCTTAACCCTTTTAGGTTTAGGAACGTGTACCTTAGCTAAACACCCCCACACTTTGAAGTATTTCAAGCTAGGCTTCCTTCCTTTCCACTTTTCATAAGGAATGGATTGTGTTTTACTATGAGGTACACGGTTGATTATCCGATTAGTTGTAAGTATAGCTTCCCCCCACAAGTTCTGTGGTAAGCCAGAACTTATTAGCAATGCATTCATCATCTCCTTCAACGTTCGATTCTTCCTCTCCGCAATTCCATTAGATTGTGGAGAGTAAGGGGCAGTTGTTTGGTGAATAATGCCATTTTCCAAACATATTTCTTCAAAAGGAGATTCATATTCGCCACCCCTATCACTTCTTATCATTTTGATCTTTTTGTTTAGTTGCGTTTCAACTTCACTCTTGTATTGCTTGAAAGCATCAACTGCCTCATCTTTACTATTAAGTAAATAAACATAGCAGTATCTCGTGCTATAGTCAATAAAAGTAATAAAATACTTTTTTCCACCACGAGATGGTGTTGACTTCATGTCGCAAATATCTGTGTGAATTAAGTCTAAAGGACTTGAATTCCTTTCAACGGACTTATAAGGATGCTTAGCATACTTTGATTCCACACATATTTGACATTTAGAATTAACGCAATCAAATTTTGGCAATACTTCTAGATTTATCATCTTTCGCAATGTTTTGAAGTTTACATGACCTAAACGCGCATGCCATAAAGTGTTTGACTCAAGCAAGTAAGAAGAAGCATTCACTTTATTGATTGGAACTGCTATTATATTTAGCTTGAAAAGGCCCTCACTTAGGTAACCTTTTCCAACATACAAATCGTTCTTACTAATTACAACACTATTAGAAACAAAAATACATTTGAATCCATTCTTGACAAGAAGTGAGGTAGACACAAGATTCTTGCGAATTTCTGGAACATGGAGGACTTGGTTTAGAGTCACTATTTTTCCAGACGTCATCTTCAACGCAATCTTGCCAACTCCTTCAATTTTGGCCGTAGATGAATTTCCCATGAAGATAGTCTCGCCGGAACCTGCGGGGACATAAGAAGAAAATAATTCCTTGTTAGCACAAACATGGCGGGTGGCTCCAGAATCTATCCACCATTCTTTCGGATTTCCTACCAAGTTGCATTCGGACAACATGGCACACAAGTCTTCCATTTCATCTTCAACCATGTTGGCTTGATTCTTTTTCTTCCTATCATTCTTTGGCGCACGACAATCTGCCGCCTTATGCCCAATTTTTCCACAGTTGTGGCAATTACCCTTGAACTTCTTCTTGCTAAGGTAATTCTTTGGTCCAGAAGCTTTCTTCCTCTTCTTATTTTGTGGTGCCTCCTCAACAATGTTTGCCCCCACAATTGTCGAGTTTCCACGTGACTTCTTTTCAGCATTTTTGTTGTCCTCTTCTATCCTCAAACGAACAATCAAGTCTTCTAGAGTCATCTCCTTCCATTTGTGTTTAAGATAATTCTTAAAATCCTTCCACAACGGAGGTAGTTTCTCAATGAAAGCAACAACTTGAAAGGCCTCATTAATGACCATACCTTCAATAACAAATTCAGGAGTTAATAATAAGATAAATCTTATTAATAGAATTATTGATTTGGGTCATACCTTCAGCAAAGAGGTCATGTACAATGACTTGTAGTTCTTGGACTTGTGTTATGACCGACCTAGTGTCAATCATCTTGAAATCCAGGAACCTTGCAGCCACGAACTTCTTAAGTCCTGCATCCTCGGTCTTGTACTTTTTCTCAAGCGCATTCCATAACGCTTTGAAGTTTCCATGACACTATAGACATTGTACAAACCATCTTCCAAACAACTCAAAATGTAATTTTTGCATAAGAAATCAGAATGTTTCCATGCTTCAGTTACAACAAGTCGTTCATTGTCCGGAGTATCCTCGGCCATGGCCGGAGGATCCTCCTTGATAAAACGTTGCAAACTCAACGTAGTAAGATAGAAGAGCATCTTCATTTGCCAGCGTTTGAAGTCAATACCGGAAAATTTTCCGGGTTTTTCTGCCGGTGCCATAGCATGGGCCGGAGTAGAACGGCTTGATGATGCAACCACACTCGTCATAGTAGCACCCGTTCCCGCAACATTTCCATTAGTTTGGTTTTCATTCGTCATATTTGGTTTTCAATTTCTAGCAAATACACGTTATAATAAACAGTAAAATTCCTTAAGATGTTAGGCGACGTGTATTATCAAAATTAACACTGTTAAGGAAAAACAAGAGGGAGAAGAAATAGAATATATAATTCCGAGTTCACAATTTGCTTGTGTGTCCTTAAGGAATTTTAACCCCCTCACAATTGCCAAGGTAATGGATTAAATCCTCCCAGGATAAAACGGAATAACCTTCCTGCGACAGTGGCAATACAAGAAGCAGGATACCAACGAACTCAAAGAGCGGAGGGAATCACACTTACGGTTTTCAAGAAACGAGAAAGCTCAAGAATATTTTGGATTAATGAACTTGGAGAGAGGGAAAGAATTTCTGAATTTCTGAATTTCTGAATGTCTAGAATGGAAGCCATGGCTGAATTTATAGGCAATTGTTGGCTTTGTGAAAAGGTATGGTGCATCTTCATGGTGTCTGTTCATTGTGAATAGACACCTGATAGGAAGATACGTTCTTTCAACGTTATTTATTAACTGGGTCAACTAGTTTAACCAAATAAACCGGGCCAAATTTTGAAGCCCAATCCAGTCCATTTAATTTCCCGCCATTACCCAATTCACACTACTCATCTTTAAAGCCCAATGGCTTTAAAAGTCCAACAATTAATACATTGATAATAACGTAAATTATATAAACCATCAGACACAGATTTTTGTAATGTTAAATGATTTAATTCCAGGAAAGTCATTTAAAAGTTGAAACTACAAAGGCTGGAAGAAACTTTCATAAAAATGATTTAATTTTCAGGTGGTGATACTGTGTTGTATGGCATCTAAACCTGAACAAAGTTAAACTAATACACGGGAAAGTGATGATACTGAAAAGGTTAATACAACATATGAATCATATATATACATTGACTTACAAGATCAATCCGTCCAGTAAATGACAAAGCTGGAACTATGACGACAAACAAGAAAATTAGCAATGCTGTAATGAAGGTTGTCGCTATGGCTCTCTTCTTCAGATATTCCCATCTTGCAGCTCCCATCACTGCATTCTTTTGCGGTGAAACATCGATCATCAACTTCTCGTACCTTTCTTTCATGTTTCCTCCACCTCCAATAAAAATCCAACTAAAATTTTTTTTTTATTTAGGCAGAGAAACTAGTATTTCTAAGTTAAAATTGGAACTTTTCAGAGATCATGGAAGTATTCAAATCTTTAGGCATTCAAATTTCCTAGTTGATCTCCACAATCTGATGCTCTTTCTGCCCTTTAGGTAAGTGTTTGAATTTTGTTAATTAACTTTCAATTTAGAGTACTACTACTAGAAGAAATCAATTTGCAAGTATATCCAAACTCTATCTGCCCCTTAGGTAAGTGATTAATTTCTTGCAAAATAAATACCATTCTAATTAGGATCCCTCCACCATTAACCAGAAGCCTTCGATTTGAGTCTTGAAAAATGAAGAAGAACTTGGTACGAGGTGCTTTAACTTCTTTAGTGGACATATTGAGCGCTAATCCGTATTAATAGGCAGTGATTTTCGGATACTAAATGCCTTAAAAAGAAGAAACTCTTAGCATTTGTAAACAAGTACACTAAAAATCAAGATTGGCAGTGATTATTCCATGAGGAATAATGTTGAAGTTCTATGTGAAGAGTACTAATTAAGGTATTATAAATTAGGATACAATTAGCAAGAGGACCAAGCTAGTGCTTCTTGTTTAGCTGGGACCAGTACTCATCCTCCATTGCCTCCACTTGCTTTGTGGCCTTAACTTTCTGTTCAATAAAGGCCTTAAGTTGTTGAGGGTTATAAGGTGGTGGAAGTGTGCATGGTTCAGTATTACTCGGAGACTTCTCTAATGCTTCTTCCATAAACTTCCTCCAAATACCATCGGAAGGACATGCCAGTGATTCTGAACATATTTCAGTTGCATTTGGAGGAACAACTGGATCAAACTTCTGCAACTTTGCATATTCATTCAGCAGATGGTATATATAATCAAACACACGTTCCATCTTCATGTCTTCATGAATTAAATCGCTTCCTGCCTTCCCTATGGCTTGTGCCTGATATTCACAATTCAAAAAACAAAAAAGTTGTAACTAAAAGAGCATTAACAACAAACTGAATTGGAGAAGCATACTAATAATGTTGCCTGATGTTAGCGACATGGATGACTATTAGACTCAGAGAGCTGTTTCTGCTAAATCTCGAGTAGTTTCTCAAAAACATTATGCATATAGCACAGCTTCTACTCTATTAAGTCATAGGCCTTTAAGTTATATCAGTTTCAGATACACCCCTTGTATATCTCTTTAAGAGTTACATATAATCAGTTTGTTATAATACGTATTTTTAAATTGAGTCTCCAAATCAGTTTCAGTATCATTTTCATACTCCAGTTTGAGAATATCTTTTTCTCTCCTTTTTTTTTTCTAAAAACTTTGTGAAAACGTATTCAGATAGCATTTGCACAGTTTATAAATTCTGCTTAAGCATGTACCTAAACACATGAATTTCTGAGAATCAGACCATGTTTTGTGAAGAAAGGGAAGAAAGGACAAATCACCTGTTGATATGTGGTAGAGAAAAACTATACCTGAAGAAACACACACACGCATATATGTGGAAATGAAGTGTGTGAGAAACTGAAGGTGTACCTTATTGGTGTGATTGTTTCCCCATTGAACAGCAAACTTGAGAGACTTGCACTTATCAGTATCTCTAATGGGCCAGTAATGCTGCTGTGGGATCATCCCTCTCATGAAGAAATCATAGTAACGTGGCGTTATGTATAATGTCGGAGAATCACAGGCAAATATGTATTTCTCACTTACAGACCATGCCCATCCTTCTACATATATCTTGAATCTAACAATTTGCACCAATTTTCAAATTTCAATCAGCCCCAAAAGCATATTTAATTAGCCAAACAATTAAGTCTGTGTAATATCATTAACCTGTGTGTGCATTGGTCTTCAATATTTGATTCTTTGTATCCCTTTTTGGATTGATCAACCCAATCCTGAGATGTATAATCATTTGAAGACAAATTAAAGATCATGTTATTATGTAAATATGTGTTGTTAATGGCAGTAATAGTATAAAGAAAATACCTGGATATATAAGAGAGTATCCCAATTCTGTTTTGGAGTAACATTACACTTCATAAGATCTTTCCTAATTGGAGAAACTTTAGGATTTCCCCTCCAATAAGCAAAGGGTATTCTCTCCTTCCAACTGCTTTTCTTATTCCCTTCTTTTATCTTCTTCACCATACTTCTCCATGGTCTTATATTTGTCTCTGCCCTATTAAAAATTAATCAAACACAATCATCTTTTAAAATGACGACTTCAAGTGCTAACAACTTATTATAAATTTTATGTATACATACTTTATTAATTTCTTTAAGCAAATACATGTTTAAGAAAACATTATTGAGTTTGACTGAATCCGTATTTGAGCTTCTATCTCTGTCCCTAGGAGGGAGTACGGGAGGTTGGAACTCAAAAAAAAAAAATTAATTAATCTTGACCTAAGTCACAGTAATGTTCTCTTTTTTCTTTCTTTTGCAAAGATAAAAATAGTTAATTCCTAATAATTTCAGACTTTTTAAAGAGCAATAATAGACACAGGATCACCACCAATAGGTAGTTATTAGTATAAAAAATTTACTCGAACACAATATTTAGTCAACTTTGGGTGAATAAATGGAAGAAATAAAATGTTATGAAGTGCATGTTAGTACCAAAAAAAAGATTAAGAGGTGAAAGAAGGTTAATTACCATCCCCAAAATGACCAATCAGGAAAAACAATATCCATGCTCCGCCAATCTGAACAGTACCGGAACAACGGCGGTGGACCGGAGTTAGGTTGCCGGAAGTCCTTGGCGGCGACAACGGGCCGGTCATTGGTGTCAAACATGATCTCCAAATTAGGTAATTTCCCAGGGTACCACCTTAGAAGTTGTACAATACCATACATTGTGAACAAATGTCTTGTTTGAATAGAGTATTTTTCATATCGTTCTATATATATTTTCCCATCCAATATTACTAATCTAAAATTAGCATATTTTTTGGCTTTCTCCAACATTTCCCTAGTGATTCCTGTGTTTTTCCAATAACTTAAATCTTCATGTATCCATCTAAAATATTCAGGGCATGTTAAATTGATAGGATTTAAGGGTTTATAGGACGTAGGATATGTTCTTGGACATGTATTGGTTTTGTTCCATGCATTACAATCCAGAGGATATTCTAAAATCTGAGCTTTCATAGTTGAGTTTCCTTCTTTTCTATGGAAATGACCTGAGTACTTTGCCTGTCAATTAAAATTTAAAGAAAAAAATCTCAATTAATTATTCAAGTAGGAGAATCAATGTGTGATTTGACAAATAAGAGTAATCCCTTTGTTCTCTTTATAATGGCGCAAGTATAAATACAGATTACACTTTCAAATATTTAGTCACGTATGGAGCTATACATAAATAGTCCACAAAAATGTAGGGACCAATATTACAAAGAATACTTATTAAAACTTTTATAAATTTTTCTTCTTAATTTCCACTACTTTCTAGTCAAATGTAGGGACCAATATTACAAAGAATACTTATTAAAACTTTTATAAATTTTTCTTCTTAATTTCCACTACTTTCTAGTCAAATGTACCTAGGAGTAATATACATTTATCATTTATTGACACCTAAGTCGAGTATTCTCTTTTCTAGAGTAAAACGGTATGCTTTCTCTTATTTTTACTAGTTCACTATACTAAAAATATATATTCACTTATATTTGCACACTATAATATATAAAGAGAAAGACAATTTTTTCCCTGTTTTACCCTTATTATCAACTACAGTTATTTCCCAAGACTTTTGGAAATGCTATCATTATTAGGGGTAAAATTGTAAAATACATACTTCATTTTTTATCCTTAAAGGGAGTGCAAAGTCAAAAGTAGACAATTGAAAGTGAATGGATGGGTATATATTTTGAGGAGACAGCAATAATGGTCTGAGTGTCGAACGCTCGTAATTTACAAGAGATTAGTAAATGACTCTAAAAATTCATCGATGGTAAAACTAAATTAAATGACTTGAGATAATCCCCAAGAACAAGCTGCAACTAAATTACTTGCAACTAGAGCAAATTCAGACAGAGATATTACAATATTAAAATTATTAAATTCCAGGAAAGTAATATTCATTGACCTGAGCGGAGGGTATATCGGAAACGGTCTCTCTATCCTAGCTTGTACTTATATATACTGTATGGGGGCGACTCGGATGCAATACGGATTGAGCACACCCCATTACGTGGCCGTTGACATCGGGTGGCATCCTCCTTCGTGTCTGTACGGTGAAGAGGATACACCCTCATCCATAGTAGCATATCAGCAGGCTCGCCCGAACAGACGTTCCGACTCCCCCTCCCCTGTACTTTCGTTGTAATAGCGATAGCTTTGGGACGATGTAATATGTCGGCGAGGGGGTCATCCTTCTATATAAGGAAGGGCCCCCTTCATTTGTAACACAAGTATTATTGACCATTAATAATACAACTCTTTCTCTCTGCCATTTTCTCTCTATTGTTATCTCTTTACTGCTTACTTGTTCAAACACTTGATTAAGCTCCATCACATTTTTACAAGAAAAACATATACACGAATCCAATGGTCGATCTTTAAAATATATTACCATTGATTCCGATTTACCCTTCATTTATTCTTTGATTGTCCCTAACCCTTAAAGCAACCGATAGTTTTTGGGTCAAACATATACCTTTTAAATGACATTACTATATATTAATATTTTTACGCTATTAAACTTTTTAAATTATGTTTTAATTAGCCAATGCATTAATTTTATGGTAAACCATAAATGCATGGGGAAGTGATGATACTGAAAGAGTTTAAACGTAATTAAAAAGAAAAAAAGGGGCGGCCTATGCACTAAGCTTTTGCTATGCGTGGAGTCCGCATAAGGGCTAGACCCACAAAGGTCTATTGTTCGCAACCCTACCATGTATTTTTGCAAGACGTTGTTTTCATAGGACTTCTGCAAGTCACATGACAACAACTTTACCGGTCAGTTATGTCAAAGCTCCCCTTCAGAAATTTAAACATAAATGAGAGCAAGAATATTGACTTACAAGATCAATCCAACCTGCAAACGATAATGCTGAAGCTATGACGAGAAAGAAGAAAATGAGGAAGGCTGTGAGAAAGGTAGTTGC
The DNA here is from genome assembly GCA_032618575.1 of Nicotiana noctiflora. Classification (NCBI taxonomy): domain Eukaryota; kingdom Viridiplantae; phylum Streptophyta; class Magnoliopsida; order Solanales; family Solanaceae; genus Nicotiana; species Nicotiana noctiflora. The sequence continues at coordinate 283,852 of JASVEL010005357.1, read as the reverse complement.
TGTTGCTGATCTCTTCATCAGATATTTCCATCTTGCTGTATTCTTCTGCAACACATAAGTCCTCAGCCAGAAAACATGCATCAACTTCTCGTTCCTCTCGTTCATGTTTCCTCCTCCTCCTCAAAAGTCCAATTGCCAATTTATACGTAATATTGTTGTAAACTAACCTAGAAAAATCAAGCTTGAGCTTAATAACAAACTTGGAGAAGTATCCGTTTACTAACAAACTTGGAGAAGTCTCCGTTTTCTGCTTTATTTTCTTCACACACAAAAAAAAAAAAAAAAAAATCAAAGGAAATCTCACTTTTCACATCCTCTGAAAGATAGTAGAAACATAGATAGTCTCTTTACTTCTTTTTTTTTTTTTTTTTTGTGGAGGGTGCATGGTGGGGGGGTTGTTGGGAAGGGAGAGGAAAGAGCTGTATTAACGAGAAGTACTGTGTTTATTGTAGTAATTAAAATGTAACATACTCCAATTGATGGTGCTAATGTATTAAGAACTGAATATATTGAAGAGAAATAGTTAATGAGAGAATACTACCACTCCCTCCGTTTCAATTTCAATTTAGGCGACACATTTCGTATCTTTCTCTCTTGTTGAACCGATTGAGATATTCATGCTATTTTTTGGTGGAACTGTCAATATATTCCAACTGTAAGTTGTTATCTCGGCCAGTGGCGAAGCCCGGAATTTCTTTTAGGGTGTTTAAACTCGAAATAAGTCCATCAGAAAAATCCTCGATAAAGGGGTGTTCAATATATATTACTATATATCATTAAAATCTAATATTTCGTCTATATATACCGCGTAATATTTTGATGAAGGATTGACCAGCTTTTTAAGGCTATGTACCTTCGCCCCTGCTCTCGGCCGTGTTAATTCTTGTACAATAAAATTCCACGCTAAACTATTTATTCGATCTACTGCTAAAAAGGTTCATAAGTAATTTACCCGAAAGTATATATACTGCCAGGATTTTTGTTTTTATTTTTTTGAGATAAGGTAAGATAGTAGTACATAAAATGTCAGGATTGACTATTCATTCTACATTCATCTCCTTATAACAAAAGAAAGATCATACTTTGGAAAATGTAATTTGGACTAGTGATGATGGTGGTCGTAGTTTTGTGCAGTAGATAAAGTGGTGGTAAAGATCAGCTTCACATGAATCTTTAAGTGAACACGTCTTAATAATAAATCAAACCTATAATTAAGTGATGTATAGTCAAAACCAAATACACTTGATAAATTAGAGATAAACATCTTGGATGTATGAGAGACTGGGAGTAGGATCACCTTATACTTTTAAGGCTTTTTTTCCTTTCACATAATTAAGCTGGATCACCTTACAAACAGACTATTGTTCCAACTATCTTGCTTCAACTTTTATTAAACAAGGCTACTAAATCATCTCTTATGCTTTAACTCTTCGCATTCATGGTGATGAAATTTCTATTAACAAAGTAAAACTCACCTTATTCTAATACCCAACTTAGAGAAATCCAGAGTATTGGGCAGCAAAGCATAGAGTCAAAGCAATAACACCATCTAATAAGCTGACACAAACTATTCTGAAAGAGGGGGGCAAAAACGGGAGGTGAACAGATGAAATATTACCTAGCTATATAAAGTTCTTTTAATCATTTCCTTTTCTAAATGTCCATGATTATCTTGTGAGATTAACACAAGTATGAAGCCATGCTTCACTGCAAAGGTGACTAACGTGATTTGACTAATCAACTGCAATCTAAATGATATAACTGTTAACGAAGGTTGTGAATGCTCTAGGAAGATAATTACAGTAAAATCACATTAGTTTTGTGTCTTAAGTGAAAATACTGAGAAAGTGTTAATTAGCATGAAACTAGAGAGTAACATGTGACTCCGCCCCAACAAGGATATAAAGCATTTGAGCAACTTTAGCTAAGCACTGTCCAAAGTAGTCATAAAGCAAATCATAGAGACAGCATAAGTATAAAGCAAATCGCGGTGACAGAATCCTTTCACGTGCATAATGCACTAAGGCTCAGATTTTTCATTGTTCCGGTGATCCCTTCAGTAATAGGGGAAGAAATTTGAAATCCCTCGCAAGAAACTTAACTAACTTCACAGAGATCTAAATGGAGAAGAACGTAAATCACAAAATTTGGCCTATTCCCCTGAAAATGCAATGAAGTTGTTCACCCGGAGTTGGGCTCATACTATCAGACTCAGCTCCAAAATGACCCATGACCCATGTTCAACCCTTCAACCGTCAAACACATTCACATATCCACAATTGTACCTGCAAGGCACTATCTTGCTTTCTTCAATTTCTTTTCACACTATATCTTCTGAATCACTAGCAATAAACCAAATCAATTTACACATTAACGATGTTATACCTCATTTTTCAGTCATGCAATGTATCTTGAGCAGCAACTCACTTCACGTAGCCATGAATGAGAACATTTCAAAATCTTGAGGCTTCAGAAACCAGTTCTTGAAATTTGAACTGCCTTTAAAGGTTTTTGAAGCTAAATTATATTCTCGCGACTTATCCTGCAAATGATAGTAGAAAGCAGTGAAACACTGTTTCCGCAGATTTAGCTCTATTGCTGCAAAAATATTGGCCTCTTCAGTTCACATAAAGTGAACGGTATAAGTTATCACATAAGAATATATGCATTTCTTTTTTTGAGAAGGAAACATATGCATGTATTTGTATCCAAACAACTGCATGCCACCTTTATTGCTAAGACCTATGAAAATATAGCCTCCTTAGTTCACCTAGAGTGAACATAAGAAAGTTAGCACATAGGAATGTAAACATCAATATTTTTTGGGAAAAATATGCAGATATTTGTACAGAAAGAATAACATGTCACCTTTAGTTCTCGATAAGAGTTCTCAACAAAAGCATTTTCACTTAAGCAATTACGTGATAGTGATAAGAAGGACTCCAAAAACCGCTTCCTGAAATGATTATAGTAGATGTTATTTCCAACAGTTTACCAGATATTTCCACATACCATGGATAATCCTATGCAAACTTTTAAACATCAGAAAGGACAAAATACTAAAAGCACATTATACATAACGATTTGCACATTAATATAGTGAAAATAACAAAATTGTGCAACTCCTTATTAAGCATCAGACTGAATTTTCTAAAATTTTACCCCGTGAAAATTAAGAGTCAAAGCATTAACAATGCTATAAAATTTTCCAAAATCTATTCTTTGATGAGCTTACTTGCATAGAGAAGACTCAGTGGAAGGAGACAATGCGCCTTTTGCAGAAGTACCCTGCTTCCTGCCAGTGGTTCCAAGTATGACTTCATGCAACCCAGACTTGTTCCAGCATATGGAGTACCTTGATAGCAGAATACGCTCTTTGAGAAGAAAAAAAGAAAAGCAGTACCAACAGATTATTCACCTGGAATAAGGAATACAGTGAAACCTACCCACAAGTTAAAGTGGTGAGAGCAGTTTCAGAATGTTGAAACTCCTCGGGTGGAGTTGGCGCTACAAAGACAAGTGGCTATCAAAGGCAAAGGAAAGAAATGTAACTATATACAGTGATGATAAGATGAAGAAGCACGACTAAATCAAATTTTGTAGAAACCTTGTTCACTTGGAATGGGTCGATTAACTTGTTGGACAATGGTAAAATTCGCTCATATACAGCTCTCATAACTTCACCTTCAAGAATGGAGGTTTTAGAAGCTATATGGGACTGTCCAATGGTCACAGAAGAGATACAAATTGGCTCCAAGAAGTAAGAAAGTAGAGCTCCTGCAACAAGAGTGGTACTTGACTGAAAGCAGAAACAACATAGAACTTCCGGTAAATACTAAATAATCAGTCCAATAAGTAAGAAAGCAAAGCTCCAGTAATAATAATATAATCACTGGCTTAGAGTTAAAAACACTCCCAATCACCAGAAAATAGAAACTTTACGTTGCAGGACATATTCAAAGCACACAAAAGAGAAAGCCTTCACAAAGTTGATAATACAACACCTACAAGAGCAGTGCTCACAGTTCCATTTCATGAGACAATGTCCTCAGAAAGTACAAGCACCAGGACTTTTTTCCCTTCCAAAAACCTTATGATTATACATCATAAACTACTTCCAATCCCACAAAACAGACAACAGACCAGACCATGCCATTGCATATTGAATAGTCAGATGTACCCATGTGTTTTATTGAAAAGACTGTATGTGTTAGTAACGTGCAAGTATTTAATAAATTCATAATAATCTAAACTCCACGAAAGATGGGGATTTACAGTGATTATCAATCTAGTAAAATATCCAATACTTTCATATAGCTGCTAATCTCAAATATTTAAAATGAAACGAAAGATTATTAACGCATCAGTTTAGTAGATCTAGAGGAACAATTACCGGTGTACAATATTAAACAAAAAAATTAGAACATGATAAAGAACTTGTGCTATAAGCCTATAACAGCTTCTACACTATTCAAAATTCTGAGGAAGGTAACAGTTTCTATATTGTCCAAGTTGCTTTTCTTTTTGTCTAACTCACTTCCTTTTTTTCTGTGTGAGTTTCGGAAATATCCCCATTCATAGGTCCGAGAACGTCAGTCCTCATTAGTTATTTCTATTGGTTTCTTCCATTGGTTTTGGATTTTTAATTACTGAAAGCATATCTAACAAAAAGAAATATAAGGAACCTTGTACACCGACCACGTTCCAACGGGCAATCTTATCAGAGCAGCTGACTGACAAAGTTGTATCTCCACGACCAGGTTTTCGCACGACTGTGCCAAAGGCCACAGGACAACAACCTGAAAGGATAAAATCTGAAATTATTCTTAAGAAAAGAATAAACAAATATGAGAGACGGCCATTTACTTATCATTCAATCTCTCTCTCTCTCCCTCCCTCCCTCCCTCCCTCCCTCCCTCCTCTTTTTTAGTTTTTTACTTGCTTTTAAGTTATGAGGGGGAGATAGCACTTTGGGTTTCCTAAAACTATTCTCATACAACACATGAACATTCAGGACCTGGAGAAAAGTCTTAAAGTAAGACAACGTCAATTGTCAATTTTGGTACTTAGTAAATTATGGTTGGATCGTGTTCCACTAAGCATTTGTTCATAAGGGCTGCTATACACTAATATCCAAAATCCATATGATTAGATCCGCCTTTTGCACAGTGAACTGCAGTTTGGTTTATCTCAAAAATCATAACTCAGGAAACACCTCCAGAAGACATAATAATGTAGAAAATGCACAAAGACTGCCGCACCCAATTTCTTAGGATGCATAGCATAGACATCATGATGAGTCCTTTTTTTTTGTTCCCTGTGGGCTAAAATTTGGTTCCTCAAGTCAATTCTGCTGATGTGACGTATTTACCATTAATGTATATTAAAGTTTACACCAGAAGTAAAGATTAGTTATGAATACTAAACAGTCACAAGCCGGATACTATCTCAGCTCTTCAGATACAACTAAAAGACCACCTTGACCTTTTTTGCTTTTAAATCTTTAGTCTACGTGGTTTAGTGTCCCAAAAAAAATATCAATCTTCCTTGAGGGGTTTTCCCAAAAGACTATTCTAAGTCGAAATTATAAAACTTTTGTGAGAATGCACGGGAGAAAAATCTATTATTGATATTTTAACAATGATACAATGATCCCTATATATAATACATATTCTACTCCTACTACATATAGGATTAGGACATATTATACTCCTACTACATATAGGACTAGGACTATTTACACATAAGTATCTAACACTCCCCCTCAATCCGATGCATACAAATCATATTCACCGAGCTTGTTACATATGTAACTAATACGAGGACCAGTGAGGGGACTTGGTGAAAATATCTGTAAGTTGATCATTCGACATTCACCCCCCCCCCCCCCCCCCCCCGAGCAACAAAACTGAAATTGCAATGTTCACGCTGGAAAAAAAAAAGTTGTCAGAATTTGATGTAATTTATATGGGTAGGCTTGGAATCACTAGACGAGTAAGTTTTCCTAAAGAGGTTTTCTCAAAAAATGGCCGGAATGGCTCACACACACCGTAAAAGTTATTGTAGCTCGCCAGAACCTTAGTTCTAGCGACACATGGAGGCGCATGACTTTCTACTAGAGCGAATGATTGGGGTTTTGTCGCCTAACTTTTTCGAACAAGATGGTAGTATTGGTTTTCATACAACACTTATCGATGAACGCAAATAAATCTTGAGTCATCAACCGGAAAGACGCACGGTGACTGATTTTTCTGTTCATATATGACTGGAGTTTTCGGGATTTGGTCGCACAAGGGTTTCAGATCTGATGGTGGTACTGGTATATGCACGGTACCACTGTAGCAGTGATGAACCCTGGGAACAAGACGAAGTTGCCGGAAAATTGCACGGCGATGAGATCTTTCTTCCCGGATGTCGCTGGAATGACGCACAACGATAATTTTCTCACCGAAGCTCTGATACCATGTGAGAATGCACGGGAGAAAAATTTATTATTGATATTTTAACAATGATACAATGAGCCCTATATATAATACATATTCTACTCCTACTACATATAGGATTAGGACATATTATACTCCTACTACATATAGGAGTAGGACTCTTTACACATAAGTATCTAACAATTTTCAATACAACAATTTCCATTATTCAATTCTTCAGAGACTAAAACGTAACATGTCGATCCAATTTCCTTTCTTTTTACGACTGAGAAATCCATCTGGGGCCAACACTTAGGACCAGCTGCATCATTCAAAAGCCCGCCCCTCTACCTTCTCCGCTTAAATATCAGTCTTAGTTCGCATGGTGCAAGGCTCAAACTTGTGACATAAGTCACATGTCCCTCAACCTTTGCCATTTGAACAAAGGCTTAGCGGGCATAAATAAATAAATGAATAAATATGGAATTTATGTATATCTCATGGCCAATCCCAAGTAGTAAAGCAGAGACTCTGCTCTACAAGGAGATGAGATATGAGATCACGCTCTTCGGATAAAAGCAGGATTCTTCCTTTTCCAAAAAGAAGAAGAACGCATCAATCGCTAGCATCAATAAAGTAAGCTTGATAAGTAATTACTCCCTCCGTTTTAATTTATGTGAACCCATTTGACTGGGCATGAAGTTTAAGAAAAGAGAGAAGGCTTTTGAACTTGTGGTTAAAATGAGGCACATATATTTTGTGTGGCTATTCATTGCATAAAGGTAAATTGGTCATTCTTTTGGCACGGACCAAAAAGGAAATAGGTTCACATTTGAAACAGAGGGAGTATTTAATATTGAACAATATACATTTTTATTTTTGAGAATAAACAATATTATTTTGTTTATTAATATATGCGAAAAATCAAGACAAGCAAGTCAATTAGAACAGGAGTATTAATTTTTGTGAATTTCTAGCATAGTATTTTTTTTATAAGTAATTTCAAACATAGTACCTCACAAGGAAGAAGATAAGTTCAAAGAATGGGTGACAACAGTTCATACGGGTAAAAAGGACCATTAACCCATCAAGACAGCCCACAAAAGATAGGGGTTTGGACTGATATTGAGCCCTATGGATTAAGCTTGAACAGCCAAAAAATGTAGAAAGAAAGAGCAAAATATATGAACTGGGTGCTTGAAGGTGGTCAGAGTGGAACTGGGCTATAGACATGCAACCAGGCTTGGAATCTTGATCTAAGAATCCACCTTGCTGAATGCTGATCTTGCCTTAATATGCATGCCCATTCAGGAACCAACTCAGCCTGACTGGTGAACAAAGCTAGCATTAAGCACTCTAGCAAAAAAGATCTAAATAAATGAAGATTCTACCCACACTTGCAATTACTTTAAACAGTAACTGAGACAACAAATCTGAGTAACAAATGAATCACAGATTTTATATGACAAGGAGGGGTGCACAAAAGGTATTACAGGAACTGGCTATACCCAATGTTACTAATATGGTCATACCATCATCCGCTGTAGTATATCCCAATGACTCCCCTTTTGAATAACTACGTTGCATAGATGAGCACATCATGTCCCCTTTTTTTGAAGGACTATCACACAATGAAGAGCCTTCTGAATTAGATGAGGTAACTCCGCCTGCAAAGAAGCTAGCGCAATAACTAAATCGAAAAACAGAGAGTTCTAGTCTTACATGAAAATGAAGAATGGGCTTTAAAACTGATAACAGGCTACCACTACCTACAGGGTGATTGTGATATGTACAAATGTAACTTCCACCCCTGTTTCATTTTCAATCTCTTTGGTCCTAAACCATCATTCTCCAAATGGAACACGAAGTTTGCCACATCATCACATAATACACTTCCATTGCCATCAAGAGTACTGTAAACATGTTGAATCTCTGAATACAAGTACCTGGTGTGATAAAAAAAATATTTAAGGTCACTGATAATAGTCCTTTTCCTTTAACAAAAGTTAGGACAAATCTCATCCATGTACACCTAGGCATATCCTTGATCAGTCGATATATAACACTCACATAAGAGAAACTAGCACTGCAGCACATGCACAAAGCCATGAAATCTTTTCTACTTCTGTCTTCACTCCAGAAATATCATTTCTTTGAGTTTACATGATAGGTCTATCACTTCATGTGAATAGAATCAAAGACCAGCTTCTGCTAAAGGTGAAGAGTGGACTGGTAGGAGGACCAAGGCTCATTAAAATTGTTCAAAAGGCCCTTTCCAATATTACCAGACAACATGAGGGGAAAGTGACCTTTCCAGTCCCTTTGAAGAAAAAGATAAAATCCATTCCCTTTTAGCTGTTAAATACAAGACCTAGTAATATAGTCCGTTAACCTATTATGCTCATATGCCAAAGTATGGTCAGTTGGTGATGGATGGTCTCACGTGAAAAATGAGAATTGTTTGATACAACAGTACGTGTCCATGATTGAAATTGTATTATTGCACACAATTATAACATTCAAATTTAATACGTGGAGTAAAGGTTAAGATTTGCATGTGCCATCCGAAATTGCTTAATTTTGCTTCCGGTTACACATTTGGTCGACAAATACCCTGGCTGTTAGCAAACCATCTTGTACTTGCTCTTTCCACTGACGAAGCTCCCACGTGAAATGGATAGATTCCACGTGTCCAAATTGTTCAAGAAAAAAGGCCCAAATTAGCCCTGAACTTTTGACTATGGTTTAACATTACCCTTAGCTGGGCCTTCATTAGACGTCAAGGGCAAAAAACACTCTTTTTCCTGACGACATGGCAAAAGTTTACAAAGGCTACAGTTGATCAATTTCAGATAGTACATAGACTGTTTTGATATTCTAAAAAATCCAATTCAATAAGATGCTTTGATCTTCCTACTTCAAAGATGTAACATTTATTTCCTCTAATTCAGCAAATGGAAAATTGAGCAAAAAATAAATACCTAAGTAGAGCTCTTCTAGCGATAATTTCAGCATGAGAATCATTCACAACATCTCCTTTCGAGCTCCGTCGCGAACGCCCTATGCATTTCGTCCCCGTTCCCACTGATATCACTTTCAGTTCTGCAAATAATAAAAACAATTATGTTTACTCCAGAAAAAAACAGTAATTATAGAAATCCGGAAAAAAATCAATTGTTAAATGAAGTTTCCAACTTCTCTGAGACCTTGGGAAGGTGAAGAGAGAAGAAAAGCAGCCAAAACAGTGACTTCACGGCCCTGAGGTTTTCCTTTCTTCGGTAAACGACGGTATACTGAGAGCACAGCTTCTGATACTTTCTCCCCCCACGGTGTCTCCGGTACCGGAGCGCCGGTCCTTTCTCCGGTGGCGTCCATATTTTCAGTAAAGTGTGAAGTAGAGTAGTAGCCGGAAACAGCCTCTTTACCCGGGTAACGCCTGTGTATTACCCTCCCGCCCACTTTGTCTGCATAGTTGTTGTTGTTGTTGTGAAGTAGAGTAGTAGATTGAAGGTTTTTCGAGTACGGAACCTAACAGGGGTGGTTGTTACTGGTTGTATAGTATTGTATTAGAAAAAGCTAAAATATGGTTGAATTAGTAAAGGCATATAAAAAGAAAATCAATCTCTACTTATAAAAATTTCTTTCACAATTTTACTATGAACTATTACAATGGATAATGACATGAGAATTGGTAGAATTATATTAATAGTGAAAAGTCTTTTACACAATTAAAAATTAAATTTTTGTCTTTACTCACTTGAGTTCTAATTTTAGATAAAATACTTCATCCTTACTATAATGCTCTACTATCTAAGACACAAAAACAATGCTTTAAATAACAACTTAAAAAATTAAGAGTAGTGAATCCAGTTTTGGTCTTACTAAAATAGATGATTATTAACGTATAGAGAGTAGAATAGTCCCTAGCTAAACTGATTTATTTGTTATTTACTATCATACTATCAAGTCTTTGGTGTCTGTGCTGTTATTGGTGGTGCTTCTTTCGCTTTGGTTAATATGGCTTCACTGACATTATTCTTAGCCTCAACCTCAGGCTTTGTATCCATTTTAATTGCCGTAAAATAAAGTCAAGTAAAGCATTTTGGCCACCAATAAATGCTATTGTCAGTCAAAGATTTAGCGGTGAAATTAAATTCAACCGCAATATACTTTTTTTAAAAAACAACCTGAAAAGAGGTTATATTTGTATGATATGGAATAACCAATTTCATGTTTAGCATAATACCAACGCTCTGGTTGTCATATCATTCAGTAAATGCCATTTTTAACGAAGATGACTTTGGACTATTTCAAAGGCTATAAAACCATATTTAGTAAGAGAACCATAAGCAGAATCGAGCATGCCTCATAACTTTATTAATAATAAAAGCTATAGTCATAACATTTATAACAACATAGATTTACATAGCACAAATTAAGCTTGTGGCACCAGCAACTTCATCTCAAGGCACCTCATTCTCTAGTATTGGAGGGTAACCACATTACATTTGAGACTCTTATTAAGCTAGCCTTAAATCATTTAAATTATCTTTCATTCTATTATAAGTACAAAGGAAATAAATGATCTTCTTCACAGACCAAAAAGAAATTCAGGGCTTCCCAAAATCCGAGCAGAAGTGGCTACCATCATTAAACCCATTGGAGGACACCCACAATGACAATTGGTTCATTAGATTTTTCTTGGCTTCACCTCCAATATCAACCAAATGGACCAGCAGAGTCATGCTTTTATCTTCTCCACCAAAAGATAGTCGCATTTGATGTTTCTATAAACCCTCCTCACAAACAAATTTTTGTATTAAAATTCCAATTTGTAGCACCTAAATGTGAATGACCGAAATGACATGGTTGATATATAGTAATATATTATCAAGACAAAATGCCATGACATTTCGCTAGAATTCACACAACCAATAGATTAAATATGGGAGAAATAGTTTAAATAGAACTTGTATATATACTCACTGTAAATAAAATCCTAAGCCAAGATAAAATTTAATATTATGTACACAGCTAAAGTAGAAATTGGCAAGGAAGAACCTCGAAATCTTAGCATTAACATAACAGTAGTAATATACCAAGCACAGGAAACAGACAATTATAGAGACCACTGAGAAAATGAAGTCTGCCACCACTGAAAATTCTTAGAAGCTAGTAAGAAAATATGCTGTCATAATGGTGCTACAGATAGTAACAACACTATAATGAGAATTAGGAAGAACAATGTCGCAAACCTATAAGCATAATACATATGCAGAAACTAAACTCAACGAATCAAGATAGTGGAAGAGAAAAAAATTCTAAAACAGATCCATGATGATGCATGAATCTTTCCATTTTATAGAAGTGTTCAAATATTTCAGAGAAATAAAAAAGAAGGAAACTTATGTAATATAAGCACGTATAAAAAGGTTTAGATGCATAATATACGTGTTTGATGCCAAATGCTCGCCATACTTAAAACATGATCCTTCTGTATTCCTATAAAATAACAACAGCAAAGTTTCTCCAATAAATCTGAAACAACAATAGGAAATAGTCTTTTTGTAAAAAAATAAAATAAATAGATAGTAGTTCTAATGCTCATGAAACAGCTAAATAACAATCAAAATTAATTGAACAACAAAGGCTAAAAGGACTATATCATACTTACACTAATTCCAACTGAAGCGGTGCACTTACTAATCATACCATATTCAAGAACATATAAGAATTAAGTTTATCCCACAAAATTCAATGCCTTCTGATTCCATCAAAATACACACTGAGAAGAAAACAAAGAAGAAAGTAAGAGGATGCAGGATGGACAGAAAATAGGCTAATAAAAACGAAGAGTCATAGGACACACACCAAAAACTGAAAAGAATTAAAAATATAAACATAGCTGAGCGAAAGACCAAAATACTTCATTGCCTATTTAAGTTTAAATTTTTGGCAATCACTATGTGGAGGACATTAAGAAGGTTAAAGGAAAAACAAAAAAAAAACAGAAATCTTTAAAGGGGCAAAATATAGAGTGAAAAAGGCAAAAAAGGACCAAAATATATAATAAATAATATTCATGAAAATATTTGTGATGCTACTTCGATAAAAACTCATGATATCTAAGTTGTAAGCGAAGGATGAAGAAATAAAGAGATGATTAATTAAGTTTTAATTTGTCACAACATATAACCACGACGTTGTCCAAGATCATCTCTTATATAAATAACTGGAATACTTGCTGCTAGCACCACCACCTTTCGACGTGTATTAAAACAATGATATAAAAATAGCCCACCGTTCTCATAGTATCTACAAAACAAAGTCTACTATTATAACCCAAAATCCAATACAACAAATTCCGAGAAAAAAAAGTGCTAACATAGAGAAACGTCCAAGTGTCTGCCCTTTTACTGAAAATGAATATTCAAAATGTTCAAATATTACTCCAACCAATTTCAAGAGTTCCCATCTCAATCTGAAATGAGAAAGACACTATCTTTGCTTCACTATGTATCTTTGTGAGAAAGGCAACATTTTATCTCATTACAAATCCAAATGAGAAAACCAACATCGTTATTTTATTACGTGTCCAAAAGTTGATGGGACGTTTTATCCATGCATAAATGTTAGATGAATGTTTTATTAAGTGAACACATTCAAGATTAAGTAAATCTTACAAAATGGACAATAAAATGACCAAAAAATACAAACTTCATTGCTACATATCAACCTAAAGATGAAGAAAAATCAAGAATATGAGACGTAGAAATATATCTATCAGATTCAAATAATTATACAAGTTTCACGAATAAAGAACAATATCAATTAGAGCTGGGCACAATACTTTTTTTTTCCTCGGAGAAGGAAAGTGGGAAGAGTGTTTGTCCTCTCTTTTCTACCACTTTGCTTGTTCCTTTGTGCGATGACCATATAAGTATAATTTCAACATGAAGTTTGACCAAGAATCTCCATATACCTCAGGTTACAGGCAAGTATAAACACAATGAAAAAAATTATGTCACTTTTAACATACTAAGCATCAGAAAAACAATGTAAAATCCAAATAAAAAAAGAAGAAGAAAAACATTTCACCGAAATCAACATTATCGGACATATTGGACTGCAGTGCAAGGTTGGGAAAGACCAGACTGAATCAGCTATATATATATATATATATATATATATATATATAGAGAGAGAGAGTTTGCCACAAACCAGTTTCAAGCTACTTACCCGAAACAGTGAAAGGCTATATATGCAGTGTCGAATGCACGTATCTCCTCCGAACAATTAAAATGACAAAAGACAAATATACTTAATTCACGGTCTGATAAATTAGTTGATTAAGGAGCGGCCTCCTTAAAAGAGTCTCATAGGGATGTAGTTATCCAGAGAATGATTTTACTTCTTATATTTTCTTTCTTTCACCTATTTCATTTTCTACAACTCTTATGTTAAATGCATGTATTGATCTTCAAGCATAACACAAGAAAGTAGAGCAGGGTAAGAATAATAGTGGTAATATTGCAACACTATATTTAATGATACTAATCTATCGAAACACAAAAGAGTTAAGCAGTACAAATATAATAATACTATTCATTTAATGATCCATATATAATCTGCATTTTAAGACATTGTCCTTGAACTTTGGAAGGAAAAATTGTTATATCATTGTTGTACTTCATACAAGAGAGACACTTGGTAGAAGTAAATAATTATTTAATAGCAAAATACTTATAGTATTTCAGAAATTAACATATTTAATTATGGATTGCAATAAAATCGTAGTAGCATTGAATTTTTTTGTATTTTTACAAGTTGCAAGGTAAATAAAATCATTAGATCCTTAGTTACGTTATTGATTAGGGAAAAAAGTATAGTATTGTAGAATATTTAAAGACATTGTTCTAAAAGAAATAATCAGTAATACAATATTCTTCAACACCATATCAACGACACAGTTAGTATCAATTGTGAGAAAATTAATATTCAATGAAAGTAATGGTATAAGTTCTGATTTAGAGTAAAAAACAATAGCGAAGAAAGTTTGGACTGTATCTCATACCATTGATGTATTTTTGCATACTTGTTTGTCCACACCAATACAATTAGATTAGGGTTCATAGTTCATACAAGTTAGTAAGAATTACAGACCGACAATTATGGATTGAATACCTGAAACAGTTGTCTGGTGATGGTGTTCTTCCGATATCTTCATTGGCGTCGAAGGAAACAGAATTTGTCTAAGCATAGAGAAAGAAGAAATAGACAAATACGTCAGATAAGTTGAGTTTATAGATATAAAATAATAAAGTTAGAAGTCTGGGGAAATTGAACAGGAAAAATGGAATTGAAAGTTTTATTCCGAAGTGGTGCGTGTACAAGTAGTTGGGTATGTGAAGCGTTTTGGTTCTTCTTCAATTTGAGGTTTAAGTTACAAAAAAAACTAAAGCAGAGGAAATTCAATTGCTGTTATTTAAGAGTGCCACATCACCGGGCTTAGGACTCTCAATTATATATATATATATATATATATATATATATATATATATATATATATATATATATATATATATATATATATATATATATATATATATGATATAGATTATAGTAGTAGTATTTTATTATTATAGCAGAATAATGGAAAGTGCCTTTTTCTAAACAATCCATTTGGTGTGGTGGCATAATTTCCTATTTTTCTTTTCAATTATGTCCTAACTTATTACTTCATAATTTTATTTTACCTTTTTTTCTATTTTAACATCAAATCTCCAACTTATAACCTACTTTATTTTTTCTCATTACTTCTACCGCGAACATTAAAGGTGTTTTGCCATATTTTATTTTACTTTTTCTTCTAATTTGCTTGTAACTCAATTCTAATTAGTTGTGCTCCTTTGTTTTGCTTTCTTCTGTTCTGCTTTCTTAAGGTGTTTGGTCTTCTTCTGTTTATATTTTTAAAATTATTTTATGCATAATATTTTATAAATCCAATATTTAAATAATTGAGGGTATTTTAGTAAACGTATAAGTTACAGTACAGTACGATACAGTCAAACCAAACAGCAAAATATTATTTAACAATGATAAACAATACAATCTATTCAAACATTGTGTTCATAAAACGATATGGTACAATACAATACACTATAATACAGTACATTATAAAACAATGGGGAACAATGATCCAAAAAGACTGTAAATAGGTTCCTTTTGGACTTAAAGTACATTTTTAGGTTTTTTAAAAATCATTATATTTTCTGGCATTGTATTTTAACAGTAAATGAACCTTTAAAATATAACGTCAGGTTTTCTGGCGTTGAACGTGTCAGACTTGGTTCAACACCATAATTCGTGACATTGTACACTTTGTTATAACTTTCCCCCTTCTTCTTCACTAGTCGTCTTCCTCATTCCCTCCTCCATTTTGTTTATTTTGGTCCCCCCTCCCAAATCTGTCCGGTTTTATTTTTTTAAAAAAAAATTTTTGGGTCCCCCCAACGTATAATAGTTGAAGCACGTGGGTCTCACACTCGAGTAAAACTTGGTTGTGTTGTTGATTTACGGTTTTGGAGTGAATATTTCCATCTTTTCGATTTGAGAAAAAACTAAATCAAGGTATTTAGTTTACAATAATGCATATTATTATTATTTGATTTGTATGTGTTTAATTAGTTTGTCTTTTTTTCGAAATTAGTATGTTAAATTTATCCGGATTAGTATGTTAACATATGTGCTTTCATGTTAATATTCTATTTATATATATTTGTTTATTTTAGATTATTTTTTAACGTAGTAAAATGTAAACCTTTTTAACGTAGTAAAAAACGTAGACCCTTTTAGGCTAGTAAGATTTAGAGCCTTGTAGCGTAGTAATGTGTACTATTTAGCTTGGAATTTTGATCCTCAAAATATGGAGCGCATGACTTTTAAATAATATACAATTAAGTTATTAAAAATTATCGAGCCCGAGACCTCAAAAATATCGAGCCTGGGACCCATATGTAAGTAATTTGTACAATTAAATTATTAAAACTATAAATTTAAATAAAAAATACATAACTGTTAATAATAGTTTGGTGCCGCTGGACCACAAAAATATCGAGCCCGGGACCCATATGTAAGTAATTTGTACAATTAAATTATTAAAAATATAAATTTAAATTATAAAAAAATACATAACTATTAATAATAGTTTGGTGTCGTTGGGCCTCAAAAATATCAAGCCCGGGACCCATATATAAGTATTTTGTATAATTAAACTATTAAAAATATAAATTTAAATTAAAAAAATACATAACTATTAATAATAGCTTGGTGCGGCTTGGCCTAAAAAATATCGAGCCCGAGACCCATATGTAAGTAATTTATATAATTAAATTATTAAAAATATAAATTTAAATTATAAAAAAATACATAACTATTAATAATAGTTTGGTGCCACTGGGCCTCAAAAATATCTAGCCCAGAACACATACGTAATTAATTTGTACAATTAAATTATTAAAAATATGAATTTAAATTATAAAAATAATATATAACTATTAATGATAGTTTGGTGCCATTGTGCCTAAAAAATATCTAGCCCGGAACTCATACATAAGTAATTTGTACAATTAAATTATTAAAAATATAAATTTAAATTATAACAAAATACATAACTATTAATGATAATTTGTACAATTAAGTTATTAAAAATTATAATTTTACAGTTGACGACATGGATGCGTTCATACATCATGGCCCTCGAACGTCGGATCTATTAGGCCTAGAGCTCCAGCATCGATGAGAGTATATCTGGGATGGACAGTTGCTGACATAGACTTACCGGGCTAGGAGAGTGGATGTATTATGGGATTTTTTGAGTGAGCGCGTTCTACATCCTCGAGTGGTCCATCACCTGGAGGAGTTGGGAATTAATAGGATTATTCAAATTGGCCGGATACAGTTGGAGTATGCTTCGATCACGACCATGATTGAGCGGTGGCGACCAGAAACGCACACTATCCACTTGCCCATTAGCGAGGCCACCATTACACTATAGGACATAGAGATTTTGTATGTCATGTTAGCCGATGGCTTGCCTGTTCTATTCCCTGCGAACATGAGGCATTATCCGCTGGAGTCGTATTGGGATATGCTGCACATGCTCACAGGTTTGAGGCCGGAGGCCGAGGATCCTAGGGCTGGGATCAGTCGCATATCGTTATCCCCCCATTAGACAATGCCTAGAGCAGCTCCACGATACTATCACAGACCAATCAGAGGAGGCGGATGTACTACGCTATACTAGGCTATTGTTGCTCCTTCTATTTGGGGGTGTCTTGTTCCCGAACACTTCAGGGAACCTAGTCAGCCTCCAGTTTCTCCATCATATTATTCGGTTTGAGGATACAACCACCTACAGCTGGGGTGGTGCTGTCTTCACATTTTTGTACAGGCAGATGTGTTGGGCTTCCATGGGCACATAGAGAGATGTTTGTGGCTTCGTGCCGCTTCTACAGGTGAGAACATATTCAATGAAAATGTATGTTAGTTACAAATCTACCTAGCTATAGTTTATCTCACACTATACATTAACTTTCTATGTTAGGTTTGGGTATAGGAGCGATTTCTGCAGCTTAGGCCACCTCTACCACAGCTACAAGCTGATGTAGACATTCCACATCTGCCTTTAGCTTGTAGGTGCGTTATGCGGCGTAGACTATCACGAGCGTATGATGCCCATCATAATCTCCTCGACATTAAGGATGTGTTGGATTTCCTCAAGGATGCACAAGTGAATATCTAACTAAATGTACCAGTTATTGTTTAATTTAGTGTTACACATACTAACAATTTGTGTTGTTATTTGATAGATCATCTGGACGCCGTATAGCGAGGACCTGATAGCTACCTTGCCTGTGTACTGTACGTTCGGCCGGCATATTTGGAGGACTTCTATTGTGACGACCCGGCCCGTCGTCACGGTAATTACCACCCCGTTATGTTGTAAATACATGTTTTATGATTTTATATCGGTGTTAAAGCCTATCGGGTGAGTTAGGAGTGAATTGGATTGAAAATGAGGCATATAGCCTTTGTGAAGGAAACTTGAATAAGGAAAGTCAACCCGGAGTTGACTATTTGGTTAGAGGGCTCGGAATCGAATTCCGATGATTCGGTTAGTTCCGGAAGGTGATTTGTGACTTACGGGAGCGATCGGAATTGAATTTGGAGGCCCGGTGTAGAAATAGGCTTGAATTGGCTAAGG
Organism: Nicotiana noctiflora; assembly: GCA_032618575.1. Classification (NCBI taxonomy): domain Eukaryota; kingdom Viridiplantae; phylum Streptophyta; class Magnoliopsida; order Solanales; family Solanaceae; genus Nicotiana; species Nicotiana noctiflora. Next base: position 265,165 of record JASVEL010005357.1, on the reverse strand, counting down.
TTGAATTTCGGCGAAATCCGAACGGTAGGTGAGATTTTGATCCGGGAGTCGGAATGGAATTCCGACAGTTGCAGTAGCTCCGTTAGGTGATTTTGGATGTGCCTGCAAAATTTCAGGTCATTCGGACGTCGTTTGGTCGGGTTTTTGATTGAATGTGTAATTTGGAATGTTTTAAGGAATTTAGGCTTGAATTTGATGCGAATTATGGGTTTTGATGTTGTTAGACGTGTTTTGAGGATTGGAGCAAGTTCGAATAAGGTATTAAGATGTGTTGGTGTGTTTGGATGAGGTCCCGGGGGCCTCGGGGTGTTTTCGGATGGTTAAACGGAAGAAAATCATGGAAATTGCAGGTTGAAGAGTTCTGGTTCTGTTGTTTCCGCTCCTGCGGAATTTTGGACGCAGGAGCGAGTCCGCAGAAGCGGACTAGGTGCGCAGGAGCGGAGGTTTACGCAGAAGCGGAATTTTATCCGCTGAAGCGTGGTCGCTGGTGCGAGCCAGTGATCGCGGAAGCGGACGGGGTAAGATTGGGCAAGGTCCGCAGAAGCGGACATTCTTCCGTTTGGGCGAGACCGCAGAAGCGGTCAGTGTTGCGCAGAGGCGGACGTGTCCGCAGAAGCGGAAGCTTCTTCGCAGAAGCGGGTCCGCTTAAGCGACCCTTTTGTTCGCAGAAGCGGATATGGCCGGCCAGGCCTGGAACCGCTGAAGCGACCCTTTGGTCGCGGATACGGGAGCGTAGAAGCGGAAAATGTTCCGCAGAAGCGAAAATCGCTGTAAGTAAGTGTATCAGAAGTTAGAAAATTTCAGAAACATTTTTAACATTTGGGGGTCTCGGCTTAAGGGCGATTTTGGGCGATTTTGAGGAGGAAATCAAGGGAAATCATCAGGTAATCAACTATGAACTCATATTATGATTAGTATTGATAATATCATGCAAATATATCATGAAAATGGAGGAATTTGGGGTAATTATGGAGGATTTAGCCCTAGTCTTGAACTTTAGAAAATCAAGGTTTTGAATGGGCAAATGGAGTCCGATTTTGGTAAAATTGATATGCTTAGACTCGTATTGAGATGAGGGTTCCGAATATGTGACTTTCGTGATTTTTCGACAAGCGTACCGAAAGTCGGGTTTTGACAACTTTGGGAATTTTGATGTAAATTGAGTTGTATTGATTGGGTGTCATCCCATTGGCCTAATTTGTTGTATTTCTACTGTATTTGATCGGATTCTATGCGTGCGGAGCTTGATTCTCGTGGCAAGGGCATTGCGGAATAGTCGTCGCGCTGTATTGAGGTGAGTAATAGATGTGGGTGATGACCGGCGGGTTCGAAACCCCGGTATACCACTTTGTGACGCTGTATAGCGGCGAGACACGCACACTCTTGAGAGTGCGGGGTCGATCATGAACTGGAGACTACATATTAGTCCAACCTGTTGATCTTGTATTATTGGCTATTCTAGAGCCGTCGAACCTCCTTCTCGGATGGTTGCATATATATATATATTGTGATAATGGCTACTCTTGAGCCGAGGAACCCCCTTCTTGGGCGGTTGATTATACATGTGGGCCGTGAGCCAGTTATTGGATCCCGCGAGGATCGTTATCATTGTCTTATCATATAGACATGCTAGTTTACTACTAGTCCGCAGCTATTTTGTTATTATACTAATTCCAATCTCTGGAACTTGGTATTACTGTTTTCCAACTGAAAAATGATAAAAGAGTTTTCAAAAACTATTTTTGAGCCTGCGAGGCTGTATCTGCATATTAGCTGACTAGTAGTGGATCGGGCTGCGCGCCGCAGCGAGGTATATGTTGGATCGGACTGCGCGCCGCAAGAATATCTCTATGAGATGTGCTTGGGCTGTAGGAGCCCCTCCGGAGTCTGAACCCCCACGGTGAGCACGGGTACCCAAAATTGGAGTCGGGCTACACGCCGTAGCGGTCATATCATGCATTGCATTGCATTTAGCTACATCTGCTAGCTGTTATGCTATTTATTGGTATTTGTTGGAACAGGTACAATGAAGATTTATTCTATGACAGGGTAGCTGAATATAGCTTTGCATAGTGCTTTATTGCGGATTTCTTATCTGCTCTGTCTTACCCTTGTTTATTACCACTGAGTCTGGCAGTACTCATTTTACTCCCTGCACCTTGTGTGCAGATCCAGGTACCTCTCAGCAGTGATCCAGTAGCTGTGCGAGGCGACATCTGTGGGATATACGAGGTAGCTGCAGAGTCCGCAGGACCCGATATTCCTTTCCACTGTCTTTTGATTTTGTATTGACATTTCTTTCCGCACTTGGTATTTTGTAAACCTTTATACACTCATGTTCAGGTAGAGGCTCATGACTCTTGACCCTTGGTCTATGGGAGTTGATGTATTATGGGACTTGGTTCCCCGTTTTCGTTATATACATATCGCTGTTATTTCGTGATTTAATATGCTTAAATGGGCTAAAGAGAGCTTCTAGCTCCGTTAATGTTATTGATTGGTCAGGCTGGCTTAGCAATGTGCTGGGCGCCATCACGACCGGATTTGGGGTCGTGACAAGTTGGTATCAAAGCCTAGGTTTACTAGGCCTCATGAGTCTTGAGCCGGTTAGTAGAGTCTTGTGGATCGGTACGGGGACGCCTGTACTTATCCTCGGGAGGCTGCGAACCTTTAGGAAAACTTCACTTTTCTTGAACTATGTCGTGCGATCTTGTTGTTCTGAGAACTGAACTTCTATATTCTATTCTCTCGCAGATGGCGAGAACGCGAGCATCGGGACGAGGTGGACGACCTCCATTGCCACCTGTTAGAGGTCGTGGGCGCGGTCGTGCTAGAGGTAGAGGTAGGGTAGCTGAGGCAGTGCCAGCTGACCCGCCCGTTGTACCAGTTCAGGAGCAGCCCCCAGTGGTTGATACTCCAGCAGCCCCAGTTCAGGGCCAGACTGTATCTATTGCTATTCCTGGTCTTCAGGAGACTCTTGCTCAGATATTATCGGTGTGTTCCGGTTTGGCTCAGGTAGTCTCAGCTACTGCTACTGTAGCGACATCTCAGACAGGGGGTGGTCAGCAGACCCCTGCAGCTCGCACACCTGACCCGGTTGTTCAGGGACTTCAGATGCCAGAGGCGGTCCCCGCTCAGGTGGTTGCACCGGTTATTCCTCCAGCTGCACCAGCTCCAGCTCCAGAGCATATGGTTCAGGTTATGCCCGACGACGAGCAGCGTCGTCTTGAGAGATTTGGTAGACTTCAGCCACCCCATTTCGGTGGCGTTGAGGGCGAGGATGCCCGGGGTTTCTTGGATAAATGTCAAAAGATGCTGCGTACGGCTGGTATTCTTGAGTCCGGCGGAGTTTCATTTACTACATTTCAGTTCACTGGTCCCGCATTTGATTGGTGGGAGGAGTTTGAGAGGCGTAGGCCTGCAAGAGCAGCACCTCTCACATGGCAGCAGTTCTCTACTCTCTTTCTAGAGAAATATGTACCTCGGTCTCGTCGCGAGGAGCTACGTCGCCGGTTCGAGTGGTTGATTCAGGGCGACATGTCTGTGACTCAGTATGAGCTTAGATTCACTCAGTTGGCTAGGCATGCCACATGGATGATCCCCACTGAGAGGGAGAGGATCAGGAGGTTCATTGATGGCCTCAACTACTCTATCCGTATTCTTATGACCAGCGAGAGAGTTCTATCATCATCGTTCGAGCAGGTAGCCGATATGGCACGCTCCATTGAGGCGGATCGTCGCCGAGAGAGAGAGGAGCGGGAGGCCAAGAGGCCTCGTGGTTCTGGGCAGTTTCAGTGGTGCTCCATCTAGAGGGCATTCCCAGCAGAGCAGAGGTCGCTCATCTAGACCTTCTCATTCGAGCCGCCCAGAGCAGAGCGGAGGTTCTTATGGTCGTGGTCGACAGGGGTTTCAGCAGGGTCAGTCATCGCTTGGTGCCCTCCCAGCCCCGAGTGCAGCACCTACTTCTCCAGCACCAGGTGCATGTTATGAGTGTGGTGAGTTTGGCCACGTGAGGAGACATTGCCCTCGACTACGTAGGGGCAGGACTCAGCAGAGGGATCAGCCCTCCTCTTCAGCACCATCTCAGTCTAGTAGAGGTGGAGGTCAGCCTTCTCGTGGTCGCCCCAGAGACGAGAAGAGATCTGGTGGAGGCCAGGCACGATTCTATGCACTCCCTGACAGGCGTGATGCAGTTGCCTCCAATGCAGTGATTACGGGTATCATTTCCGTCTGTCACAGAGATGCCTCTGCTCTATTTGATCCAGGGTCCACATATTCTTACGTGTCCTCTTATTTTGCACGTCATTTGGGTGCAACTCGTGGTAGTCTTGAATTACCTGTTCATGTATCCACCCCCGTGGGTGATACGATTGTTGTGGATCATGTCTATAGATCCTGTGTTATATCTATTGGGGGTCTGGAGACCCAGGCAGATTTGTTATTGTTGGGAATGGTGGACTTTGATGTTATATTGGGTATGGACTGGTTGTCTCCGTACCATGCTATATTGGACTGTCATGCTAAGACAGTTACGTTGGCCATTCCTGGTATTTCTCAGATTGAGTGGCGGGGTTCGACTGATTTCGTCCCTAGCCGTGTTATTTCGTTCTTAAAGGCTCGGAAAATGGTTGAAAAAGGGTGTTTATCGTACTTAGCTTTTGTGAGAGATGTGGGAGCTGAGTCTCCTAGCATTGATTCTGTACCTGTTGTGAGGGATTTCCCAAATGTATTCCCCTCAGACCTGCCGGGCATGCCGCCGGACAGGGATATTGATTTTGGCATTGACTTGGTGCCGGGCACTCGGCCCATATCCATTCCTCCTTATCGAATGGCACCAGCCGAGTTGAAAGAACTAAAAGAGCAGCTTCAAGAACTTCTGGATAAGGGTTTCATCCGCCCTAGTGTGTCTCCGTGGGGTGCGCCGGTATTATTTGTTAAAAAGAAAGATGGTTCCATGCGGATGTGTATTGATTATAGGCAATTGAACAAAGTGACGGTGAAGAACAAGTACCCTCTACCGCGCATAGATGATTTGTTTGATCAGTTACAGGGTGCGAGGGTGTTTTCTAAGATCGATCTTCGTTCAGGCTATCATCAGCTGAAGATCAGAGACTCGGATATTATGAAGACTGCATTCAGGACCGGATATGGTCATTATGAGTTTCTTGTGATGTCGTTTGGGTTTGACCAACGCCCCAGCAGCATTTATGCATCTGATGAACAGTGTGTTCGGGCCTTATTTGGATTCATTTGTGATTGTGTTCATTGATGACATTCTAGTCTACTCCCGTAGTCGGGAGGAGCATGCTCAACATTTGAGTATTGTGTTGGAGAGATTGAGAGAGGAGAAGCTATATGCTAAATTCTCCAAGTGCGAGTTTTGGCTCGAGTCCGTAGCATTTCGGGACATGTGGTGTCTCGTGATGGTATTCGAGTTGATCGAGAAAAGATAGAGGCGGTGCGAGTTGGCCTAGACCGTCCTCAGCTACGAGAGATCGGGAGTTTTCTTGGCTTGGCGGGGTATTATCGCCGGTTCGTTCGAGGATTTTCATCCATTGCTTCTTCATTGACTAAATTGACCCGGAAGGGTGCACCATTCGTGTGGTCGGATGAGTGCGAGGAGAGCTTTCAGAAGCTCAAGAAGCTTTGACCACAGCTCCAGTGTTAGTATTGCCATCAGCTTCAAGTTCATATACCGTTTATTGTGATGCCTCGAGAGTGGGGATAGGTTGTGTGTTGATGCAGGAAGGTAAGGTAATTGCTTATGCTTCTCGGCAGTTGAAGCCACATGAGAAGAACTATCCTGTTCATGACTTGGAGCTAGCCGCCATTGTTCATGCATTGAAGATTTGGAGGCACTATTTATACGGTGTGTCTTGTGAGGTGTATACCGACCATCGTAGTCTCCAGCACTTATCCAAACAGAAAGACCTTAATTTGAGACAGCGGAGATGGTTGGAGTTGCTGAAGGATTATGACATTACTATATTATATCATCCGGGTAAGGCCAATGTGGTGGCCGATGCTTTGAGCCGGAAGGCGGTCAGTATGGGGAGCTTGGCATATATTCCAGCCGAGGAGAGGCCATTTGCTTATGATGTTCAGGTGCTAGCCAATCGGCTAGTGAGGTTAGATATTTCGGAGCCCAGCAGGGTATTGGCTTGTGTTGTATCTCGGTCATCTCTATATGATCGTATTCGTGAGCGCCGGTATGATGATCCACATTTGGCTGTCCTGTGAGGGACAGAGTTCAGCATGATGATGCTAGAGATGTCACCATTGATAGTGACGGCGTATTGAGGATGCGGGGCCGGATATGTGTGCCCAATGTTGATGGCCTTCGTGAGTTGATTCTGGAAGAGGCCCATAGCTCGCGGTATTCTATCCATCCAGGAGCCGCGAAAATGTATCAAGATTTGAAACAACATTATTGGTGGAGAAAGATGAAGATGGACATTGTCAGACATGTAGCACGGTGCCTCAACTGTCAGCAGGTTAAGTACGAGCATCAGAGGCCCGGTGGTGTATTTCAGCGCATTGTTATTCCTGAGTGGAAATGGGAGAGGATCACTATGGACTTTGTTACTGGACTCCCTCGGACGGCGAGGAAGTTTGATTCCGTATGGGTGATTGTGGATAGACTGACCAAGTCAGCTCACTTCATTCCAGTTAGTACTACCTACTCATCGGAGCGGTTGGCAGCGATCTTTATTCGAGAGATTGTTCGGTTGCATGGAGTCCCAGTGTCTATCATATCCGACAGGGGTACTCAGTTCACTTCTCAGTTTTGGAGAGCATTTCAGCGAGAGATGGGTACGCGGGTTGAGTTGAGTACGGCATTTCACCCCCAGACAGACGGACAGTCTGAGCGTACTATTCAGATCTTGGAGGATATGTTGCGAGCCTGTGTGATTGATTTTGGTGGTTCGTGGGATGAGTTCCTACCACTTGCTGAGTTTGCCTACAACAACAGTTATCAGTCGAGTATTCAGATGGCCCCGTATGAGGCATTGTATGGCAGGCGGTGTAGATCCCCCGTGGGATGGTTTGAGCCTGGTGAGGTTAGATTGATAGGGACTGAGTTAGTCCAGGATGCTCTAGATAGAGCAAAGTTGATCCAGGAGAGGCTTCGTACAGCACAGTCTCGCCAGAAGAGTTATGCGGACCGTAGAGTTCGAGAGTTGTCTTTCATGGTTGGTGACAGAGTATTGTTGAAGGTTTCACCTATGAAGGGTGTCATGAGGTTTGGGAAGAAAGGAAAGTTGAGTCCCAGGTACATTGGTCCTTTTGAGATACTTAGGAGAGTTGGAGAGGTGGCATATGAGTTAGCCTTGCCGCCCAGCTTATCCAGCGTTCATCCAGTATTCCATGTGTCTATGCTCCGGAAGTACATTGGAGATCCGTCTCATGTATTAGATTTCGGTACCATTCAGCTTGATGGTGATCTATCCTATGATGTGGAGCCTATTGCCATTTTGGGATGGCAGGTGAGAAAATTGAGGTCTAAGGAGATTGCATCAGTTAAGGTTCAAGTGGAGAGGTCGACCCGTGGAGGAGGCCACTTGGGAGATCGAGCGGGAGATGCGGAGCAGATATCCTCACTTGTTTGAGACTTCGGGTATGTTTCTTGACCCGCTCGAGGACGAGCGTTTGCTTAAGAGGGGGAGAATGTGACGACCCGGCCCGTCGTCACGAGAATTACCACCCCGTTATGTTGTAAATACATGTTTTATGATTTTATATCGGTGTTAAAGCCTATCGGGTGAGTTAGGAGTGAATTGGATTGAAAATGAGGCATATAGCCTTTGTGAAGGAAACTTGAATAAGGAAAGTCAACCCAGAGTTGACTATTTGGTTAGAGGGCTCGGAATCGAATTCTGATGATTCGGTTAGTTCCGGAAGGTGATTTGTGACTTAGGGGAGCGATCGGAATTGAAATTGGAGGCCCGGTGTAGAAATAGGCTTGAATTGGCTAAGGTTGAATTTCGGCGAAATCCGAACGGTAGGTGAGATTTTGATCCGGGAGTCGGAATGGAATTCCGACAGTTGCAGTATAGCTCCGTTAGGTGATTTTGGATGTGCCTGCAAAATTTCAGGTCATTCGGACGTCGTTTGGTCGGGTTTTTGATTGAATGTGTAATTTGGAATGTTTTAAGGAATTTAGGCTTGAATTTGATGCGAATTATGGGTTTTGATGTTGTTAGACGTGTTTTGAGGATTGGAGCAAGTTCGAATAAGGTATTAAGATGTGTTGGTGTGTTTGGATGAGGTCCGGGGGCCTCGGGGTGTTTTCGGATGGTTAAACGGAAGAAAATCATGGAAATTGCAGGTTGAAGAGTCTGGTTCTGTTGTTTCCGCTCCTGCGGAATTTTGGACGCAGGAGCGAGTCCGCAGAAGCGGACTAGGTGCGCAGGAGCGGAGGTTTACGCAGAAGCGGAATTTTATCCGCTGAAGCGTGGTCGCTGGTGCGAGCCAGTGATCGCGGAAGCGGACGGGGTAAGATTGGGCAAGGTCCGCAGAAGCGGACATTCTTCCGTTTGGGCGAGACCGCAGAAGCGGTCAGTGTTGCGCAGAGGCGGACGTGTCCGCAGAAGCGGAAGCTTCTTCGCAGAAGCGGGTCCGCTTAAGCGACCCTTTTGTTCGCAGAAGCGGATATGGCCGGCCAGGCCTGGAACCGCTGAAGCGACCCTTTGGTCGCGGATACGGGAGCGTAGAAGCGGAAAATGTTCCGCAGAAGCGAAAATCGCTGTAAGTAAGTGTATCAGAAGTTAGAAAATTTCAGAAACATTTTTAACATTTGGGGGTCTCGGCTTAAGGGCGATTTTGGGCGATTTTGAGGAGGAAATCAAGGGAAATCATCAGGTAATCAACTATGAACTCATATTATGATTAGTATTGATAATATCATGCAAATATATCATGAAAATGGAGGAATTTGGGGTAATTATGGAGGATTTAGCCCTAGTCTTGAACTTTAGAAAATCAAGGTTTTGAATGGGCAAATGGAGTCCGATTTTGGTAAAATTGATATGCTTAGACTCGTATTGAGATGAGGGTTCCGAATATGTGACTTTCGTGATTTTTCGACAAGCGTACCGAAAGTCGGGTTTTGACAACTTTGGGAATTTTGATGTAAATTGAGTTGTATTGATTGGGTGTCATCCCATTGGCCTAATTTGTTGTATTTCTACTCTATTTGATCAGATTCTACGCGTGCGGAGCTTGATTCTCGTGGCAAGGGCATTGCGGAATAGTCGTCGCGCTGTATTGAGGTGAGTAATAGATGTGGGTGATGACCGGCGGGTTCGAAACCCCGGTATACCACTTTGTGACGCTGTATAGCGGCGAGACACGCACACTCTTGAGAGTGCGGGGTCGATCATGAATTGGAGACTAATATATTAGTCCAACCTGTTGATACTGTATTATTGGCTATTCTAGAGCCGTCGAACCTCCTTCTCGGATGGTTGCATATATATATATTGTGATAATGGCTACTCTTGAGCCGAGGAACCCCCTTCTTGGGCGGTTGATTATACATGTGGGCCGTGAGCCAGGTTATTGGATCCCGCGAGGATCGTTATCATTGTCTTATCATATAGACATGCTAGTTTACTACTAGTCCGCAACTATTTTGTTATTATACTAATTCCAATCTCTGGAACTTGGTATTACTGTTTTCCAACTGAAAAATGATAAAAGAGTTTTCAAAAACTATTTTTGAGCCTGCGAGGCTGTATCTGCATATTAGCTGACTAGTAGTGGATCGGGCTGCACGCCGCAGCAGGATATATGTTGGATCGGACTGCACGCCGCGAGAATATCTCTATGAGATGTGCTTGGGCTGTAGGAGCCCCTCTGGAGTCTGAACCCCCACAGTGAGCACGGGTACCCAAAATTGGAGTCGAGCTACACGCCGTAGCGGTCATATCATGCATTGCATTGCATTTAGCTACATCTGCTAGCTGTTATGCTATTTATTGGTATTTGTTGGAACAGGTACAATGAAGATTTATTCTATGACAGGGTAGCTGAATATAGCTTTGCATAGTGCTTTATTGCGGATTTCTTATCTGCGCTGTCTTACCCTTGTTTATTACCACTGAGTCTGGCAGTACTCATTTTACTCCCTGCACCTTGTGTGCAGATCCGGGTACCTCTCAGCAGTGATCCAGTAGCTGTGCGAGGCGACATCTGTGGGATATACGAGGTAGCTGCAGAGTCCGCAGGACCCGATATTCCTTTCCACTGTCTTTTGATTTTGTATTGACATTTCTTTCCGCACTTGGTATTTTGTAAACCTTTATACACTCATGTTCAGTAGAGGCTCATGACTCTTGACCCTTGGTCTATGGGAGTTGATGTATTATGGGACTTGGTTCCCCGTTTTCGTTATATACATATCGCTGTTATTTCGTGATTTAATATGCTTAAATGGGCTAAAGAGAGCTTCTAGCTCCGTTAATGTTATTGATTGGTCAGGCTGGCTTAGCAATGTGCTGGGCGCCATCACGACCGGATTTGGGGTCGTGACATCTATCCCTCTTATATGCCTCGATATCGTGGAGCTTCATGCCTCGGAGCGGGTTTCGCATCAATTTGGCCTACCAAAGCCTATACCGCCTCCGTCTGCATGGCATCCCTTACATTATGAGAGGGATGATCGGTCCAGGTGGATGACACCTTTATTGGCCGGCTTCACACTCAGCTAGTTATTTGGGATAGACGAGGTGATTTGATCCCACCTCTGCAGCACTATCCTATTGATGGATATATGGCATGGTACCGCACAGTTTCTCGACTTTTTATCGGGAACCCAGTTCATCAGGCAAAAGAGCGGTACGTCTCATACACCGGGAGACACGAGGCTCTGGTAAGTTTTATGTTATATTTAATTATATACATATAATATTGTGAGAAATACCTAGTTTACATTCTTTACTTTTGTGCAGGCTATTGGATTGCATATCGTCTACCATATGGGGCAGCAGATGCAGAGTTATGTCCACGATCATGTGGTCATGTAGGATTATGGTCGGCGATTATAGCAGTGGCTGCCGAGATAGTGTAGCGAGCCAGATCGGATTAGCGGTTGTCACACGATGCTAATTATATTGACCCAGCCACGTACCAACAAGGTCGTGGTATTCCACGAGCTGCTGATGCCTGACGACCTGCTGCTCCCCGACGACCAGGTGCTGCCCGACGACCTCGTCCTTCCCGAGGAGGTGGTGTTCAGCAGGGAGCCGGAGATGCTCCTGATGATGATGTTGCTGCTGATATAATAGGTGGCATGCATGAGACGGACATGCCATCTTGCAGCCTTGGTATTTATGTCACTCCAGGCCCTTCACAGATGACCCCATCGGGTTAATTATTGATCACGGGCTTTGATTTTCAAGCAGCGGATTGGGGTACATATTTTTCTAGCCCATCTACACTGATGAGGGTCGACTGACCCAAGATTTATTTAGTGGATGCCGATTGAGTTATAGGAGCTCTTCACATCGCATGTATGAGTTTTTTAGTTTTGAATTTGAATTTGTTTTAACTATAAATTATTTTATTTATTACATTATATTAATCTCCTTTTTCATGCTTCAGTTGACGATGCGACAGATGACTACATTTAGGATCCAGACGCTATTATGGTAACATAATATAAATTGTTATAAATTATTATGTGATTTTCTAAACTAATTTTTATTTTATTATGTAGCCTTCTATTTGACCTAACAACATCACCGTTGCATGTCATCCTACGCGGCATCCAGCTATAAGGAGAAAATTTGATGATGATGATGATCCTGATAGCGTACCTGGACGGGTGGGGATGCGCCTCAGGCAGACGGCTACATTTTGACACACCGGATGCGGGACTTGATTGGGCCAACTTCCTTTTTTGTTTTTGTAACAACAATATTTAATTGAATATCTCCATTACTTTTTTTTAGTTCTCCATTTATTTTATTGTTTTGTATAACAACACAGGATTTAAACTTAAATTCCACTGAAACTTAAATTAGTACAGCGAACACAAACATAATCTTACACTTAAAGTTAAATTAGTACAACACAAACACAAACATACTCTTCCACTTAAACTTAAATTTAAACTTAAATGCCACTTAAACATGAGTAAATCAGAAAGACAAACATAAAAATGAACTAAACACATAGTAGGAATTGTTTAGTTCCGGCTTCCATTTATTCTGCGTCCTAACCACTTAAATCGTTCTTCCAGTTGTTCTTTTTCGTCTGTAACTCTTTCACTCTCGCCTTCAGCTCCGCAATTTCTTGTTTATTTTTTATTCTTTGTTCCTTCAGTGTTGCATAATTCCATTCTGCTCTCTATTTTTTATCTTTTACCTCCCTCAGCTCCTCTCTCGTTTCTTCCATTAGTCTATTGCTTCGGCTTTGTTGATCTGCTTGGGCTAACCACATATTATGAAGACTTAGCATTCGTTCTCTGTAGCATTCTTGATAACATTGTTCATCAACCCATTCATCAAACTCACACATAGGTTCGCCGGGGACATTGTACAACTGGTTCATACACATCTAGTAGTCATCACGACCTTCCCAACAAGTTTGCAGCGCACAAGCTTTTCCACAGTAACACACTGGTGTACGAGGTTGAACCATTTAATTGTAGTTAAAAAATATCCAAGTTGAAAGAAATATTTGCGTTTAGTAAATTTTTTAGCATAGAAAATGACTACAATGAGTCTGTTATTTATAGGTGAATGAAACACACACAACGCCAGGTTTGATGGCATTGTATTTTGCGAATTAAATATTATGATGTTGATAATTCCACTTTATGTCATCCAGCTAGCTTTTTCAGTTCGACAAGGCATCACACGCACAACGCCAGGTTTGATGGCGTTGTATTTTGCGCCTTAAATATTATGATATTGACAATTCCACTTTATATCATCCGGCCAGCTTTTTCAGTTCGACAAGACATCACACGCACAACGCCAAGTATGATGGCGTTGTATTTTGCGTGTTAAATATTATGACATTGATAAGTCTATTTATGTCATCCGTTCACCTTTTTTAGTTCTACAAGATAACACACATTACTTTAATGAAATTTGTGTTATATTTACATATGGAACAGAAGTAAAAGCAAAGAAAAATAAAAAAAATGTGAAAAACAAGATTGGTAATTGGCTAGACAGTAATCAAACATAATATTATTTCATAAATCAACCAATATACACATAAGATACACTGGAAGAACACCCACCCCGAGCTTGATTATTGTTGCCACCCAAAGGACATTTTCTACGGTCGTGTCCAATTTGCGAGCATATACCATATTTTCGCGCATAAACTGTATCACTAACATCCATTTGGTTTTGTATACGCGTTCTCTTCTTCACCTGTATTTTACGCAAATAGGACTTGTTACACACCATTTTAAATGGTGTAGGAGGCCAATAATGCTCAGCGCCCAGTAATTGCAACTGACTACTATATGTGTTTAGGTACTTGGAAATGTTATATTGTTGATCAACATAGTTGGTTGCACCTAAACCAACATGTTGAAAGCACTTGATGGCATGTGAGCAAGGCATGTGGTAGATGGACCATTTTCCACAAGAGCATAACCTTGCAACTTCATTCACAGTATGCACATTATTATCCCAATTTTGATGGATAGCGGTGCGAACTTCAAAAACATTTATGTCATTATCATACTGCAAAAATGAATGCCAATGTGCTCGTCGTCTGTATTTCTCAAATCTCTCCATTGGCACATGCATAAATTCAACACCACTTTCCATCAATGACATTGCAGCCGCGAATCTTTCAACAAACCTCTCTGCTGCTTTAATGACATCTGCACCATGGTTGTGACAGGCAATCCTGTTGCCGAATTCAATAACCAGTTGAAAGAATCTGACATATTTGTAGTCAGAGTTCCCCATCGTTTGCCACCATCTGCATGCAAAGTCCAATTTTTGCATTAACCAACGATAGGCGGCCTCGTCTTGTTGCCTGATATATTTCATGTGCCTCCGGAATTTATGTTTTTGGTGATCTATTGCTGCCATCCACATCAAATCATGCAGATCCTTATTGGGATATGTCTTTTGGAAATTGGCTTTCAAATGCCTAACACAATAACGATGGTAGGCATAAGGTTCTTGCTATGTAGGCAAGTTCTCCACAGAACTAAAGATACCACCGTGCCGATAAGATATTAGACAGATACCAGAACGTTGTTTCACAACATGCTCTTTCAAGTGGTTCAAAAATAGCGTCCACGTCTCTTAGCTTTCATTGGCACAAATAGCAAAAGCTAGAGAAAATATCTGTCCATTAGCATCTACTGCCATGGTTATTAATAGCTTGATATCGTACTTTCCATAGATATGAGTGTCGTCTATGGATATTATAGGGCGAAAATGCGAAAAGCCATCAATTGCTGGTTTAAACGCCGAGAACACGTAATTGAATATATATTCTGGTTTACCAACACTTCGCTCAAGCTTCCACTCAATAACCGTCCCGGGGTTGAAATGCTGCAGTGCAGCCATGTACCTAGGCAGATCTGCAAATGACTTATCCCAGTTACCATACACTATTTCAAACGCTCGTTTGCCCCCGAGAAATGCCTTTCTTCTAGTTATGGTATGGCCATATTCCTGCTGGACAGATGTAATGTACTCTTTGATTTTATACCTTATGGATTGTTCAACGCGTGGAATAAGAATAAGAGAAATCAAGTCAATATCTAAGTTGAAGTGATTCCCGTTAAATGTGTCCATTTCGCATGTGTGGGTGGGAATGTATTTACCCACTTTCCACATACCTGTCTTCTTCTTTGTCGCACACAGGCCAAAACCACCTGCGAAAAATAACCTTGTATACCATTGGACTTGACTCCGCTATCTGCATCTCATGACAGTCTTTTACGTTGTGCATTTTACAAGCCTTGTTAGGCGCACTTTATCAGGAAAAAGCATCCTCTTTACAAACACCGTTGGTCTAGATTCATCCCACATTACTGTCCGATTTTCATCAAAATGCCTTGTGAGAGCTTCCACATCCGGCATAGTTGGAAAATTATCAATGTAAGGAATCTCTCTTGAATGAAATGGCACTTCAGACTCATACACTCTTCGTCTTTGGAGGTCTCTCTTCAAATCAGGTTCTTCCTCATCATCCTCAGCATCACCATCCTCACGATCAAAGGGTGCCTCATCAATGGATTCATCCGCATTATTGTCGTAATCACTGTTCTATTCTTCGCTCTGTGCATCTGCCAGGTCCCGATATAATACATCATTTTTGGGCAATTGAGTGAGTTCAGCTTGTTCGTTTTCACTGCACAATCAACAAAAATATAAGCTAACAAAATAAATAAATGATTTCCATTATTTACGTAAACCACTTCACTTACAAGTCGTAATATGATAAAACTCCATGTTGGACGTTATCAATTAGGTGATGACTACTGGATAGGCCACTTGTAAAATTCATATATGGCCGGTACCCCTATTAAATATGCGAGTGTTACTATAAATTCAATATAAAAAAAATATACATAATTACCACAAATAAAATTTAAATTTTTCCAGTCGTCTTGTGAGTTATGGAAAGCAGGGTATAAATTATTTTCTCCTTGCTCATTCACAGGTAGTGATAAGTTTAAATCAAAGATAACTCTTTCATCCTGAACTTGTCCGGCAAAAACTATTCCAAAATAACCTCCCGATGACTGGGGGTTATCTCTACTTCGCACAACCTCATTTTTTTAACGTCTTCGACCTTCACGTACATCTCCAACATTGTGATTACAAGAAAATCACGACATTCGTCCGAAGTCCTAAAAAAATCATGCAAAGTTTCATCATCGTCGATGTTAAATTCCGAGTAAAAAGCAACCCCTTGCAGAGTGACGAAATACGGATATCTTCCGGTAACTTTAAGTATGACGGAACGTTTCCTCACACTCATTTTTTGCATAACAACGATATCAATATATCGTACTTCATTGTCAATGGCAATTTAACATGATACTTAGTAGGTAAATTGTAGCCGACGGACTTATTCTCCATCATAACCTCATCAGCCCAATATAATAAAACTCTTATCATACGCTCTTCATACATAATGAAGAAATGTTGTAAAATTTAACAATAATAGAACAAGAAGAGTTAAAAAATTTGAATGCATTTCTATACGATTGTAACCTCTTTATATAGAATATGAAGAGCCAGGATGGTTTTCTTTTTAATATACAACGCCAAATAAGTTGGCGTTGTACTGTATCAGTTATTGTACACTACTATTAATGCTGGGTCAGAAATAACAAAGTGTACAACGCCGGAAATTATGGCGTTGAACTAGTATCTCCCAAGTTCAACGCCAGAAAACCTGACGTTGTATATTAACAGTGTCGTTACCGTTAATATACAATGCTAGGCTTTCTGAAGTTGTATATAAAATGGTCATCTTTTTTTGAAAAAACTTAAAAGGGTTGTTAGAGTCTAAAAATAACCTATTTAGGTTCCAGACTCAAGGTTTCAAGTTGTACGAATAGATCTCCGTTGATGATTCCCCGTCCTTTAAAGTCATATTGCGATATATATGTCGCAATCAAAATTTCAATTATAGATGCATTTCCTAATGCGATTTATAATTCATTAGTCACATTCGAAATGTGATTTATAAGGCACATTTATGTTACTTGCGCTTTTATAATCCTCACTCTGTCATTGTTATTTAAAACAGGTATTTAGTTAATGTGTTTTGTAAGTTACGTTTAGTACATTACGATTTAGACAAGCATTTAATGAGTGCACTTTATTAGTCGCATTCAGCCCTTGCAATTTATGTGATGTCGCATATGTTTATTGCGAATTATGCGTCCAATTTAGGGACAGATTTCACTACTAAATATTCTTCTTTTTCCTCCATTTTTGATTCTCGGTTTGAACTTCCTAGTTAGTTACACATGAATTTCCTTTTCAAAAAATTTAACTCTTCATTTATAATTCTCCAATAGAGAATGACTAGTTAATTATAACAGCAACAAAAAAGAGTTTCTTGTCTTATGTTAATATATATATATATATAGGTCCTTGGTTAATATGTTATGCTATATTGTAGAATAACTCATTACTCTATTTGGGAGCCTTATTTTTTTTTTTTTTTTTGTGTAGATAACGAATAAGGATCAATGAAAATCAAGAATGGGAAAATGGAGGCGTGCCTATTAGCGAAAATAAATCGCATTCAATAGATGTTACTTATAAATTACATTCAACAAAGGTGTTAATTACATATTATGTTTGAAAAATGTGATTTATACATGGTATTCGACATATACACTTATCCATGAATAATTTTATTTCCATAATTGTTTAAAATGGATTAATCTTGACCCAAACAAGTGAAAAAACAGAAGCCAAGAGCACAGTTTATTTCCATAATTGTTTAAAATGGATTAATCTTGACCCAAACAAGTGAAAAAACAGAAGCCAAGAGCACAGACCATAACACAACAATGGTTGGAGTTCGATTTTGGCGTCCCTTGAGACCTTTGAGGAATGGATAAAGATGAAGTATCAGCCAAAATGAGAAGAAAACTTTGCCAAATAAAGGCCCCCAAGCTTCGTATCCTTTGTTGAGTGCATCAGAGAAACCAGTAACAACACCAACTAAGTTGAGAATGAGAACTGTGGTTGGAGGGATGAAGGCTGTTGTACTGTCCATTTGAAGATGTAGAGATCACCAAACTCTCCATCATCTCCAGCTTTGGCTGCCACTGTGAAGTTTGTGTCTATACCGGCAAGCATTTTTAGGAATCCTTGTAGAACTGCAAAGAGATAGGCAGAGACACCTCCAATCACCCAAAACTGGGAGATGGACTACATTATTCAAGTGTGTATGGCATCATACACCTTTTTACGACTTAATTTCAATAGTAAGATTCCAACAGGAGTCTATTATACCCATCCATTGTTCAAAATAACCCACCCTTTGATATAACAGAGGGCCAAAACTAATACTCTAACATAAACGATCAGCCAAAATGTTACAACTTAGAAGCTATACATCCAATTATCACACAACTAGCTCTAGAAAAAAACATAGATAGACACATGATCTTAGTGGATCCTGTTGAATAATTAAATTGTTACCGAAACGAACATTTGCAATACAACTAAGCTAAGAAAAGTATATTCGATCACTAGAGTGCAACATTGAATTTAAGTACCTAGCATAGCTTAAGATCTACAATAACCCACAAAAATTGACAAATACAAATAACTTAAAAGGGATCTGACATATGAATATAACACCGCTGAATTTCATTTCCATAATTCTTTACAAATTGTAGCTTTATTCCATAGTTCAACATCAATCAAATTTACTCCTCCTGCAGTTTTAGGATAACACAATGTTTCCGAAGCAATTAGTGCTTTATTCGATCCATTTACCTCACACACTCCGCAAGAAATTTCTGTATGTTGCCACGACTTCATTCATAATCTTCTTTGGCATAACAAACACTTGTCCAGAATGTTTGTATCGAAAAAGCACACTTTAATCAGCATGATTTTTCCGGTATAGGATAGAAATTTCAATGTCCATTCTGTAATTCTGCCAAGCATCTTATCCAGCAACGGTTGGCACTAAGCAATAGCCAGCCTTTTGAACTCAAAGACACACCTAAGTACCTGAAAGGCAACTCACCTTTGGGAAATCCAAGCACATCCAAAACCTATTGTTGTACAACTGGATTCAATCCTCCACAATAGACTGAGCTTTCTTTGGGTTCGCAATAAGTCCTAATGCCTTAGAGAACACCTTAAAGCAATTATACAGTAGCTGTACAGAATCTTTGTCACCCTTGCAGAACAGTAAGAGATCATCTTCAAATCCCAGCTGAGTAATCTTCATCTTGGCACACATAGGATGGAACTTGAAAGCAGGATTCTTGGTCAACTTCTTCAGCAGCCTACTCAGGTATTCCATGACAATGACAAATAAGTAATGTAACATTGGGTCACCTTGCCTTAGGCCCCTCTTAGCAGCAAATGGTCTACTAGGCTTACCATTGATATTAATTGAATCAGATTCTATCCTTAAACAGTTCATTATTCAATTGGTAAACTTAGTAGGGAAAAGCAGCCCATGTAACATTTGCTCAATATAGATCCATTCCACCGAGTCGTAGGCTTTTTGCATATCAATTTTTATCATACACCTCAGCAAGATGCGTTTTCTTCGATATCCCTTTATGAGCTCATGACTTAGAATAATATTATCACTAACGATTCTTCCTGGCACAAAGGCAGACTGGCTTTCGTCAATCAGATCAGACATAACCAGTTGTAGTCTCTTTGTAATAATCTTCAAGATGATTTTATAAAGCACCGCGCAACAAGATATGGGCCTGAACTCTTTTATTGTTTGTGGATTCTTCACCTTTGGCACAAGTATTACAGATGTTTAGTTTATACGCTTGAACATAACAAATGTTACAGATGTGCAGTTTATACGCTTGAACATATTTTTAGTGTGAAAGAATTCCAATACAACATCAGTGATTTCATCTCCACCTACCTTCCAGCTTTCCTTGAAAAAATATAAATTGAAGCCATCACACCCTGGAGCCTTCTGGTCATCAATGTATTTCATTGCATTATATACTTTATCTCTAGAAATTGCTTTTATCATTTTCAACTTCTGCTCTCTAGTTAGCATGTTTCTTTCATTCAGTACATCTAATTGAACTATTAGTAACTCCTCAATTGATGTTCCAAGAAATGCTTTATAGAACTTGACAATTTCAATGTCCACTTCCTTTTCATTTTGTGCTATATTAACATCAACAATGTTCAGCCTTGTGATTTATTTATGGGCAGTCCTATTCTTCATGTAAGAATAGAAATAAGCATTGCTTTCATCCCCTAATTGCTACCACTTCACTCTTGATTTTTGCTTAAGAATACTTTTCAATTAACACCCATTTTTTAAATTACTTTTTTACTTCTTTCTCCTCATCAGCTAACTTCACCTGCTTCTTAGGATCTCTTGTTTTTAATCTGTATTTCATTCAGTTATTTCCTGTAATAATCCACCTTCTCAGTAACTTTTGAGAATTCCCTGCAGTTTAGTGTCTTCAGTTCTTGTTTAACCTATTTCAGCTTATACCAGACTGCTTCCATCCCCTTCATATGCTGCCCACTTTCCCATTTATTTGTCACCATTGAGATAAAGTTAGGATGGTGGGCCAAGTGATTGAAAAATTTGAATAGCCTAGCCTATTTGATTCCTCTCCCTCCTACCTCTATGGCTAGAGGTGTATGATTTGAAAAATATGGATCAAGAGTTGTAGCTTCCACATTTGTCCAAGTAGTCATCCATTCACTATTCACAAGTGGCCAGTCAATTTTTCTAAGTGCATGGTTATTCATCCATATCTTCTTCCGTTCGTTTTCAGCTCCATCATATTAGTGTCCACCATAAATTTTTTAAAGTCAGCCACCTTATATTCATTCACTAGATTCCCTTTAATTCTGTTATCATAGTGTATTATAGCATTGTAATCTCCTATTGAAATCCATGCCTCCTTTTGTACACGAGAAATAGCTGTTAGTTCACTCCATATTGATCTTCTAGCCACCACAGTATGTAAGCCATATACTACTGTTAGTTGGAATCCTACATTTAGAGCACATATCCTCACAGCCCTATATATAAGCTATGTGGATGTAGATATCACAATAAATACTACTTTATCCGGATTCTCTAATATTCATATTCTACCCCTTCCATTTACATCATAATTTGAATACCAAATCTACCCTAGAGCTATCTTTTTGATCATTTGATCTGCATACTTTCCTTGCACCCTATGTTCTAATATTTCAATCAATCCTACTTTATTATTCTTCATAAACGTTTCTAACTCGGCCAGTCGGCCTGCTTATATACTTTATTCATTCCTCTTACATTCCATGTGATAAGCTTCAACATTCAGAATCAGGAGGTTTATTCACAAGCCCCTTATAGCTACACTCTCCACAATCCTCTATAGTCCCTTCATCCATCTAAGATTGTTGTTATTTGGTTGGTATTCGAAAAAAGCTGAACGTATTTGCTAATGCAAATCTCTTTTGTCTACCTACTAATTGGCCACTTCGACTAGCTAACTTGCCTCTAACCTCTATCCATTGATCATTTTGTTCTTGTTGTTGTTTAGTTGTTTTTGGCTCAATCTGCACCTGCTCCCTCTGTTCTATTGTTCCCAAATTTACTATATGCTGATTTCCCCCTATATCAATTTGGTTTCCCTGAGGTTGTTGTTGTAACTCTTTTTTTCTACCACATAGTCTTCTGCTTTCCTATCCTCCCTTGATCAGGTTGTGTGGCTTTTTTCTAACCATCATCTTGGCATTTATGTTAATTTGTAATCACGTTGGACAATAGATAGGCTTTCAATCCTATTTAATCTCTTGATAAAAAATCTTCCCCATAGGATCTCTTGCTTTAATGAAATCTAGTAGAGGCTTTGTAACATCCATCTCAATGAGCATCCGTGCATAAGAGTCCCTGTCAGCATTTGTCGTACATTCATCAGAATAAATAGGCCATCCCAACACACTGCCAATCCTGCTTAGGGAATCCACACTCGAAAAATTAATGGTCGATTAGGCATCTTAATCCACAATGGAATCGTTCATAGCACCTCTTTGTTGAAATCAAAATCAGCCTCCAAAATCTTAACAATAACTGGTATGTTGTTAATTGTGTGAAGTGCTGAGAATAGAACCTCATATATGTCTTCTATACTCCCAAACTTTACCAGAAAAAAAAAACCTTCATTATGATAGTATACTTTAGGTTTCACAATATAGTTCCAATATCTCGCAATAAACCTTTCCACTGCTGCTATAGTAAGTGAATTTCAAACAACATACATTATTAGTGCTTGTTTCCATTTTTTAGTTTCTCTATCAAGCTCATCTTGCTGCAATTGGGCCACCAATTCACCTTCTACTATAATTGGTGTTATGTATTTCAGTTCCATACCTCTAGCTGCAAATTTATTTCCATTGAATAATGTTGCCCATGTTTTTGACTTCTCTCCTACTTGACTTGCATCCATTTTCTTTTTCTTCTGTATATATTACAAGTTATCCCAGCCTTACTCCTCAGTATATGTAGTTCCCCAAATTTGCTTCCTTAGCCCCTATCTTCACAATTGTTTGATTGATAAGATCTACCTCTATTATTGCCTTCCAATTCGAGCTAGAAGTAGTCATCACTCCCATTGGTGTTTGTTGAATATGATTAGGAATTGGTGTATTCACCGGAGTTTGGCCGATTTGTCTCTGCCCTACATTCAATGGTGGAGTAGGGGATCTCTTTGGCTGAATTGATGGTCAACTCCTATGGCTTCTTTCAGTAACTCTGCCGCATTTTTTATAGCAATTTTGTTCGCCTTCGTCAGTCGTCCCCTAGGCATTTTCCGATGCTGCTCATGTTAGTTACCATATTATGCGCCGAGAGAGAAGGCACTTCATTTTGATCTTTTTCTCTAATTGCGAATTCATAATGTAATATATGAGTCCATGTTAAGTATTTAACTATTTTTGGGATTTGAGAATAACAAAATTCACACGCTTGAAACTCATTTTTTATCGCTAGCAGAGATGCATACTCTACATTGGTTCTATCACATTTGTATTTGTATTGGTCAAGATCGTTTTGGTTAATCCAACCAAGATCCCATCCAAGCGGCGAGACAGTAGAAGACGACATGGTTTGTTCCAAACCCCGTACTCACAATACCCGCCAAGTCAAATAATGATATACAGGGAACGACGAAAGCGGATGTGGTATGGAAGTGTATTGACCTAAGAACATATTGAGAATTCCATAACTATATATAGGGAGAGAACCTTCCTAGAAAGAGGGGCTTTTCTCTCTCTCTCTTTTCTCTCCTGTGTAATCTTCTTTACAAAAAAGAAGACAAAAAATCTTCTATGGATTATGTAAAACAGTTATCTCCATCGATTAATGAGAGAAGAAATGAAAAGTATCAATAAGATTGATCGCCCCTATCTCATTTTATGCGTTATTTTCTGCTTTGCTTATGGATTTGGAGTATATTATGTTTGACTAAGATTTACCGATTCATATTTGTTAATTAATTAAATAAAAAAGGTTTAAACATCTTTTGGGTCAAATAATTTGGCGCCGTCGGTGGGAATTTCTTAGTTAAAACTTCCTAGTCTCCTCCAGATCAAAAATCGGGAACATGATCACCCACCGAAAAGGACGGTAAGTGAATCTCACCTGCCAACATAAATCATGATGCTATATACAAGAAAAAGTTGCAACCAACATCCTCGCACGCACGCCGGGTAACCTATGAACCAGCAAAAATGAGTCTAGCCCTCACAGGACAAAGGCATAAAAAAGGAAGGGAAAAAGAGATGAAGATGGTTATCAAATACAGAAAAAACCACCCCCATCAACCATCAAAATGCCAAGCAAAGCGAGTAACACCAAAGATCCACCATCATTAACCAACTCATCGGATCGGGATAAAGAGAATATCATCCGGGACCACCTTCTACCATTTGCCCAAAGAGGAACGCAAGCTCCGCGCGGGCAAGCGAGCAAAGAAACATCCCAACTGGAGAATGGAAAATTACTACAAAAAAACCGAAATATCGTCCACCAGAAAAACCCAACTCCTGGGAAATGATACCCCTTAAGTGATACTCCCTTTAACTTACCAAGAAGGAGTCCCAACAAAGCCTTCCCGAGGACTTAAGGACCGAGCCGACAAGGGGAAATCCCCGAGGTCAAAGTGTAATTCATCTTCCCACCCCCCAATGACATCTCCAGACCGGAAAGAGAAAAGTTTAGACAAGGAAATACCAATATGTGCGTGAAATAAGTGTTAGCAAAGTAGTAGCATTTTCTTCCCTCCAACATCACACTACCTGGTGCAAATAAAATCAGGAGAACTGGGACTCCCCTGGAAGATACCCAACTCTCCGAAAAATGGGACTAACAACGGGTTGATATTTTGATGAAAGTTTGAAATAACATCCTTAAGGCCAAGGTCCATCACCGAAGAGAAGGGTTCAAACTTGATCGAATAATGACCGGTTGATATTTCGATGGAATTTTGAAATAATGCCCTTAAGGCCAAGAGCCTTCACCGAAAAGAAGAGTTCAACCTTGATCGAATAATGACAGGTTAATATTTCTATGGAAGTTCGAATAACTCCCTTAAGGCAAAGGGCCTTCCCCAAAAAGAAGAGTTCGACCTCGATCGAGACGGGTTGATATTTTGACGAGAGTTCGAAATAACACCCTTAAGGCCAAAGGCCTTCGCTGAAAAGAAGAGTTCGACCTCAATCAAATAATGACTGGTTGATATTTTGATGAAAGTTCAAAATAACGCCATTAAGTCCAAGGGTCTTCGCTGAAAAGAAGAGTTAAGCCTCGATCAAACAACGACGGGCTAATATTTTGACGAAAGTTCGAAATAACGCCCTTAAGGCCAAGGGCCTTTGTCGAAAAGAAGTGTTCAACCTCGATAGAATAATGACGAGTTAATATTTTGATGTAAGTTCGAAATAACATCCTTAAGGCCAAGGGCCTTCGTTGAAAAGATGAGTTCTACATCGATCAAACAATGACAGATTAATATTTCGACAAAAGTTCGAAATAAAACCCTCAAGGCTAAGGTCATTCGCCGAAGACAAGAGTTCGACCTCGATCGAACAATGATGGGTTGATATTTTGGTGAAAGTTCGAAATAACGCCATTAAGTCCAAGTGTCTTCTCCGAAAAGAAGAGTTCAGCCTCGATCGAACAACTACGGGCTAATATTTTGATAAAAGTTCGAAATAACACCCTAAAATCTAATGGCCTCCGCTAAAAAGAAGAGTTCGACCTCAATCAAACAACGACAGATTAATATTTCGATGAAATCTCGTAATAACACCATTAAGGCCAAAGGCCACCGTTGAAGAAAAGAGTTCGACCTGGATCAAACGATGATGGAGTAATATTTCATCAAAAGTTCGAAGCATGACCAAAGGCGAAAGGCCATTTTAAGTGAAAAAGGTTGGAAAATAATATTGGGACTCGCGGTGGGATAATATTTTGATATAAACTCAAAAGTAACATCCCTATGGCTAAGGCATGTATTAGGAAAAGAATTCAACGCCTTCCGAATTGCGATGAGCGGGGACTTCAACACAAATTTGAAAGTATCGTACCGACAACTAAGGACGCCATCGAAACCCAACTCAATCCGTGTGACGATAAATTCCCTAAGAATTGGGAAATCGCCACATAGGATCTACCTCTTTGCACAAGAGTTATGAAAAATAAAGAAGGGAAAAAATACAGGAGGCGTGCAACAATGAAAATTTCTCTTTATAAGAAACACTGTTCAAATAGCCGCAAATTGGACACACTTAAACCAATAGAGTCCAAGTAACAACAATAAACGACCAATGAAAAAGAGAAAATGAAAAAAGACAGCAATTCTTTTCACTCAGCGTCATCACTGCCACCCTCATCACCGCCATCTTCAGGAAGTCCTCCTTCATTATCATCACACTCATCGGACTCCGACATTGCAGGGTCATATCCACAGTTAACACGAGCTTCTCGTGCCTTTGTTTGTGCTCCTTCATATGCAGCCTCAGGAACACTGGCCGCCTCCTACAAACTCTTGTGGATATCTCGCTGGGCTTCAGAATAAACCCAAAGCTCATGCAAATGATGGGGAACAATAGTAGAGGAAGATCTAACTTGAGCCAACAGTTTCTTCTTTTCGGCCTCAAGGGCAGCTGTGAGCACATGATTTTTGTACCGGGCAAATAATTCCAAAATTAAAATAAATATGTTTTTGAGTGCAATTACTTACTTTGTTTGAAATTAGCTATACTTTGTGTATTTGCATAAGTAGAAATTAGAAAAATCAAAAAATTAGGCTAGGTAATTACTTTGTTTTAATTTGTTAGGTTTTAAGAAAAATCACAAAAAATAGTTTTAAGTAGTTAAAATTAAGGAAAAATAGTAGAAAATTGCCAAAAAATACTAAATAATTAGAGTAAGTAGGAATTTAGGTTTTATGATTTTCCATAAAAGAAAAAGAAAAAAAAGTATAAAAGAAAATACATAAAAATAATAAAAGCAGAAAAATACAAAAAATATATAGGTATAATTGAGTTGGGCCAAAATAATTGATATTAGTGGCCCAGTCTGCTTTGGCCCAGTGAATTGGCCCGTCCGATCCTATGAGAATCAATCTCCACTGTCCAGCAGGATGAATCCAACGGTGGAGATAATCGGTTGATTTAATTAGTTAATTAAAAATGAGAGATCAAATCTCAACCGTCCGTTTAAGTTGATCTAACGATTGAGAGCCTGGGTCTTATTTGTAACGATACAGCGTCGTTTTAGTAACGCTAACGACAGCCGTTGATCTCCATCAATTGGACGGCCTGGATTACATGCGACGCATCGCCTATATAAGGCTTATGTCCGAACAACCGGCCATTCTTTCCAATCTCTTAACCCTAGCCGCCCTTACTCCTTTCTTCTCTCCCTCTTCATCTCTTCTTCAACCTCAGAAAACCCTAGCCGGCCAATGGCGGCCACCACCTTCCACGGTGGTCGCCGGCCCCTTCTAACCCCTTCTCTCTTCTTTTCCTTCTTCTTTTTCTTCTTCTCCATCAAAGCTCCAGAAAACAATCCTTTTCCTCAAAACTCCGGTCACCGGAACTTCACCGGTGACCACTCAAACAACGAACCACCGCCTCAAACCAACGCCGATCGAACCCTCTTCACTTGATCTATCCAACCATACCACCCTCACCCTTCGAATCTGCCCCGATCTTGTCGAATATCCAAAAGAAGGTCGCCGGAACCCTAACTCCGGCGACTCCAAAACTCGAACCTGTTCAAGACCCGTTCTTTTACTCTCCCAAACACCCTTCTTCAAACAAAAACCCAAAAAGGCTCCGTCTTGAAGGTTAAAGCAGAAAGTAGAGAGAAAATCTAAGAAAAGGTCTGAAAGAAAGAAGTAAGAAAAGAAACAAAGAAAAGGTCTAGACGATATTGAAAAGAAAGAGAAGAGGGAAAGGGGAAGCTCAGGGGACAGGCCCTGCAAGCTAAGTACCCTCGCCCCCTTTTGTGCTTTATTTGCTTCCCTTTATCTGTTCATCTTCATGTTTTCTTTTTGTTTCATTGCTTTTGTCTTGATGTTTCTATCTGTTTTTCTATCTTGTAATCCTGTGCTTCATCTGTTGTTACTGGGGTTCTTTCTAACTTGCTCATTGTTCATGTCTTTCTTATGTGATATTGTCCTATGTTATTTTTTCTGCTTTGTTTCTCTGATTCGAAAGATCTATTTAGTATTAGGGTTTTTCGATTCATCTTGTTCATCTCCATGGTATTGTTCTGTTTTGACTGTTCTTGTTGCCTTGGTTTGAAAGATCTATGTTAGAACTAGGTTTTCTTTTTGCTTCGTTCATCTTCATATTTGATCTCCTGTTTGTCTGTTTCTCTGAGTTAAAAGATCCATCTTGATTCACTTTTTTTTTCTTCTTCATCTTCTGGGTTCTCGACTATCTTCTCTTCTATTGTTCTGCATGTCTAAGTTTTAATACTAGCTTTACTCTTATTCTTCTTATCTTTATATTAAGATGTTTTCGTTGAGTTTCATAATTGCTAGACTGTCCTTTCTGTCGCTTAGTATGTTTACTCTTAGCGCCAGGTTTAACTGTTTGATTCACCATCCCCTTTCATCTCCCATAATAAGGTTTCTTGTGGTAGTTTATAGTATCTCTTCTGTTTTCCTTACTTGCTAAATAGCATGCTTAAAATTGGGGTTTTGATCTCCTGAAATCTGAGTTAGTGATCTTGATTCTTTCTTCTGTTACTTCACATGATAGATGTAGGATTCTTCTTCACTGTTTCTTCATGTCTTTTCTTTTCTTTATTATCTATCACATATATATATCAAAGCTAGGTTTAGTACTTGAAAGTGAATTCTGATTACCATGCTTATGTTATTCTGTTAAAGTCCATTGTTTTTATGTCTAAATGAGCCATGTTGACTGTTTTATAAGAGTCTGTGCTTCTGTGTATGTCTATGCCATAAACCTTAAAGCTTATGAAGATTTTCAACTGTCATCTGACTTGAGCTAGTAGTAACTAGGTCTAAATTGACATGGGTTCATACTTTGTCACATGAAATTGAATAATGTGAATTAATTAACTAAGATTCAACCATATCAAATTGCCCTTTCTGAGTTTTGGTTGATTTATGCATCTTGTTTGATTTTTATGTGCCTCTGTGTGCAAAACATGTTGAAAACTGATTGAGTTTTAGTAGTTCTTGTTAGCATGAATATTTGATCAATACTCATTAAGCTGTTAGGGGATTGGTTATAGCTGTTAGTACTAAGTTCCATGAAAGTGGCTAGTTTTGAAATAGACTGAAACTGAAAATCACAAAAAATAGGCTATAAGTTCAATAATTGACCTAAGAGTGGTCAACTTTGCAAAGGTTGACCAACTCTATAAGGTCCAAACACACCAGCCCACATCAAAAGGGGCTGGTTGTGCAAAACTGGTTAAGTCTGCAAATGCAGACTCACCAAGGCTCATTTGAGCCCTGAACTTTAGGTGGCTAGGTCTGCATAGACCTTAGCCCAGCCTATGTTCAGTAATTGGGCTTCAATTGCCGAGGCTAAGTCTCAACTTGAGACTGGCCATTAGTTTAATAATCTGAATGCTTTAATTAAGCAGGCTAGTCCTGCAAATTAGTTTAATTAAGTTAAAATGAACAAAATAGGTTATTAGGCAATAATTGACCTAAGAGTGATCAACTTTGCAAAGGTTGATCAACTCTATAAGGTCCCAACACACCAATCCACTTTAAAAAGGGGCTGGTTGTGCAAAAATGGCTAAGTCTGCAAATGCAGACTTGCCCAGGCTCTTTTTGAGCCCCGAACATTAAAGTGGCCAGGCCTGCAAAGGCTTTGGGCCCAACTATGTTCAGTAATTGGGATTAATTACCCAAGCCAAGTCTCAACTTGAGACTGGCTAAGCTTTAAATAGGTTAATTTTAATAATCAGGCAGGCTAGTCCTGCAACTAGTTTAAAAATGAAAGAAGAAGGTCTTAATTAATTGAAATAGATTCAGAAGTGGTTAAAATTGAAATAAGTCCTTAAGTCAAAAGTGGCCAGTCCTTAAATACCAATGCAAGGACTGGCCATTAGTGAAATAAGTCCCCAAAATGTTGAAACCTGACCTAGGTAGGTCGGGTAAATCAGCAATGTCCTTAGGGGCATAATTGGAAACCAAATTGGTAAATTAGTGAATAGTTTGGAACATAAGAGGGTAAGGGAGTCATTTGTACCCCTGATTTCTGTAATTTTGCAGAGATTTAAGGGTATAATGGTCTCCCTAAAATGAGAAATCTGTAAAAATCTATAACCCTTAGGGCTACATTGGTAAAATGACCCATAAAAAGAATCTTTGGAACCTTCCAGCACATGCTGGAAGGGTTTCTGGTAACAGAATTGGGGGCTTAAGTGAAAACTTAATAATTTTAGGAAGGGGAGAAGTGGGATTTAATCCCATACTTTCTCCCCAAGTTTCAGCCCTGGGCTTTAGCTATAAATACACCCTAAAAAGGGTTGAAGAGGGGGTTCGAATTTTTGGGCAATCTGGAATTCACTTTAAGCTGGCTCTTTGAGAGAAAATTCATAGAAAGAACACAAATATAACAATAGAATTCTTAGGCATTTGTTCGAGTGAGAATCTGGTTCGGTCGCCTGTGTTTTTGTGGTTTTCTGCTCAAGTGTGTGTCTGGGTTTCTATTTGCTCTTGCTGTGGTGTTTTATGTTCGTGGAATAATCCATCTCTCTGTTGCATTGCTGTTCGAAACCTTGCTGTGCTTATCTGCCTGACTCCCTAGACTCATTGGATTTTTCTTTGTGATTCGGGTACATATCTCTTTCATTTGAAGTTGTAATGGCAAATTGTTAAAATGGAAATGAAGATCTGGACCTGTTTATATGCTGTCCTGTAGTTTATGTTTAGTGTTGTTAGTTCAGATTTGTAATTTATCTATTGTAGTATTCTATAGTAGCTGAAAAACGAATAAAACAAAAACAGTGTAATAGCTAGTAGTAGTAGTAGTATAATCGTAGAAGTAGCATATCACCCAGTTTAATTAGGTAAAACTCCTAAAATATAAGTTAGCATATCACTTTTCTTCAAAAATCACTAATTAATCTTTCACAGTAAGCTTTTTCGTAAAAACAAAATCACATAGTTAACTATACTGTGGTGGATTTGTACATGAACACAAGTAGGAGTTTAATCTTAATAAAATCAGGGGAATAGTTGTGTCTAAGCGTTGAATTATTTAAATATGGATATTCAGTTTATTACAATCCAGTAATTAAAGTTACGAATTCTGTTCGTGTAATCAACATGTTTAGAAACTATCAAATAGGCTTAAATCTGTATTGATATTAGTAGGTTAACAATGTGGTCATAAACTACTCATCTTACCTTTTAATTAGTTTTATATCTTTACATATAGTTAGCTTCGCAGTCTCTCAATTAGTAAATAATCAAAATGACCACAAAATTCATTAGTGAAGGTCAGAATTGAAGATGGCTAGTTTAATAAGCAATCATGTATATAGATATTTGATTAGAATTAGTACCCTTGTGTATTGATTTCTCTCTTTCTGATTAATAAAAGCATTTGATTCCTTAATCATGTGTACTGTGGATTTTACATTTTCTATTCTTGCCTTTATTATTTTCATCTGGATTGGGCCCTGTGTAACGTTGGGCCTGAATTGTCCTACGAAATTGCTTAGTCCACTGATTGAGGGCTCGAAGACCGTCTGGGCTTTGAGGCTTGGGCCGACCCTTTACGGGTCTGTTTAGACGATTGAAGAATCCGGGCCCAACAAACAATAGAAATAACGGGCCTGGAATGTTTAATACTAGAAATCGATTAAGGCAAAAAAAAAACAATGTATAGCAAATATAGTTGAACAAATAGGATCGGACTTTAATAAAATAATTGGGACGAGCCTCGCATAACGAATAACAAACACCGGGACCCCCATTTAGTAATGGTTTAATATAATAAATTTGGGAAGGTTAATAGTGAATTCCATAGCCTCTCCCAAAAGATCTTAAAAGCCGATAGACGTTATTTAGGGCACGATTTAACGTACTTTCCTATGAACGAGTGTGCACTTGGTGCGACTCGAATCCAAATCTCGGCAAAGCTAAAATACACCAAAAGTCATAGGCGTACTGGTTGCGGTATGACTCGAGGCGTGTTTTCGCGATGCCGCAAGTTCTCTAAAAATAATACTTAATGTAAAAAGCATTACATGTTGTTTAAAATCCGTAATTGAGTCAAACAAGAGTCGGGAACGACAATTGAGCGACCGTGCTAAAACCACGGAACCCGGGAATGCCTAACACCTTCTCCCGGGTTAACGAGTTCCTTATCCGGATCTTTGCTTCGCAGACATTTTTAAGAGTCAAAATTCCTCGGATTCGGGATTAACCGGTGACTTGGGACACCATTATCATTCCCAAGTGGCGACTCTGATTAATCTCAATAAATCCCGAACCGATTGTCCTTTAATTGGAAAAACTCCTTCCCTTACGTTATTTTATCCGTTTCGGATATTTGAGCATCGGGGTATACCCTACGAGCGTATTTATATACTTATGTGGGGTAGTAAAAAGGGAGGTGTGACAGCTCTGGCGACTCCACTGGGGAGTTAACCCTGAACTTCGGTTTCAAGGTTTAAGAACTCGAGCTCCTTAGAATTGCCGTTCGCGTTATTGTTTAACTTCATTATATGATTTGAACAACATGCTATGTGCTTTATCGCTTTGATATTATGTGGATTGTATATAAAATTGTGCCGAAAACCTTTCTCTCTTCGCCCCCGGGGATGTGCTTACTGGTTGAGACTCCCCTTTCTGTTAAAGTCACCTTAAATTAAGAAAACAAAGGCCGGATAAGTTACAAAGCCGATTGACTCCGTGGGTCACCGGTACGTAGCCCCCTCCTCGATTCGAGTTGTCCGCTCGGGTACACGGTCTAGCACTCTATGAAACCGTAAGATTTTGAACATAGGTCTAGGACGATTATTTGCATCATATTTGACTTAGGGGACTCAACACGGGGGTTGGGTCCGTCTAGGACAGGGTGACCCGATATTGGAAAAGACCGAGCATGCTTTGTGTTGTATTTTTATTGTCCTTGATCGTTATGCGGACCGGCGGAAATCCCGAAAATAGAAAAATTGTTGAAAAAGAAAAAGAGAGAGAGAGGAAAATAAGATTTGTAGGAAATAAGTATCCGAAAAATTTGAAAATTTGAAAAAAAAGAGAGTTGGAATGGTTTTTGTTGAAATAATTGGTCAAATAATCTGACCGAACTACGCAGGTTTGATTCTCGCCATTAGGTGGGATACGTAGGAAACCCTTAAACAGGTCCAACCACACTTTTGAAAAAATACCAAAAAGATTTTCCTTTCAAATAATCGAGGTGATTGCTATTTTTGGAAATGGCCGAATGTTCCGAAAGGACGCCGGAAGGCTGTTTTGGCAAAAATGGCCACTTCGAAAGTCATTTTCTATCCTTTCCTTCAAAAATGAAAACTTGCATTGAAAAAGATTTTCCTTTTTTCTAAATAAAATCGCCTTAATAAATATGCAGGATGAGCACAATGATGAATGGACATTTCTCCCTAAATAAAATCCCCTTGGAGCTGAAATTATGGTAGCAAGACATGGGATCCGATGGTCAAGACTAGGTCAAAGGGTACTTAAAAGGCCTTACGGGGTTATTAGACATGGCTCCCCGAGGTGATGTGATTAGAGCGTTGGTCACATTTTGGGATCCGGCACACAACGTATTACATTTCCCAGATTTCGAACTCACCCCTACTTTAGAGGAGATTGCCTTCTATATCGGGAAGACTGAGGTCCCGCTAAAAGGAAAATACCCGGTATCTCCGAGGACGGTAACAGTGCATCGTTTCCTCGACTCTTTAAAAATTGCCCGGAATGTGCACAACGAAGATCTGGCCAACGGGTTTTGTTCCTTAAGCTTCATCTATAACAGGTTTGGACACGTTGGGGGTTTCAACGACCTCACAAACAAGTTATGCTGCAAGTCCAACCGAGCGAAATGGGAGGAACACCGGAGGTTTGCATTTTTGGTGGCATTTCTCGGAGTTATCGTATTCCCGATGAAGGATGGACATATCAATATAAAAGTTGCCGGAGTAGCTACCACACTGATAGTACAAGATACTTGTACTCTGGCTCCAATGATCGTCGCGGACATCTACCGTGCTCTGACTGCGTGCAAAGCGGGAGCCAACTTCTTCGAAGGATGTAACTTGATCTTACAAATCTGGCTAATTGAACATCTATGCCGCCATCCTTCGTTCTCGATTTATGGTTCGGCTGAACGGACATGTTTGGAAGAGTTCAGGACGAGAACAAAAGAAGTAAAATTTGCCGGAGGGAGTCCAAGGTTGGATTGTGTATCTTCGATCACTAACTGACGGTCAAATCGATTGGACGTATGACTGGCTACCTCTTGACGAGGTAATGTATATGCCAATGGAGGGATCGCCATTTTTGATCATGGGTTTGAAGAGTATACAACCTTATGCCCCATACAGGGCCCTGCGATAGTTGGGTCGGTGTCAAATTATTCCGAGAGATGGGGACCTCAGTATGCAAGCTGTGGAGATTGGTGCGGACGGGCAATTCCCGGAAGCAAAGATCCGGCAAATCTGGAATGAGTGCCAAAATTTGAAAATTGATACTTGTGTGCCGAATAGAGCAAAGGGGGAAATGTCACCTGGATACTCCACATGGTACCGACGAGGGGTTGAGCACGAACGTCTTTTGAAGAGACCTCACTTGCAAGATTTGATAGAGCAATCCAAGGAGAATCAGAACTGGGTGGCCAAGGAAAAAGATTACATGGCCAAAATTAGCTTGTTAGAGGATAAATTGAGAAATCTCCATTTCGAAAGTGGCTTACAGGCAGCGTCCGATGAAGTGGAGAAGAAACAGCTGAAGAAAGAAAATGAGATGTTGAAGGCTCAAATGGCTCAAATGAAAATTGCATCCGAGACCCCAGTTCGCTCAGCTCGGGATGAAAAGTTAATTGAGATTCTCCGGCGCAAAGTAAATGACTACAACTTCGACTTAGACAAAGCTGAAAAGGAATTAGTCAGGGCTCGGAAGCAAATAGATAGAGATGCTGAGGAAAGAGCCAAGTTGGTTCGGCAAATACAAGACAAGCACGATTTTGAGGTAGCTCAGCTTAGAAAGAAAATAATTTCAGCCACGGTTAAAAGTAACAAGATTATCAAGAATCTTGAAGAAGAGAGAGAGCATTGTTACACAACTATGGCTAGATTAGAATTGGAGCTGCAGCAAGTGCAAAAAGATAACCAACATACCTCGAATACTCGCACTGAACAAATAAGCCGGTTATTGCAAGAAAAGGGGGTCATCAGAGAAAAGATTGTTCGCATTGCCCAATACATCACCCGGAAGAGTCAACTGTGTGAAGATATGTCTCGAGGAACCTTTGTATCAGCAGTGAAGTTCTTCGTGCAACAAGTCATGTCTGACCTAGATAGGCTCCAAAGGGGATTAGCATATAGGCCCGCGGCAAGGCCGAACGATGCCTCGCGGGCACTAGGAGCATTAATGTACTCATAGGGCATGCATCATCTTTTATATTTTTCTTTTATAACATCACCTTGTAATCAATGTTTTGAATTATCAATGGAAAATCAAGTGTTGTTATCAATTCTTTTAAATTCGCTAGGCAAATAAATAGGAACGTAATTATGAAAAAAGAGAGAAAGAAAAAGCAAGACAAAAGAAAGAGAGAGAAAGAAAAAGCAAGAAAAAAAAAGAGAAAAGAAAAAGAAGAAAAAGAAAGAAAAAAAAAAGAAAAAAAAAGAGAAAGAAAAAGAAAGAAAAGGAAAGGAAAGAAAAAGAGGGGAAAAAGAGAAAAGTGATTGGTTCAAATGAGCAGCGGCCGGGATGATGCATGACGACTCGAGGAAATGTGTTTGTTTTTAAAGTCATTGCATTTTATTCATGCGCTAACAACTAATGGGTGTTGATGCTTGTGAGTTCAGATTCTCTAGGCAACTGGCATTCTGGCTACCCACCCATACAACACAAGATACAAAAAGATGACGAAAGCGGTGTCCCAAGAAATTGAGGCAACTATCGTGGATCCTGCTCATGAAGAGGAGATTGTGGATGTAGCAGGAATGAAGGAGGAAATGTACAAACTGAGGCAGCAGATGGCCGAGATGTACCAGGCCTGGTCTAGAGGTCAACCCCTGCCAGCCTACCCTGCTAACCCCGCATATATCCCTCCAGCCAATCCCAATCCTGAACCACCGACAATGAATTCGTCCTCCATATACCCCGATTACCCTCACTATTATGCCTCCACCTCCCAGGTACCACCTCCTCCGATCAAGAAAGCACCACCTCACATACCCCAAGTTGCTCCAGTGTATGTGGCACCTCCGCCTGCTGCCATACACAAATCCTCTAATGAACCGATGTTTCATATACATGATCCTCACTACTACCCTCCAGAACCAACTTTCCGACAACATGAGTCTCATGCTCCGTTGATAGAAACAATTGAAGAAAGGATTGCCAAGAGTGCCGGGCAAGAAGAGATGGCCAGAAAAGTGAAAAGTATGGAGAATGCCTTCCGCACTATGCAAGGACTAGGAGGGCAGGTGAGTGTGGCCTACAAGGACTTGTGTCTATTCCCTGAGGTGCAGCTTCCCGTGGGATTCAAGTTGCCAAAATTCGATATGTATAGCGGACACGGAGATCCGATGGCCCATCTCAGAGGATACTGTAGCAAAATGAGAGGCGCAGGGGGCAAAGATGAGCTATTGATGGCGTACTTCAGCCAGAGTCTGAGTGGTTCAGCTTTAGAGTGGTATATCCGACAAGATCATACAAGGTGGTTCATTTGGGATGACCTTGCGCAAGCCTTTGAAAATCACTTTCAGTACAACTTAGAGATCATACCTGACCGACTATCCCTTACAAAAATGGAGAAGAAGCCAGGGGAAAGCTTTAGGGAATTCGGTTTCAGATGGAGGGAGCAGGCTGCAAGAGTAGATCCACTCATGAAGGAAGGGGAGATGGTGGATTGTTTCCTACAGGCTTTGGAGCCTACATATTACGGTCATTTAGTGTAGGCGATTGGGAAGAGTTTCAATGAAGTCGTGAAGATGGGAAGCTTTGTGGAGGAAGGTTTGAAAACAAATAAAATCATGAGTTTTTCGGCCATTAAGGCCACTAATCAAGCAATACAAGCTGGAAATGGGGGAGCAATGGGAAAGAAGAAGAAGGAAGAGGTAGCAACTGTAGAGAGCAGGCCATGGAGCCGTAACCCGCATCATCACCCACCAAGACCCTACCACCAGCACCCACCAAACTCATCAACCCCATATAATCTACCACCACCATCTTACCCGCCAAACCCATACAACACATCGACCCCATATAACCCACCACCACCACCATACCCACCAACAGTCCCACACTACCACCACCCACAAGACCAAGCCTACCCACCGCCACCACCACATGTGTGGAGAGCCCAAACTCCACACAATGTTTACCACACCCAGAACACATACCCAACCTCTAAACCCTACAGAAACCAAAACAGGCCCAGGCCTGACTCAGAGTGGAGAAACAAGGCAAGGAAAACATTCACCCCACTGGGGGAATCATATACCAACCTTTATCATAGATTGAAAGAGTTGGGGATGCTAAGCCCGGTTGCACCTAAAGTTCCAAACCACCCCCCAAAAACCTTGACCCTTCTGTTAGGTGTGAGTATTGCTCGGGGACATTGGGCCATGATACCGAAAAATGTTGGCAGTTGAAGAATGCCATTCAGGATCTCATTGACAATAGGAGAATTGAAGTTCAGGCTCCAGAAGCTCCGAACATCACCCAGAATCCGCTGCCAAATCACCATGAGACACACATGATAGAATTGGTGCAAGGTGATAGCAGTCAGAAACCATCTTAGTCTGTGATGATGATAAAGTCAAGTGGCAAAGAAGAAAAGGAAGCCGTGAAAGAAAAAGCGATTGTTGAAGAACCAACAGGAAAGCCAATAGTGGTGGAAGGTTTGAAAGTGGTAGTGCCAGGCGTAAAGACGATTGTGACTATGAAAGGCGTGAGTACAGAGCCAGTAATTATAAAGCCGGTGGTGCAGATACCGGTGGTGAGCACAAAGACCGTACCTTGGAATTACAACAAGGTAGCAGTGGTTTATAAAGGAAAAGAGGTGTCTGGGGAAATTAACGAAACCCACGGTCTCACCCGGTCTGGAAGATGCTTTGCTCCAGAAGAGTTGAGAAAGATGAAAGCAGTAAAAGAGAACCAATTGAAGAAACCGGTGTCAGAAGAGGAAGCAGAGGAATTCCTCAAGAAGATGAAGTCACAAGATTATTCCGTAGTTGAACAGTTGAGAAAGACCCCTGCGCAGATCTCTTTGCTATCTTTGCTAATACACTCAGAAGAACACAGGAAGGCTCTGATGAAGATACTGAACGAGGCTCATGTTCCAGAAAAGATCTCAGTTTGCCACCTGGAAAAGATTACCACCAAGATTTTCGAGTCTAATAGGATCACATTCTCAGATAAGGAATTGCCTGTTGAGGGAACCGAGCACAATAAGGCGCTGTACCTTACGGTGAAGAGAGAAGAGTCGGTAGTGACCAGAGTGTTGATAGACAATGGATCAAGCGCTAACATTTGCCCACTGTCGACCTTGGTAAAGCTTAACATCAGTCTGGACAGAATCCGGAAGAACAGTATAAACGTGAGAGGATTTGATGGTGGGGGTAAAAACACATTGGGAGACGTTATTCTGGAGGTGACCATCGGTCCTGTTGATTTTACTATGGAATTCCAGGTGCTTGACATTGCTGTGTCATATAATTTGTTGTTAGGCCGACCCTGGATCCACGCGGCCAAGGCAGTACCATCGTCTTTACATCAGATGGTCAAATTCGAGTGGGAGCAACAAGAGATTGTGGTACATGGGGAAGAAAATACTTGCAATATGGTGACACCGTTTGATGATACTGACGGAGATAGGGGTCCTTGGTCTACCAAGTGACAGATGCTATTGTGGTAAACAGAATTGTTGAAGGGGAGAAGTTGCCAATCCCTATGGTGGCACCAACTGCTGTGATGGTGGCCAAAGAGATGCTTAGAAATGGATTTGCACCAGGCAAGGGGCTGGGCAAAGCATTGCAGGGAGTTATTCAGCCGGTTCAGCTTCCGGAAAACAAAGGTACTTTCGGCTTAGGGTTTAAACCCACCTTCGCCGACATCCAGAGAGCCTCAAAAGCCAAAAAGAACTGGACCTTGCCTAAACCTATACCCAAACTATCCGACACCTTCGTCAAGCCTAGTACAAAATATCGGACATCTGCTGCGACAAAGTACATCGAGACCCGACCTGATGAAGAAATGCTGAGTTTTGAGAAGATGTTTTGGGAG
Source organism: Nicotiana noctiflora (assembly GCA_032618575.1). NCBI lineage: Eukaryota > Viridiplantae > Streptophyta > Magnoliopsida > Solanales > Solanaceae > Nicotiana > Nicotiana noctiflora. Next base: position 226,482 of record JASVEL010005357.1, on the reverse strand, counting down.
GTGAATATGGTTGAAGTGGGGGAAGGCACAAGCAAAATGGATGTGCAGTTTGTGGGACCCGGAATCATGTTGAACAATTGGGAAGCTACTCCTTTCCCTATCAGGAAGGAGTCTTGGTAGTTAGCTCCAAAATTTCATCGTTGCTTTCCCAAAAAATTGTTATTTTTATAGTTCTCCCATCCCCTCATGAAAAGAAAATCAAAATGTATCCCGAACTTTGTTCGTTCTTTTTATCAATGAAATGCAGTTTTCCTTTTCTTCACTTTTGCCTTATTTTCTTTATTTTTCTTTTTGTATAGTTCTGCATGTGTTGATTCTGATGCCATGTCATGCGTGAAGGATTCTAGACCCAATTCTGACAATCACGTTACCATACAAGAAATTGAGGAAGATAGTGAAATAGAATGTGAGGATGAGGAAGCCCTGGAGGAAATAAGCAAGGACATGAAACAATATGAGGAAAAACCCAAACCGAATCTGAGTGATACAGAATTTGTAAATTTGGGGAGCGAAGACAATGTCCAGGAAACAAAGATTAGTGTACATTTGGAGGGACCCCTCAGGGATGAATTGATAAGGTTGTTACATGAGTTTAAGGACATTTTTGCCTGGTCCTATGATGACATGCCCGGACTTAGCACCGATTTGGTGGTACACAAGTTGCCTATCTATTCTGAATGCCGGCCGGTAAAGCAGAAGTTGAGGAAATTTAAAACGGACATTAGTGTGAAGATAAAAGAAGAGGTGAATAAGCAGTTTGAGGCAAAGGTCATAAGAGTTACCAAGTACCCCACCTGGTTGGCAAATGTTGTGCCGGTCCCTAAGAAAGATGGCAAAACCAGAGTGTGTGTGGACTACAGAGACCTCAACAAAGCCGGTCCGAAGGATGACTTCCCATTGCCAAACATCCACATATTGATCGACAATTGCGCCAAGCATGAAATCGGTTCGTTTGTGGACTGTTATGCCGGTTATCACCAGATCCTGATGGACGAAGAAGACGCTGAGAAAACTGCCTTCATTACACCTTGGGGAACGTATTGTTATAGAGTAATGCCGTTTGGATTGAAGAATGCCGGGGCAACTTACATGAGGGCAATGACCATAATGTTTCACGATATGATGCATCTAAAAATTGAAGTGTATGTTGACGATGTCATCATAAAGTCCAAAAAGCAACCTGATCATGTGAGAGATTTGAGAAAGTTTTTCCAAAGACTCCGGAGGTACAATTTAAAGCTCAATCTTGCGAAGTGTGCCTTTGGAGTACCTTCAGGGAAATTACTGGGGTTTATAGTGAGTCGGCAAGGTATTGAACTGGATCCATCAAAGATCAAGGCTATTCAAAGTCTACCTCCGCCAAAGAACAAAAAGGAGGTCATGAGTTTGCTAGGAAGGTTGAATTACATTAGTCGATTCATTGCTCAATTGACATCAACGTGTGAGCCGATCTTCAAGTTGTTGAAAAAAGATGCAGCAGTGAAATGGACCGACGAGTGTCAGGAAGCCTTTGACAAGATCAAGGAATATTTGGCCAATCCTCCGGTGTTAGTTCCTCCAGAACCAGGGCGACCTCTGATTTTGTATCTGACGGTGCTTGATAACTCCTTTGGTTGTGTATTGGGTCAGCATGATGAGACAGGCAAGAAAGAACAAGCCATATATTACCTCAGCAAGAAGTTCACATCCTACGAGGTGAAATATACTCAACTTGAAAGAACTTGTTGTGCGTTGATTTGGGTAGCTCAGAAGTTAAAGCATTATTTGTCAGCATATACCACATACTTGATATCACGACTGGATCCTCTGAAGTACATATTTCAGAAGCCTATGCCTACGGGAAGACTGGCCAAATGGCAGATTCTGCTCACAAAATTTGACATTTCCTATGTGACTCGTACGTCAATGAAGGCGCAAGCTATTGCAGACCACTTGGCTGAGAATCCGGTGGATGATGAGTATGAACCATTGAAGACGTACTTTCCGGATGAGGAGGCGATGACTGTCGAGGAGATAGAGCAAGATGAGAAGCCAGGATGGAAAATGTACTTCGACGGGGCCGTCAACAGCAAAGGCGTTGGTATCGGAGCGGTACTCATTTCAAGTACGGGTCAACACTATCCCGTCACGGCTCAGCTCCGATTTTTCTGTACCAACAATATGGCCGAATATGAGGCGTGCATCTTGGGATTAAGGATGGCAATTGACATGGGCATTCAAGAGATTTTGGTCATGGGTGACTCGGATCTCTTGGTACATCAAATACAAGGGGAATGGGAGACACGGGATTTGAAATTGATACCATATCGGTATTGTTTGCACGAGTTATCTCAAAGATTCCAGTCTATAGAGTTCAAGCACATCCCAAGAATGCACAATGAGATCGTAGATGCTTTGGCCACACTGTCCTCTATGTTGCATCATCCTGACAAGACATATATAGATCCGCTCCAGATCCAAGTCCGTGATCAAAATGCTTATTGCTTTGCGGTGGAAGAAGAATCAGATGGAGAGCCGTGGTATCATGATATCAGGGAATACCTGAAAGCTGGCAAATACCCGGAGCAGGCCACTGGAGACCAGAAGAGAGCCATCGGGCGTTTAGCTAATGGATTTTTCCTCAGTGGAGGAGTTATATACAAAAGAACACCAGATCTTGGGCTTATTACGGTGTGTGGATGCACAACAAGCAGATGAAATCATGATTGAAGTACATGCCGGGGTATGTGGACCCCATATGAGCGGATATGTTTTAGCAAAAAAGATTTTGAGAGCTGGGTATTACTGACTCACCATGGAGCGTGATTGTATCAGGTATGTAAAGAAATGTCACCAATGCCAGGTACATGGGGATTTGATCCATTCCCCGCCTTATGAGTTGCATACAATGTCAGCACTTTGGCCCTTTGTTGCTTGGGGCATGGATGTTATCGGCCCAATAGATCCAGCCGCTTCCAACGGGCATAGGTTCATTCTGGTTGCAATTGATTATTTCACCAAGTGGGTTGAAGATAAGACATTCAAGGCAGTAACGAAGAAAACGGTGGTGGATTTTGTGCATGAGAATATTATATGCCGATTTGGAATCCCCAAGGTGATTATCACAGATAATGGAGCCAATCAAAATAGTCATCTTATGGCGGAAGTTTGTGAGAGATTTAAAATCACACACCGCAATTCCACACCTTACAGGCCAAAGGCGAATGGTGCTGTAGAGGCGGCGAATAAGAATATCAAGAAGATTCTCCGAAAAATGGTGGAGGGATCCAGGCAATGGCATGAAAAGCTACCCTTTGCTCTCATGGGTTACCGCACGACGGTGCGTACTTCTATCGGAACCACACCTTATACACTGGTGTATGGAACGGAGGCTGTTATACCCGCAGAAGTAGAAATACCGTCATTACGGATCATAGCCGAAGCTGAGATAGATGCCGATGAATGGGTAAAAGCCCGTTTGGAATAGTTGAGTTTGATCGATGAGAAGAGGTTGGCCGCAGTTTGCCATGGGCAATTATATCAACGAAGAATGGCCATAGCATACAATAAGAAGGTACGACCTCGAAAGTTTGAAGTCGGACAGCTTGTGTTGAGGCGTATCTTACCGCATTGGGCCGAGGCGAAGGGCAAGTTTGCGCCAAATTGGCAGGGACCATTTTTGGTATCACGGGTGTTGTCCAATGGAGCATTGTATTTAACAGATGTTGAAGGAAAGTGCGTAGAGACTGCTATCAATTCAGATGCAGTCAAAAGATACTATGTATGATTCCTTTTCAATTATGTGTTTTGTATTTTGTTGTGATTTTGGAATTGAAATGACGAAGGCGTTTTATTCTCTATCCAAAAACTTTATCCATTGATAACCCCTTTGAGCCTTAATGAATATATTCTTTCATATCCCTCTCTCGGAATCGCTTTAGCGCAATAAGATCGAAATTGCCAAAATGAAAAAAAAAGAAAGAAAAATGAAAAAAAAAATGATGAAAAAAAATAAAAGAAAAATACAAAGAAATCGGGAAAAAGTCAAAAAGAAAACCATCTAACTAATGAAGTTGGATGAACTACGTCTGACTTGATCCCGAAAGGGTACGTAGGCAGCCTCTCTGAGGTTCAGTCATGATAAAGAAAAAATCCAAAAATTCCCCACATATTGAAACTGGGGCAGAAGTTATGTTTAATAATTCCGAGAGTTGTAAATATCTTTGAACCCTCGTGAGATTTTGAGCCTTTATATCTTTCTTTCTCAACCCATCCAAAAGCCACGTTAAAGTCCAAAGAAAGACCTTCTGATCAATTCCGAAATGATAACGAATGCAATGAAGGAGGAGCGAAGCATCGGATAATACCCGTGGTACAGAAAACAAAATACAAAAAGGAAAAATGAAAAATGAAAAAATGAGAGAGTCTCATCGGTGAAAATATTAACCGGCAATGTGAGGCGATTGTGAGTTTGAGAGAAATAAAATGAGAGAGTCTCATCAGTGAAAACCTTAATCGGCACTGTGAGACGATTGTGAGGTTGAGAGAATAAATGAGAGAGTTTTATTGGTGAAAACCTTTCGAGGCACCGTAGGGCGATCGTGAGGACTACCAGAAAAGAGAAAAGCAACAAAAAATAGTATCTGTTTGGGTTGAAAACAATTCGGAGTCAGAATAATGATTGGAACGAACCGGGTCGGAGTTTAAATACATGGCATGGTCAGCGGAATCAGCCAAACAAATGCCCAGATAAGTTCTATTATCTCTCCAAAACACCCTTACCCTCTTTCATTTTTCTGCATTTCATTATTTACCTTTTGAGAGCTAACTACCAGCTCCTGATAACGAAAGCTGAAACAACACTGGGTCAGAGGAAGGAAGAGTTGGGAAGGAAATAAAGGAGCTTGGCAGATATGGCCAAAAGAAAAGAAAACAAAACAAAAATGGAAAAATGAGAAAATACAAAAAGAGTCAGCAAGAAATGAGCAGCTGAAAGTTACACAGCAAGGGAAAAGCAAAAGAAGGAAGCAATAAAAAGTGGGGACGACAGATGCCAGTTGCCGGCAGTTTATATCTAATAAATTTTGTTCATGCAGGAACAAATTGTCACTAATCACTTTAAAGTGAATGTAACCAATGTGGAAAATAGAAAAACACCAAAAAGAGAAGTTCGCCAATAAGTGAAGAAATTCACGAGCAAGAGATAATTGGTAAAAGAAAATACCAAAAAGAGGAAGGTAACATCTTTTAAAATCCACTCCCCAGTCCTCAGGCTGCGGGAATACTTTCTGCATCGCATTGCACGTTTAAATTCTGTTAGGTGCCCACCTTCGAATACGAGAATTCTTTACTGCATCGCATTGCACGTTTAAATTCTGTTAGGTGCCCACCTTCGAATACGGGAATACTTTTCCGCATCGCATTGCACGTTTAAATTCTGTTAGGTGCCCACCTTCGAATACGGGAATACTTTTCTGCATCGCACTGCACGTTTAAGCTCTGATACCAACTTGTCACGACCCTAGTTCACCAATTGTGAACATGTCGTGATGGCACCCAGTTCCCACGACTAGGTAAGCCTAACACGTTGCGAAATATACAAGTTATAAACATCTAAATAAGAAACAGCGGAAAAATAGCATAAAAAGATATGTAATTCATGCCGCTTGGCACATACATCCGTCACACAGTAAATAAAACACTACCAAGATCCGGAACCCCACGGTAACACAGACTAAAAGAGAATATGCAACTGTGGCTCTATGTATAAAGAGTGTCTAACAACGGAATGAAGGAAAAATGCCAACTAGTACTATTAGAATAGAAGGAAAGCCTCCGGATCCGCGGACGTAGCAGATCATACCTCGAGGTCTCCCAGAAAGCTGCGGAATCACCTAGCACGGGCTTGCTCTGATGTACCTGGATCTGCACAACAAAAAGTGTGCAGGAAGAGTAGCATGAGTACACCACGGCGGTACTCGGTAAGTGCCAAGCCTAACCTCGATGGAGTAGTGATGAGGAAGGTCGGGGCCCTACCGAGAAATAATAAAAATAATGATAATAACAATAATAAGCAGTTTAAATGATAATAATTTCCGAAATTAACAACAATAAATAATTACCGCAATCGTCTATAATTAAGCTAACACCAAATAGTCAACTCAATAAAACCAGTCCAGGACCTGTGGGAATCGAACCCACGGTCCCATTGACAGTACCTCCGGGTCTCCGGGAATCGAACCCGCAGCCCATGTCTCAATAAATAATCAATAACTCGGGATCTCCGGGAATCGAACCCGTAGTCCCTACCAATAACTCGGGATCTCGGGAATCGAACCCGTAGTCCCTACCAATAACTCGGGATCTCGGGAATCGAACCCGTAGTCCCTACCAATAACTCGGGATCTCGGGAATCGAACCCGTAGTCCCTACCAATAACTCGGGATCTCGGGAATCGAACCCGTAGTCCCTACCAATAACTCGGGATCTCGGGAATCGAACCCGTAGTCCCTACCAATAACTCGGGATCTCGGGAATCGAACCCGTAGTCCCTACCAATAACTCGGGATCTCGGGAATCGAACCCGTAGTCCCTACCAATATCACGCCGGGTCTCTGGGAATCGAACCCACGGCCCTGGGTCTCCGGGAATCGAACCCGCAGTCCACAAGCACAGCCGATAAAGGAATCCACAGAGAGAATAATTATGCTTAACTATAACTTCACCGAAAAATAGTACCAATAATTAACAAGGAGTTCAAATAAGGCAATTAGGCAACTAAACAACTAAGTGCTACCTAATCATGCTCTTCTAACCACTACCGGGTAAAAATATCAAATTAACAACCAAAGACAGAAATATCGCTCATCGAACATTTTAAATAAAGTACGTGTTCAACAACCAGCGCATGTACACGCCCGTCACCTCGCGTACAAGGCATTTAAACTATCACATAATATCCTAGGGGTGAAAATTCCCCCACACGAGGTTAGACAAGCCACTTACCTCGATTCCGGTACAAAACCGCTAAGAGACAACTCTCTCTTTCCATGAATGTCGGTCTCCACAGGTCCAATCTATCCAAAATCATAAGTAATACATCATAATATGCTAATGGGACATAACCCAATCGAAAGAACTCGAAAAATACTCAAAATCACGAAATTCGCAAAACCCGAGCCCGGGGCCCACATCACGAAAAATTCTGAAATTCAGATTTTCGGAATCCTCGTCTCGCCACGAGTCCGTACATACCAAGAACTCCCAATTCGGACCACAAATGGTCCTTCAAATCCCAAATTTAAGGTTTTTGCTCCAAGCCCTATTTTCTTGATTTTTAGCTATAAATTCATGAATTCCATGGATGATTCTTGTATAAAAACATGTATTTAACTCATAAAACTTACCTCCAACGATTCCCCGTCGAAATCCCTTCAATTCCCGTCCAAAAGCTCTCAAGAATGACCAAAAATGGTGGAAAATGAGTTGGTTTCGCGACTGAAATGTTTTTAACATTCTGTCCGGGTACTGTAGCTAACACTATGCGATCGCATTCGAGCATTGCGATCGCATAGAACAAAATTTCTCTGCAATTTTTTTGCTGCATTTTTCAACTCAAAAATTCCCGTTAGCCATCCGAAATCACCCCGAGGCCCCCGGGACCTCAATCAAAAATACCAATACATCCTATAACGTTATTCAAACTTGTTCCAATCATAAAAACATGTCCTTAAACACGGAAAACATCGAATTATAGCGGATTCAAGCCTAAGTTTTCATCTAAACTTTCGAAATCAACATTCAATCACAAACTCGACCAAACGACGTCCGAATGACCTGAAAATTTGCAGACATATCCAAAATCACATAACGAAGCTACAGAAATTATCGGAATTCCATTCCGACCCCCGAATCAAAATCTCACCTATCGTTCGGATTCGCCAAAAATACTAACCTTGCCAATTCAAGCTTAATTCTACACCGGTCATCACAAAAATATTCCGGACACACTCCTAAGTCCCAAATCACCTAACGAAGCTATCCGAACCATAAGATTTGCATTTTGAGTCCGATATCAAAATTTCCACTTCCGGTCAAATTTTCTCAAAAACCTTCAATTTTCTATCTTTCGCCAAACGACTCCAAAATGACCCACGGACCTCCGAATTCACTTCCGATTGCGCTCCCAAATCCAGAATAACCATACGGAGCTACTCCCAGTCTCGGAATCCCAAACGGACATTAATAACACTAAAATGCATTTTAAGCCAAATTGATGCAATTTCTTCTAAAATGCTATCTTCCATAATATGCGCCAAAACGCTCCCGGGTTATCCAAAACCCGATCCGGGCATACGCCCAAGTCCGAAATCATCATATGAACCTGTTGGAACCTTCAAATCTAAATTCCGAGGTCATATACTCAAAATTCCAATCCTAGTTCATTTCTTCAGTTTTAAGCTTTGGAAATAAGAATTTTCATTTAAATTTGACTCCAAACTTCTTGAATTTTAATTCTGACCATACACACAAGTCAATATACTTGAGATGAAGTTGCTCATGGCCTCAAACTGCTGAATGACGCGCCGTATCTCAAAACGACCGGTTGGGTCGTTACAATCTCCCCCACTTAAACATACGTTCGTCCTCGAACGTGCTAAGAACTACACTGAAGTAGTCTGAAATTACTGGTTTAACATATCATGCAACTTCCTGTGCTTCCGCAACTCATTTGAGCACATTAGCTCGATAACTCTATAGACATACTCCTTTATTCGAGTAAATAAGCCATTAGACCCAATTCCAACATCCGAAATTTCCTACCTAGCATGTTTCCATCATACGACCACAATATTATTCTTCACACGCTGTACCCATACATGACTGCATAACTTTGTTGAATTCACACTTTGCATCACTTTACTTATGAGACCACAATAATTTTCGTCAAATATAATAGTCGAAATTCCACAAATCTGATGCTCTCATTGCATCTCATGACCTCCATGGGTCTTGCTCTAGCTTTTACAACACCGATACAACGGAAGGGATGTGCAGGAATTCATATTTAGTTGCCAAGTCAACAAATCATTCAGTCTATACTTCTAACAAGATCCATTACCTTGTCTTAAACCAGAGAATGTTATTTTCCTCTATAATATACTTCATAAAATCAGTTTGCACCGACCCCAAATCCCATAATCTCATCTCACCCAATACGATCTGCTCAGGCGATAAGCCACCTCAAACATAATCAAAAGTCGTACAAGATGACACAATGTGTCATTAGGCCACTAATTCGTACGTGAAACAAAAGGAAGGCGAACACTAGAGAGAACTATCCAACTCTCACATTAACATGGACCTCCTCGGAAAATAGGAAACAGAACACCTAAAAGCAATTATAGACACTGAAATAAACATCACATTGTTGCGGCGTGCAACCCGATCCCAACAATATAACCATGGCGGCGTGCCACCCGATCCCAACAATATAATCATGGCGGCGTGCCACCCGATCCCGACAATATAACCATGGCGGCGTGCCACCCGATCCCAACAATATAGACTCACACAAGGAATCATATGTCGAGCTGAATAGCTCATCACATCAAAATACTGAATATCGATCATAAGCACACTAAGGTGCATGATATCAGTCACAAGGAAATATATAGCGCCATAGGCTACAAACTCAAGCACAACTGAGGTGCGATATATGATCTGAGTCTCAAGAGCCATCATGCTCATATAACATCACCGCTGAGCGGAACCTCAACACATAAGGAGCTTACCAAGCCGTCTCACACTCATATGGTGCAATATATCTTTACATGAGTTAACTAACCGCGAAATAAGACCGCGACTATCCTTCCATAAAGGGCGCATTTCTGGAAGAAACATAACCGGCCTGACGCAAGGCTCACTTCCACATTTAAATCTATCCACCGACCTTAAGTCTATCCTGGTCGTGCCAAGCTAAGTCAATAGTATTTCACAGGTCTATAACCCAATAAGCAGAGTGCCCTCCAGGTATAAATTCTCAAATGAATGATATTACCAAAATCTTCATACTTGGTTTAAATTTCAAATCAATCAAGTGACTACAAGTCACACCTATACAATCTTCTTGGGTCAAGCTCCCACCATCTTCCGAATAATTAAACGGGTCCGCACATTCAACCCACCGGCTGTACTAACACTGAAAAGCGATCAGGAGTCCCTAACCGGGATGCAAAGCCTTTCTCATAGAACACCGATCTCAAATGATACGGATGTTAATACCCATCTTACTCAAAACACTGAAACTCCTTTCCTGCTCATCCGAGCTCTTTATATCACATACATTGACCAAACTGTGACCTTGGTCCTTACTTCAAATTTCATACTACTCACCGCACCTCACGTGCCGATATACGATAGACGCAATTTCCATCATAGCTCTAGAACTGACAATAGGCTAATACTTCGTCACATAAGACCTTCCATTTAACTCATTTCAGGAGAACTATAGCAACACATGGCGAGTTCTCATAACCGTTGAATATGCCAATCTCTAAGTAGTGGTCTAAGCCACCATAACCCTTTCCGAGGTCCGCCTATTCATAACAGGCCCTAACAGAAGAATACTTAAGAATAACATCAATCACTGCGGCCGACAAGTCTCAAATGCATCGCCACAAATCACATGCATAATTCGATCACGTTGCATGAACCGATCATTGACACCAATACGCCAACTCAACTATGGTTGATCAATCTACTTCCTTCCAGGTTATCCTTGTTTGCCTTAGAAATGTTAATATCTTCCTTCAATACCTAACTTATTCCAACCGACTTACCCCGAGTGACCTTAAATCATGAGGCCATGCTATCTCAAGAATGACTATCATTTCACGCCTCTCAAATGCTACACCACAAGTCAAAACATCATAGATTGTTTTTGTGCTTTTATTCATAAGTTGATTCAAAGGCTTGAGCCTCAACTGTACATTATAGACTCAAAATTATCAAACACCACACTTTACCTCTTGAATTCACTAGGACCGCTATTGAGAACCATCCGGCCCTGACTTGCCCGAGTACGCAATCAACTCTACTGAATTTTATTACATATGAATACCCTTTCGATAAAGCCCCCAACGGAACTATTTCCCGCGAAGCCTGCACCTATACGAGGTATAAATCATGAATCTTTCCTCAAGTTTGAACACGAGCCAGTAAGGCTAACCATAACATGCATTCAACAATTTATATACTCAAATTACCACTCATGACCCTTTTTCCGTGGTTGCAATAACACAATAATACGCTAGTATCCAGAATTCACATAGGTAATTAACCATGCGACCCAATCGTAAGCGGTTGGACTCTCCCACTTAGCCCGAAGCCACTATTACACGACTCTCGAACACATTAGAACCATTCTCTCAAGTCATTTACTATTATTCAACAGCAACTCACTTGATCCAACGAAGATAACCACCTGTGCTCTATTAGCACTCTGACAAGATAGGGTATGACCTCATTCCAATACAACCAAACATTCATCCCGCTCCATGCACCGAGCATTCTTTACCAACGACATCTTAAAACATACTGTGATTCTCACACGCCTACGAATCACCATGTAGCCTTTGTCGAAGCTTTTCCCTGCTGATAATGAAATGTAGAGTTTATTAGGGACACAGGAACATCAAAAGTCCCAACATCATACCATACGAGCCTCAACTCTTGCCCATCCGCAAGTTTTCAAGAACTCTTTGAATAGCACCTAAATACATCGCAGGCCAAATCTGATATGACACATGACCCATAATTTGATCGTTGATAGTGAAATCCTTGCACTTGACACGAAGTCTTAAGATACATCTTGCTAATCCATGATACTAGCCCTTAACATTCGTACGTCTTCATCATAAAACAAGCCCAAGGCATTCGTTTGGTACATGTCCTTCTTAAGACAGTTAAACTCATTTTCCCCAGTATCTCTGCTGGCTGAATCCTTCGCTAAATAAATATCTCATATGAATCATATAATCTTTATTACTGCCAACTATTTTTAGATCTACATCCACCTTGTGATTCTACCATTGCTGTGACGATTTGGCAGTTAAGTAAACCTTGTCACGACTGTACTATCAACCGAATGCCAGAACCTAGTGCACCCCCATGTGCACAATTGAAGATCTCTCAATTCTCTTGCATTATCGATATGGACGACACGCGGTAACAATAGTTGAGTAAATTCTTGACTCCCTTGAGATCTCTCTGCAGCGTCACGAACCGTCGGTGCATACTTGATACCGAGTGCGCAATTTCAATACACGAGTGGATACAAAAGAACATATGACATAGGCTTCAACTGAATAAATGACGCACGATAAGAAATTCAAAGAATTGAAGAGTTTCCTAAACAGTTACATAGCCTCTCATAGATAAATACAGACGTCTCCGTATCGATCAGCGAGACTCTAAGTAACCGGTCTGTGTCCCGTGACTCCTATGAACCTAGTGCTTTGATACCAACTTGTCACGACCCTAGTTCACCAATTGTGAACATGTCGTGATGGCACCTAGTCCCCACGACTAGGTAAGCCTAACACGTTGCGGAATATACAAGTTATAAACATCTAAATAAGAAACAGCGGAAAAATAGCATAAAAAGATATGTAATTCATGCCGCTTGGCACATACATCCGTCACACAGTAAATAAAACACTACCAAGATCCGGAACCCCATGGTAACACAGACTAAAAGAGAATATACAACTGTGGCTCTATGTATAAAGAGTGTCTAACAACGGAATGAAGGAAAAATGCCAACTAGTACTATTAGAACAGAAGGAAAGCCTCTGGATCCGCGGACGTAGCAGATCATACCTCGAGGTCTCCCAGAAAGCTGCGGAATCACCTAGCACGGGCCTGCTCTGATGTACCTAGATCTGCACAACAAAAGTGTGCAGAAGAGTAGCATGAGTACACCACGGCGGTACTCAGTAAGTGCCAAGCCTAACCTCGATGGAGTAGTGACGAGGAAGGTCAGGGGCCCTACTGAGAAACAATAATATAATGATAATAACAATAATAAGCAGTTTAAATGATAATAATTTCCGAAATTAACAACAATAAATGATTACCGCAATCGTCTATAATTAAGCTAACAACAAATAGTCAACTCAATAAAACCAGTCCAGGACCTGTGGGAATCGAACCCACAGTCCCATTGACAGTACCTCTGGGTCTCCGGGAATCGAACCCGCGGCCCATGTCTCAATAAATAATCAATAACTCAGGATCTCCGGGAATCGAACCCACAGTCCCTACCAATAACTCAGGATCTCGGGAAACAAACCCGTAGTCCCTACCAATAACTCAGGATCTCGGGAATCGAACCCGTAGTCCCTACCAATAACTCGGGATCTCGGGAATCGAACCCGTAGTCCCTACCAATAACTCAGGATCTCGGGAATCGAACCCGTAGTCCCTACCAATAACTCAGGATCTCGGGAATCGAACCCGTAGTCCCTACCAATAACTCAGGATCTCGGGAATCGAACCCGTAGTCCCTACCAATAACTCAGGATCTCGGGAATCGAACCCATAGTCCCTACCAATATCACGCCGGGTCTCTGGGAATCGAACCCACATCCCTGGGTCTCCGGGAATCGAACCCGCGGTCCACAAGCACAGCCAATAAAGGAATCCACAGAGAGAATAATTATGCTTAACTATAACTTCACCAAAAAATAGTACCAATAATTAACAAGGAGTTCAAATAAGGCAATTAGGCAACTAAACAGCTAAGTGCTACCTAATCATGCTCTTCTAACCACTACCGGGTAAAAATATCAAATTAACAACCAAAGACAGAAATATCGCTCATCGAACATTTTAAATAAAGTACGTGTTCAACAACCAGCGCATGTACATGCCCGTCACCTCGCGTACAAGGCATTTAAACTATCACATAATATCCTAGGGGTGAAAATTCCCCCACACGAGGTTAGACAAGCCACTTACCTCGATTCCGGTACAAAACCGCTAAGAGACAACTCTCTCTTTCCATGAATGTCGGCCTCCACAGGTCCAATCTATCCAAAATCATACGTAATACATCATAATATGCTAATGGGACATAACCCAATCGAAAGAACTCGAAAAATACTCAAAATCACGAAATTCGCAAAACCCGAGCCCGGGGCCCACGTCACGAAAAATTCTGAAATTCAGATTTTCGGAATCCTCGTCTCGCCACGAGTCCGTACATACCAAGAACTCCCAATTCGGACCACAAATGGTACTTCAAATCCCAAATTTAAGGTTTTTGCCCCAAGCCCTATTTTCTTGATTTTTAGCTATAAATTCATGAATTCCATGGATGATTCTTGTATAAAAACATGTATTTAACTCATAAAACTTACCTCCAACGATTCCCCGTCGAAATCCCTTCAATTCCCGTCCAAAAGCTCTCAAGAATGACCAAAAATGGTGGAAAATGAGTTGGTTTCGCGATTGAAATGTTTTTAACATTCTGTCAGGGTACTGTAGCTAACACTATGCGATCGCATCAGAGCATTGCGATCGCATAGAACAAAATTTCTCTGCAATTTTTTTGCTGCATTTTTCAACTCAAAAATTCCCGTTAGCCATCCGAAATCACCCCGAGGCCCCCGGGACCTCAATCAAAAATACCAATACATCCTATAACGTTATTCAAACTTGTTCCAATCATAAAAACATGTCCTTAAACACGGAAAACATCGAATTATAGCGGATTCAAGCCTAAGTTTTCATCTAAACTTTCGAAATCAACATTCAATCACAAACCCGACCAAACGACATCCGAATGACCTGAAAATTTGCAGACATATCCAAAATCACATAACGAAGCTACATAAATTATCGGAATTCCATTCCGACCCCCGGATCAAAATCTCACCTATCGTTCGGATTCGCCAAAAATACTAACCTTGCCAATTCAAGCTTAATTCTACACCGGTCATCACAAAAATATTCCGGACACACTCCTAAGTCCCAAATCACCTAACGAAGCTATCCGAACCATAAGATTTGCATTTTGAGTCCGATATCAAAATATCCACTTCCGGTCAAATTTTCTCAAAAACCTTCAATTTTCTATCTTTCGCCAAACGACTCCAAAATGACCCACGGACCTCCGAATTCACTTCCGATCGCGCTCCCAAATCCAGAATAACCATACGGAGCTACTCCCAGTCTCGAAATCTCAAACGGACATTAATAACACTAAAATGCATTTTAAGCCAAATTGATGCAATTTCTTCTAAAATGCTATCTTCCATAATATGCGCCAAAACGCTCCCGGGTTATCCAAAACCCGATCCAGGCATACGCCCAAGTGCGAAATCATCATATGAACCTGTTGGAACCTTCAAATCTAAATTCCGAGGTCGTATACTCAAAATTCCAATCCTAGTTCATTTCTTCAGTTTTAAGCTTTGGAAATAAGAATTTTCATTTAAATTTGACTACAAACTTCTTGAATTTTAATTCTGACCATACACACAAGTCAATATACTTGAGATGAAGTTGCTCATGGCCTCAAACCGCCCGAAGAATGGAATGGCAATTTAATTTCTGTTAGGTGCCCACCATCTAATACGGGAATACTTTTCTGCATTTTGCATTGCACGTTTAATTTACGTTAGGTGCCCACCTTCAAATACGGGAATACTTTTCTGCATTCGCATTGCACGTTTAATTTCTGTTAGGTGCCCACCTTCTAATACGGGAATACTTTTCTGCATCGCATTGCACGTTTAAATTCTGTTAGGCGCCCACCTTCAAATACGGGAATATTTTCTGCATCGCATTGCACGTTTAAATTCTGTTAGGTGCCCACCTTCAAATACGGGAATATTTTTTGCATCGCATTGCACGTTTAATTTCTGTTAGGTGCCCACCTTCGAATACGGGAATACTTTTCTGCATCGCATTGCACGTTTAAATTCTGTTAGGTGCCCACCTTCAAATACGGGAATATTTTCTGCATTGCATTGCACGTTTAAATTCTGTTAGGTGCCCACCTTCAAATACGGGAATAGTTTCTGCATCGCATTGCACGTTTAAATTCTGTTAGGTGCCCACCTTCGAATACGGGAATACTTTTCTGCATCGCATTTCACGTTTAAATTCTGTTAGGTGCCCACCTTCGAATACGGGAATATTTTTCTGCATCGCATTGCACGTTTAAATTCTGTTAGGTGCCCACCTTCAAATACGGGAATACATTTATGCACATCATGGTTTATATAGCTAAAAGCCCACACTTGGGGCAGAAAAAGAAAAAAAAAATAGTTTGTTGTTTTTGTTTTGAGCAGGTTCAGCTCGAGGTCAAGAAATACCATTGAAAATCAAAAAAGGGAAAACAAGAAAATCAACAAAAAAGAGAGTCAACATCAAAGAAAATCAACAAAAAGAAAGAGAGTCTGCATCACCGGAAAGGGAAGAAGAGCAAAAGCTAGATTAGGAACAATTGTAATTGTAGGATCATAGCTTAGAATAGCTTCTTCATTTTACATTTCTCCCCCCGGTGTAATAAGGAGTAAGTCAGCAGGTCTCAACAGTGTCAATGCAACAGTGAGTCCGGTAGTTTTTAAAACTGCCAGACCTTCCCGAACTACACTGACCTGATTCCTGTTTAGCCCAGGATATGTAGGCAACCTCTAAAGCAGGGTGCGGTCAAAAGGTTTTCAAAAATGCGTTCACGGAATATGCCGATGTGCAAAAATCTCTCATTACTGCTTAGTTGTCTTTGCACGGAAACTCTTCGTGTTCCCGAGCAAAGAGGGGCAGCTGTGAGCACAAGATTTTTGCACCGGGCAAATAATTCCAAAATTAAAATAAATATGTTTTTGAGTGCACTTACTTACTTTGTTTGAAATTAGATATACTTTGTGTATTTGCATAAGTAGAAATTAGAAAAATCAAAAAATTAGGCTAGGTAATTACTTTGTTTTAATTTGTTAGGTTTTAAGAAAAATCACAAAAAATAGTTTTAAGTTGTTAAAATTAAGGAAAAATAGTAGAAAATTGCCAAAAAATACTAAATAATTAGAGTAAGTAGGAATTTAGGTTTTATGATTTTCCATAAAAGAAAAAGAAAAAAAAGTATAAAAGAAAATACATAAAAATAATAAAAGCAGAAAAATACAAAAAATATATAGGTATAATTGAGTTGGGCCAAAATAATTGAAATTAGTGGCCCAGTCTGCTTTGGCCCAGTGAATTGGCCCGTCCGATCCTATGAGAATCAATCTCCACCGTCCAGCAGGATGAATCCAATGGTGGAGATAATCGGTTGATTTAATTAGTTAATTAAAAATGAGAGATCAAATCTCAACCGTCCGTTTAAGTTGATCTAACGATTGAGAGCCTGGGTCTTATTTGTAACGATACGGCATCGTTTTAGTAACGCTAACGACAGCCATTGATCTCCATCAATTGGACGGCCTGGATTACATGCGACACATCGCCTGTATAAGGCTTATGTCCGAACAGCCGGCCATTCTTTCCAATCTCTTAACCCTAGCCGCCCTTACTCCTTTCTTCTCTCCCTCTTCAGCTCTTCTTCAACCTCAGAAAACCCTAGCCGGCCAATGAAGGCCACCACCTTCCACGGTGGTTGCCGGCCCCTTCTAACCCCTTCTCTCTTCTTTTCCTTCTTCTTTTTCTTCTTCTCCATCAAAGCTCCAGAAAACAATCCTTTTCCTCAAAACTCCGGTCACCGGAACTTCACCGGTGACCACTCAAACTGTAATACTTCTCAAATTTTTTAAAAGTTTTGAGACACACTAAGTATAGAAATAAATTATTACCATTTTTATTATTTTTACCTTATATATATATATATATATATATATATATATATATATATATATATATATATATATATATATAGAAATTTTGAGGTGAGTATATATACAATTATGAGAATATTAATTGTTTTAATATTATTAATTATTAAAAGTGAGTACCAATAATTATTAGTTAAGTTTTTTTTAAAAAAAAAAAAAAGAGATGACAAGTTTTTAAAAGGCTAAGCCTTGAATAAAATAGATTAAAAAAAAAGGGCTTTAGGTCTTAAAGCCTTATACGAACAGAACTTGTTCATTCACATAGAGGGCTAAAGACCCTTATTCCAAATAGAGAAACAGAACGCTGTCTTGTTCACGCAGCAGGCACGAAGGCAACGAAACAGAGATAGTGGCTCGGAGGGTTAATTACAAATTGCAAATTCTAGGGTTCTTTACAAATTACAAATTCTTGAGTTCAGGTATATAAAATTTTCTATTATCAATCTTATAGTAGTAATAGGTAAAAATTGAATAGTTAATTTTCCTTCTTCCTCTATATCAATAATAAATTTCATATTTAGGTGTAGTACTTTAAAATTAATTAAAATACACTGGTTATTGTAGAATCGATTGTTTGACTGGTATCAATTGGACTGGGGCCTACGTATCGGCTCGAGAAATTTTGAGGTGAGTATATATACAATTATGAGAATATTAATTGTTTTAATATTATTAATTATTAAAAGTGAGTACCAATAATTATTAGTTAAGTTTTTTTTAAAAAAAAAAAAAAGAGATGACAAGTTTTTAAAAGGCTAAGCCTTGAATAAAATAGATTAAAAAAAAAGGGCTCTAGGTCTTAAAGCCTTATACGAACAGAACTTGTTCATTCACATAGAGGGCTAAAGACCCTTATTCCAAATAGAGAGACAGAACGCTGTCTTGTTCACGCAGCAGGCACGAAGGCAACGAAACAGAGATAGTGGCTCGGAGGGTTAATTACAAATTGCAAATTCTAGGGTTCTTTACAAATTACAAATTCTTGAGTTCAGGTATATAAAATTTTCTATTATCAATCTTATAGTAGTAATAGGTAAAAATTGAATAGTTAATTTTCCTTCTTCCTCTATATCAATAATAAATTTCATATTTAGGTGTAGTACTTTAAAATTAATTAAAATACACTGGTTATTGTAGAATTGATTGTTTGACTGGTATCAATTGGACTGGGGCCTACGTATCGGCTCGAGAAATTTTGAGGTGAGTTGATATAACCCTTTACTAAAGTGGTTTAACTCACAAAAGCATACACACAAAGTGTTTGATGAATTGCATAATAGAGTTAATATATACTTAATTGGAGTAGTTAGTACCTATTAAACTAGTTTCTAGCTAAAGTTTATATGATTATTTGAGTATATGTGCATAAATTTCAGATTTGTTTTATGTTATTCTTTATACTTAATTGGAGTAGTAAATATCTATTAGTCTAGAATTATTTTCTAGATAAAGTTTAGATGATTATTTGTCTTTACGTGCATAAATTTCAGATTTTTATGTTATTTATATATGCCATTTTCATGTTGAAAATTCATGATGAATCAAGAACCTTTATAAATACTCTTGAATATTTATTTAATTCCTACCTTACACTAAGGGTACCAGTATGAGTATGCATAACAGATTTAGACTCGAAAAGTCACAAGAAGAAGTTTTAGAAAGAAAAGATTTTTGGGAGTATCCTTTATTCTGAGAAGGGGTCATCGTCCAGGCCTAGGGTCCCGACCAAGGCGTTGACTTCCTGAAACTACTTGTGCCAAAGTAGGGAGCACACGAGCCGAGGGTCTCGTTGCTGAGAATTTACTTAGCCATGCTAAGGTATGATACATGAGCGCTGAGAACCATGAAGCGAGTGGCACCTCGTGAATTGGGCCTATTCGATCAGGTTGGGATCGAACCCGTGCCGATCACACGGTGACTGAGACAGAATTAAGTCAGGATAGTTGGAACTCCCAAAGTATAAAGTGAAGTATTTTTATCATGAAAGAAAAAGAAAAGAATTTTCTATTATGCAATTATTTATAATTTATTCTTATGAGCTTTATGTTTTTGCATGCATTTAGAACCTTTGCTCATAATGTACATATTATTAATGTTTCTCCCCCTGTTGTTGAGACTCACTGAGTACAATGGATGGTACTGACGTTCTCTTTTGGGAACCTACGTTGGTCTGGGGTACAACGTAGGAACCGGATTTGCAGGCGAGCAGGCTACGAGTTAGGACTCCCTTCCTTTCCAGTGCTATTGGTGAGCTCCACTCTTGTTCGTGGAGTATTCCTTAGAGTTATTTTAATTTAGCTATTACTTTGTTTATTTAGAGAACTGGCCAGGAAATCTCATGTCCTGAGCAGTGCGTCAGCTTATTAGTAGAGGCTTCATAGACGTAGTCGTTGGGTTGAGAGTCATATATTACTTTATAATAACTTAGCAGAAATTTCAGTAGTTAGTACGAATAAAGCTTTGGATTTGATCTATTTAAATATTTGACTTAATTAAAAGTATTTGTTTAGAGTATTTCTTTGTTGCATATAATGTTTGGAGTTATAAGAGGCTTGATAAGCAGAGATGGTTCGCTCGGTCATGTTTAGTGATCGAGTGCCGGTCTCGGCTTGTTCAGAAAATGGGTCGTGACACAAACAATGAACCACCGCCTCAAACCAACGCCGATCGAACCCTCTTCACTTGATCTATCCAACCATACCACCCTCACCCTTCGAATCTGCCCCGATCTTGTCGAATATCCAAAAGAAGGTCGCCGGAACCCTAACTCCGATGACTCCAAAACTTGAACCTGTTCAAGACCCATTCTTTTACTCTCCCAAACACCCTTCTGCAAACAAAAACCCAAAAAGGCTCCGTCTTGAAGGTTAAAGCAGAAAGCAGAGAGAAAATCTAAGAAAAGGTCTGAAAGAAAGAAGTAAGAAAAGAAACAAAGAAAAGGTCTAGACGAGATTGAAAAGAAAGAGAAGAGGGAAAGGGGAAGCTCAGGGGACAGGCCCTGCAAGCTAAGTACCCTAGCCCCCTTTTGTGCTTTATCTGCTTCCCTTTATCTGTTCATCTTCATGTTTTCTTTTTGTTTCATTGCTTTTGTCTTGATGTTTCTGTCTGTTTTTCTATCTTGTAATCCTGTGCTTCATCTGTTGTTACTGGGGTTCTTTCTAACTTGCTCATTATTCATGTCTTTCTTCTGTGATATTGTCCTATGTTATTTTTTCTGCTTTGTTTCTCTGATTCGAAAGATCTATTTAGTATTAGGGTTTTTCGATTCATCTTGTTCATCTCCATGGTATTCTTCTGTTTTGACTGTTCTTGTTGCCTTGGTTTGAAAGATCTATGTTAGAACTAGGTTTTCTTTTCACTTCGTTCATCTTCATATTTGATCTCCTGTTTGTCTGTTTCTCTGAGTTAAAAGATCCATCTTGATTCACTTTTTTTTTTCTTCTTCATCTTCTCTTCTATTGTTTTGCATGTCTAAGTTTTAATACTAGCTTTACTCTTATTCTTCTTATCTTTATATTAAGATGTTTTCGTTGAGTTTCATAATTGCTAGACTGTCCTTTCTGTCGCTTAGTATGTTTAATCTTAGCGCCGGGTTTAACTGTTTGATTCACCATCCCCTTTCATCTCCCATAATAAGGTTTCTTGTGATAGTTTATAGTATCTCTTCTGTTTTCCTTACTTGCTAAATAGCATGCTTAAAATTGGGGTTTTGATCTCCTGAAATCTGAGTTAGTGATCCTGATTCTTTCTTCTGTTACTTCACATGATAGATGTAGGATTCTTCTTCACTGTTTCTTCATGTCTTTTCTTTTCTTTATTATCTATCACATATATATATCAAAGCTAGGTTTAGTACTTGAAAGTGAATTCTGATTAGCATGCTTATGTTATTCTGTTAAAGTCCATTGTTTTTTTGTCTAAATGAGCCATGTTGACTGTTTTATAAGAGTCTGTGCTTCTGTGTATGTCTATGCCATAAACCTTAAAGCTTATGAAGATTTTCAACTGTCATCTGACTTGAGCTAGTAGTAACTAGGTCTAAATTGACATGGGTTCATACTTTGTCATATGAAATTGAATAATGTGAATTAATTAACTAAGATTCAACCATATCAAATTGCCCTTTCCGAGTTTTGGTTGATTGATGCATCTTGTTTGATTTTTATGTGCCTCTGTGTGCAAAACATGTTGAAAACTGATTGAGTTTTAGTAGTTCTTGTTAGCATGAATATTTGATCAATACTCATTAAGTTGTAGGGGATTGGTTATAGCTGTTAGTACTAAGTTCCATGAAAGTGGCTAGTTTTGAAATAGACTGAAACTAAAAATCACAAAAAATAGGCTATAAGTTCAATAATTGACCTAAGAGTTGTCAACTTTGCAAAGGTTGACCAACTCTATAAGGTCCAAACATACCAGCCCACTTCAAAAGGGGCTGGTTGTGCAAAAACTGGTTAAGCTTGCAAATGCAAGCTCACCAAGGCTCATTTGAGCCCTGAACTTTAGGTGGCTAGGTCTGCAAAGACCTTAGCCCGGCCTATGTTCAGTAATTGGGCTTCAATTGCCCAGGCTAAGTCTCAACTTGAGACTGGCCATTAGTTTAATAATCTGAATGCTTTAATTAAGCAGGCTAGTCCTGCAAATTAGTTTAATTAAGTTAAAATGAACAAAATAGGTTATTAGCCAATAATTGACCTAAGAGTGATCAACTTTGCAAAGGTTGATCAACTCTATAAGGTCCCAACACACCAATCCACTTTAAAAAGGGGCTGGTTGTGCAAAAATGGCTAAGTCTGCAAATGCAGACTTGCCCAGGCTCTTTTTGAGCCCTGAACATTAAAGTGGCCAGGCCTGCAAAGGCTTTGGGCCCGACTATGTTCAGTAATTGGGATTAATTACCCAAGCCAAGTCTAAACTTGAGACTGGCTAAGCTGTAAATAGGTTAATTTTAATAATCAGGCAGGCTAGTCCTGCAACTAGTTTAAAAATGAAAGAAGAAGGTCTTAATTAACTGAAATAGATTCAGAAGTGGTTAAAATTGAAATAAGTCCTTAAGTCAAAAGTGGCCAGTCCTTAAATACCAATGCAAGGACTGGCCATTAGTGAAATAAGTCCCCAAAATGTTGAAACCTGACCTAGGTAGGTCGGGTAAATCAGCAATGTCCTTAGGGGCATAATTGGAAACCAAATTGTTAAATTAGTGAATTGTTTGGAACATAAGAGGGTAAGGGAGTCATTTGTACCCCTGATTTCTGCAATTTTGCAGAGATTTAAGGGTATAATGGTCTCCCTAAAATGGGAAATCTGTAAAAATCTATAACCCTTTGGGCTACATTGGTAAATGACCCATAAAAAGAATCTTTGGAACCTTCCAGCACATGCTGGAAGGGTTTCTGGTAACAGAATTGGGGGCTTAAGTGAAAACTTAATAATTTTAGGAAGGGGAGAAGTGGGATTTAATCCCATACTTTCTCCCCAAGTTTCAGCCCTGGGCTTTAGCTATAAATACACCCTAAAAAGGGTTGAAGAGGGGGTTCGAATTTTTGGGCAATCTGGAATTCACTTTAAGCTGGCTCTTTGAGAGAAAATTCATAGAAAGAACACAAATATAACAATAGAATTCTTAGGCATTTGTTCGAGTGAGAATCTGGTTCGGTCGCCTGTGTTTTTGTGGTTTTCTGCTCAAGTGTGTGTCTGGGTTTCTATTTGCTCTTGCTGTGGTGTTTTATGTTCGTGGAATAATCCATCTCTCTGTTGCATTGCTGTTCGAAACCTTGCTGTGCTTATCTGCCTGACTCCCTAGACTCATTGTATTTTTCTTTGTGATTCAGGTACATATCTCTTTCATTTGAAGTTGTAATGGCAAATTGTTGAAATGGAAATGAAGATCTGGACCTGTTTATATGCTGTCCTGTAGTTTATGTTTAGTGTTGTTAGTTCAGATTTGTAATTTATCTATTGTAGTATTCTATAGTAGCTGAAAAACGAAAAAAACAAAAACAATGTAATAGCTAGTAGTAGTAGTAGTATAATCATAGAAGTAGCATATCACCCAGTTTAATTAGGTAAAACTCCTAAAATATAAGTTAGCATATCACTTTTCTTCAAAAATCACTAATTAATCTTTCACAGTAAGCTTTTTCATAAAAACAAAATCACATAGTTAACTATACTGTCGTGGATTTGTACATGAACACAAGTAGGAGTTTAATCTTAATAAAATCAGGGGAATAGTTGTGTCTAAGCGTTGAATTATTTAAATATGGATATTCAGGTTATTACAATCCAGTAATTAAAGTTACGAATTCTGTTCGTGTAATCAACATGTTTAGAAACTATCAAATAGGCTTAAATCTGTATTGAAATTAGTAGGTTAACAATGTGGTCATAAACTACTCATCTTACCTTTTAATTAGTTTTATATCTTTACATATAGTTAGCTTCGCAGTCTCTCAATTAGTAAATAATCAAAATGACCACAAAATTCATTAGTGAAGGTCAGAATTGAAGATGGCTAGTTTAATAAGCAATCATGTATATAGATATTTGATTAGAATTAGTACCCTTGTGTATTGATTTCTATCTTTCTGATTAATAAAAGCATTTGATTCCTTAATCATGTGTACTGTGGATTTTACATTTTCTATTCTTGACTTTATTATTTTCATCTGGATTGGGCCCTGTGTAACGTTGGGCCTGAATTGTCCTACGAAATTGCTTAGTCCACTGATTGAGGGCTCGAAGACCGTCTGGGCTTTGAGGCTTGGGCCAGCCCTTTACGGGTCTGTTTAGACGATTGAAGAATCCAGGCCCAACAAACAATAGAAATAACGGGCCTGGAATGTTTAATACTAGAAATCGATTAAGGCAAAAAAAAAAAAAACAATGTATAGCAAATATAGTTGAACAAATAGGATCGGACTTTAATAAAATAATTGGGACGAGCCTCGCATAACGAATAACAAACACCGGGGCCCCCATTTAGTAATGGTTTAATATAATAGATTCGGGAAGGTTAATAGTGAATTCCATAGCCTCTCCCAAAAGATCTTAAAAGCCGATAGACGTTATTTAGGGCACGATTTAACGTACTTTCCTATGAACGAGTGTGCACTTGGTACGACTCGAATCCAAATCTCGGCAAAGCTGAAATACACCGAAAGTCATAGGCGTACTTGTTGCGGTATGACTCGAGGTGTGTTTTCGCGATGCCGCAAGTTCTCTAAAAATAATACTTAATGTAAAAAGCATTACATGTTGTTTAAAATCCGTAATTGAGTCAAACAAGAGTTGGGAACGACAATTGAGCGACCGTGCTAAAACCACGGAACTCGGGAATGCCTAACACCTTCTCCCGGGTTAACAGAGTTCCTTATCCGGATCTTTGCTTCGCAGACATTTTTAAGAGTCAAAATTTCTAGGATTCGGGATTAACCGGTGACTTGGTACACCATTATCATTCCCAAGTGGCGACTCTGATTAATCTCAATAAATCCCGAACCGATTGTCCTTTAATTGGAAAAACTCCTTCCCTTACGTTATTTTATCCGTTTCGGATATTTGAGCGTCGGGGTATACCCTACGAGCGTATTTATATGCTTATGTGGGGTAGTAAAAAGGGAGGTGTGACAGCAGCGACCCGGCCCCCTAGGGTCGATGCCTCCTAGTCGATCTCACCAATAGACTCATCAAGCTTTGTTTCCATTAGCGTGGTCGTCGCCCTCTCGGATTTCTTCTTGGATTGGAGGACGTAGAAAATGTTATCTAAAGTTGTCTCCCTCGCCAAAGCCGATGACCAGGCACTCTCGATATTTTCTAACCCGGCAAGCTTTCTCTCCAACCCGGTCCACTTTCCCATCCACTCCACACTTATCGCATCGACCCTGATAATATTTTGATCCATATCAGATTGCATAGACCTCAACTTCTTCTGAAGGTATTCGCACTCTGTAGCAACCCTTTTTCCCAACTCAAGCTTTTTGTCCTTTGTATGAAATTGCTCCTCAAGTACACTACTTATGCGAATAGCCTCCATCAGTTGCTTGTCCCTTTTCTCCAATTCGTCGTCGAGGGATCAAACATCAGGCTTCACCTTCAGCCGCTCATGCATCTCATAACACTTATTGCGATAGGGCCGATATTTCCCAACATTGTTATGAAAATCTTGGCCCGAGTATCAGCCCTACGAGCACTTTCAATCTCCACCATATACGTCTGAAAAATAAAAAAATATGCTAAGGCCATATCGTTAAGAAAAATGAAAGGAACATGAAGAAAAGTGAAACGTAATCTCAAGCCCATAACGGCCACTTCATGCATCAAATCAATATTAGGAACGTTTCGAGAGCCTCGCTCTTAGTGCCAGAGCATAAAAGGTCAAACTGCAGCACCAGGTCCTCCATATCTCCTAGAAGGCTGATGTCCGATAAGCTCTCAACAATACGGGATGACCCTCCCGCATGAACCACCAAATAGGTAAGACCCTCTTCAAAAATCCTAACATTATCAGGGTCAAGATCAAACTCAGATTCGTAGTCATTGATCACGACACCCATTCCCTTTTTTGTGGTCGAGGAAGAAGCACGACCAAGTACCGAGGACGAAGGTCCATCCAAAGCAGGAGCAACAGCCTCAAAAGTCTGACTCCTTATCGAGGTAGGTTGTTGATCAAACATAACGATAAGGATCTCCATCGATGGGGCAGATACAACAGTTGGCACCATCTCTACAAGCAAATTGCATTAACTCCCACCTTAAGTCCTGTTGAGGAAAGGTCTTCCTCTAAATGTATCACGACTGAAGGAGCTATTTAGAACTCCACTCGCAACCTCTTTGATGGTCCCTCCCCTCGTTCGGCATAAGAAGACTCCCCCATTAGGGAGGTGTCAGGGTTTGGAATTTCAAGTCGAGGGTTAATCTCTGCACGTACGGTCATAGCCGTAGATTCAACAGAAGTAGTCCTCGACGAAGGTCGGGAAGTAGACACTATGGTAGGACAAATGGACGAGGTAGGTTGACAAAAAGCTAGTCGAGGAGCCCTCGCTCTCCGCACTCTCCCTAGGAACATCAAACATCACATAAGTAACCAAGTAAAAAGGGAGGGGGAAAAATAGAAAAAAATGATATTACTCACCAGTAAGGGGCTTGTGTCCATAATTCTCATAGAAGGACAACCAGGTATCGATCCTCTCCGTATGAGGAAGGATGGCGCTCACCCACTCAAAGATACCACAACAGGTGCAGGGGGTAGTTTTGCGTATGTAAAAACACAGTTTAGTACTACTATGACGACCCGGCCCGTCGTCACGAGAATTACCACCCCGTTATGTTGTAAATGCATGTTTTATGATTTTATATCGGTGTTAGAGTCTATCGGGTGAGTTAGGAGTGAATTGGATTGAAAATGAGGCATATAGCCTTTTTGAAGGAGACTTGAATAAGGAAAGTCAACCCGGAGTTGACTAATTGGTTAGAGGGCTTGGAATCGGATTCTGATGATTCGGTTAGTTCCGGAAGGTGATTTGTGACTTAGGGGAGCAATCGGAATTGAATTTGGAGGCCCGGTGTAGAAATAGGCTTGAATTGGCTAAGGTTGAATTTTGGCAAAATCCGAACGGTAGGTGAGATTTTGATCCGGGGGTCGGAATGGAATTCCGACAGTTGCAGTAGCTCCGTTAGGTGATTTTGGATGTGCTTGCAAAATTTCAGGTCATTCGGACGTCGTTTGGTCGGGTGTTTGATTGATTGTGTAAATCGGAATGTTTTAAGGAATTTAGGCTTGAATTCGATACGAATTATGGGTTTTGATGTTGTTAGACGTGTTTTGAGGATTTGAGCAAGTTTGAATAAGGTATTAGAAGGTGTTGGTGTGTTTGGATGGGGTCCCGGGGGCCTCGGGGTGTTTTCGGATGGTTAAACGGAAGAAAATCATGGAAATTGCAGGTTGAAGAGTTCTGGGTTCTGTCATTTTCGCCCCTGCGGAAATGTGGGCGCGGAGGCGAGTCCGCGGGAGCGGACTGAGGAGCGCAGGAGCGCTTGGCACCGCAGAAGCGGACTCCTTTCCGCTGAAGCAGCATCGCTGGTGCGAGCCAGTGATCGCAGAAGCGGACTAGATGGAAAATGGGAAGGTCCGCAGAAGCGGATTATTGACCGCCTGGGGGAGTCCGCAGGAGCGGACTCTGGTGCGCAGAAGCGGGAGTTTTCGCAGAAACGGAGAATCAATCGCGGAAGCGGACGCGCACAAGCGGTCCTTGTCTCGCAGAAGCGGAATTGGCCGGCTAGGCCTGGAATCGCTGAAGCGACACTTTGGTCGCGGATACGGACTCGTAGAAGCGGAATTTTGTCCGCAGAAGCGAAAATCGCTGTGAGTTAAGTGTATCAGAAGTTAGAAAAATTTCAGAACATTTCACACTTTTGGGTCTCGGCTTTAGAGGCGATTTGGGCGATTTTGAAGGGAAATTCAAGGGAAATCATCAGGTAATCAACTATGGACTTAAACTATGATTAGTATTGGTAATATTATGCAATTATATCATGAAAATGGAGGAATTTGGGGTAATTTATGGAGGATTTAGCCCTAGGCTTGAACTTTAGAAAATCAAGGTTTTGAATGGGCAAATGGAGTCCGAATTTGGCAAAATTGATATGCTTAGACTCGTATTGAGATGAGGGTTCCGAATATGTGACTTTCGTGATTTTTCGATAAGCGTACCGAAAGTCGGGTTTTGATAACTTTGGGAATTTTGATGTAAATTGAGTTGTTTTGATTGGGTGTAGTCCCATTGGCCTAATTTGTTGTGTTTCTACTGTATTTGATCGGATTCTACGCGTGCGGAGCTTGATTCTCGTGGCAAGGGCATTGCGGAATAGTCGTCGCGCTGTATTGAGGTGAGTAATAGATGTGGGTGATGACCGGCGGGTTCGAAACCCCGGTATACCACTTTGTGACGCTGTATAGCGGCGAGACACGCACACTCTTGAGAGTGCGGGGTCGATCATGAACTGGAGACTATATATATATTAGTCCGACCTGTTGATACTGTATTATTGGCTATTCTCGAGCCGTTGAACCCCCTTCTTGGGCGGTTGAGTATACTTGTGGGCCGTGAGCCAGGTTATTGGATCCCGCGAGGATCGTTATCATTGTCTTATCATATAGACATGCTAGTTTACTACTAGTCCGCAGCTATTTCTGTTATTATGCTAAATTCCAATCTCTGGAACTTGATATTACTGTTTTCCAACTGAAAAATGATAAAAGAGTTTTCAAAAACTACTTTTGAGCTTGCGAGGCTGTATCTGCATATTAGCCGACTAGTAGTGGATCGGGCTGCGCGCCGCAGCGAGATATATATATGTTGTATCGGGCTGCACACCGCAGTAAATCTCTATGAGATGTGCTTGGGCTGTAGGAGCCCCTCCGGAGTCTGAACCCCCACAGTGAGCACGGGTACCCAAAATTGGAGTCGGGCTACGCGCCGTAGCGGTCATATCATGCATTGCATTGCATTTAGCTACATCTCCTAGCTGTTATGCTATTTATTGGTAATTGTTGGAACAACTTGTCACGACCCCAAATCCGGTCGTGATGGCGCCCAGCACATTGCTAAGCCAGCCGACCAATCCATATCAACCACGGAGCTAGAAGCTCTCTTTAACCCATTTAAGCAAATTAATTCACGAAATAACAGCAATACATGTAACGAAAACGGGAAACCAAGTCCCATAATACATCAACTCCCATAGACCAAGGGTCAAGAGTCATGAGCCTCTACTGAACATGAGTGTATAAAGGTTTACAAAATACCAAGTGCGGAAAGAAATGTAAATACAAAATCAAAAGACAGTAGGAAGGAATATCGGGTCCTGCGGACTCTGCAGCTACCTCGAATATCCACAAACGTCGCCTCGCACAACTACTGGATCACCGCTGAGAGGTACCTGGATCTGCACACAAGGTGCAGGGAGTAAAATGAGTACTGCCGGACTCAGTGGTAATAAACAAGGGTAAGACAGCACAGATAAGAAATCCGCAATAAAGCACTATGTAAAACTATAATCAGCTACCCTGTCATAAAATCAATATTCACTGCACCTGTTCCAACAATTACCAATAAATAGCATAACAGCTAGCAGATGTAGCTAAATGCAATGCAATGCATGATATGACCGCTACGGCGTGTAGCCCGACTCCAATTTTGGGTACCCGTGCTCACCGTGGGGGTTCAGACTCCGGAGGGGCTCCTACAGCCCAAGCACATCTCATAGAGATATTCCTGCGGCGTGCAGTCCGATCCAACATATATCTCGCTGCGGCGCGCAGCCCGATCCACTACTAGTCAGCTAATATGCAGATACAACCTCGCAGGCTCAAAAAAATAGTTTTTGAAAACTCTTTTATCATTTTTTTCAGTTGGAAAACAGAAATACCAAGTTCCAGAGATTGGAATTGGCATAATAACAAAATAGCTGCGGACTAGTAGTAAACTAGCATGTCTATATGATAAGACAATGATAACGATCCTCGCGGGATCCAATAACCGGCTCACGGCCCACATGTATAATCAACCGCCCAAGAAGGGGGTTCCTCGGCTCAAGAGTGGCCATTATCACAATATATATATACATATATACAACCATCCGAGAAGAAGAGTGGTCATTATCACAATATATATATATATATATATATGCAACCATCCGAGAAGGAGGTTCGACGGCTCGAGAATAGCCAATAATACAATATCAACAGGTCGGACTAATATATAGTCTCCAGTTCATGATCGACCCCGCACTCTCAAGAGTGTGCGTGTCTCGCCGCTATACAGCGTCACAAAGTGGTATACCGGGGTTTCGAACCCGCCGGTCATCACCCACATCTATTACTCACCTCAATACGGCGCGACGACTACTCCGCAATGCCCTTGCCACGAGAATCAAGCTCCGCACGCGTAGAATCTGGATCAAATATAGTAGAAACACAACGAATTAGGCCAATGGGACGACACCCAATCAATATAACTCAATTTACATCAAAATTCCCAAAGTTGTCAAAACCCGACTTTCGGTACGCTTATCGAAAAATCACGAAAGTCACATATTCGGAACCCTCATCTCGATACGAGTCTAGGCATATAAAATTTACCAAAATCGGACTCCATTTGCCCACTCAAATCAGTGTTTTTTCTTTAATTTAGGCCTAGGGCTCAAACCCACCTTTAATCTTCCATTTACAGAAATTTAACCCATGATTTCATGTTAAAATGATGTAATTAAGCCACAAAACTTACCTCCAACGAATCCCCGATGAATTACCAGCAATTCCCGTTAATTTCCTCTCTTGGAACTCAAAAATGGCGTTTTGGGTTAATGAACCCGCGACTGGTTCTGTTCTGGTTTTAATTTCACTGCCAGACCAATCATTCTATGCGATCGCAATGACCCTATGCGATCGCATAGAGTTAAATTTTCCTGCCGATTTTCCCTTCTATGCGATCGCAATGCACTCCCGCGATCGCATAGCACAACCTTCCAGGCCTCATCTTTTCTTCTCTGCGATCGCAACACTGGCTATGCGATCGCAATGCACAGTGTGACAAACCTATGCGATCGCAACCCATTCTATGCGATCGCATAGCACATTTTTCTCACCCCTCCAATCTCTTCTATGCGATCGCACAAGTGACCCTGCGATCGCAGAGTGCCAGTTTCCATACCTATGCGATCGCATCTCCTATTACGCGATCGCATAGAACAACTCTGGGGCTCACTTCCATCCTTCTATGCGATCGCATCTACTCTATGCGATCGCATAGAGCATCCGTCTGCAACAAAACCAGCAGCCAACAGCAGTTCAAAAATACAAGAAATGGTCCGTTTGGACCCCCGAATTCATCCCGAGGCCCCGGGACCCCAACGAAAACCACCAACATACTCCAAAACACGATACGAACTTGTTCCAATCATCAAATCACCATCCTAAACATCAAAATCACCAATTACACACGGATTCAAGCCTAAATTTTCTTAAAACTTTCCGAATTACACATTCTATCAAAAACCCGACCAAACGACGTCCGAATGACCTGAAATTTTGCAGGCACATCCAAAATCATCTAACGAAGCTACTGCAACTGTCAGAATTCCATTCCGACCCCCGGATCAAAATCTCACCTACCGTTCGGATTTCGCCAAAATTCAACCTTAGCCAATTCAAGCCTAAAACTACACCGGGCCTCCAAATTCAATTCCGATTGCTCTCCTAAGTCATACATGATCTCCCGAAACTAGTCAAATCATCAGAATCTGATATCGAGCACTCTAACTCGATAGTCAACTCTAGGTTGACTTTCCATATTCAAAATTCCTTCAAACATGCTATTTGCTTCATTTTCAATTCAGTTCACTCCTAACTCACCCGATAGGCTCTAACACTGATATAAAAGCATAAAACATGTAATTACAACATGACAGGGTGGTTAATTTCCGTAACGACGGGCCGGGTCGTTACATTCTCCCCAACTTAAACAATCGCTCGTCCTCGAGCGTACTGAGAGTTGTACTAGAAGCAACCCAATAGCTGAATGACCTTACCAAACATATATTCGGGCGATCATACGTCACCCTATCTCACATAAGTCCGAAAACACCATATAGTCAAAATTTCACAGACCATCTGGACCATAAATCACATTGCACTTTCTGAAATCATATGCCAAATGCAAATCCCATGCCTATACTCAGGATACACTCGAATCCACTGCAATAACCCACATTCACTACTCCGGTGAGATCATATGATGTATCGACAACCCCATCACTCGAGACGATAGTCTCTAATCACAACAACAGACCACAATAACCAAATACTAGCTGAAAACCTCTTTCATTAGATAGAGTCTTATTCCAACACCTCCATGTCCTGCCCACGGCAGCTGAAGCACGCGATATACCGAACCCATCTCTTAGGTTAACCATTCGTGAATCTATTTCCTTTTTTAAAACTCATACCACGGTAGGTTTCAGAGCCAAACCTCGATTTTTACCTTTCTAACAAGCCAAGATCCAATATGCTCGTATTCATTAATGACTCCAATGGTCATTTCGATTATAACACACCGCACTGGTGATAAACACCTCAACACCGGCCTAAGCCACGACGAGCACAACATAGGCTCCAATAGAAACGTATGCACACACTCGAATCATGACAGCTCAATTCATGACAACCGTCTCCGGCAAAGAGCTGCAATTCAATTCCTCTGTGCCATCATAACATAGAACTGAGATCGCGTCTCGCATTATAGAAATAAAGTACCCGAATCCTCCTCGAGAGGTCATAACATCACGTGGCCTTGCCACAATTTATGATTCTATCCAAACACTATTACTCATGAAACACCTCAAGTTACCAAGCTCAAAAAGGTCATCCACGCACAGATCTAGGTCTGAACCCAAGCAATCAACCTCACCCATGGTGAAACAATTAATGTATGCTATTAAATCCTGAAAGGACACAACCGATGTGCCATTCGCCAAGCGATACTCAAAACGGTCTTTTCCTCAGAAGCGAGGAAGTATTGTATACCAGGTAGCATATAACTAACTATATTTTCACAATATTCTGTTGCGGCGTGCAACCCGCTCCAATGACATACCCGTGGCGGCGTGCCACCCGATCCACGCATAAATCTCGCAAAAAGGAAATGCATATCGAGTCAAATTTTCTCATTACAGCAAACATATATATATAAACTCAAGCTCGGCCACATGAAACGCATCTGACAACATTTCTCAATACTGGAACTAAATCAATGGTAGATACCTCTACACTGACATCCGCCACTAAGGTCCAACTGACAAAGTAATGCCTACCAGCCGTCCGCTGGTCCTGGGTACAACCACTCTGTTGGAGCATACTCTGATGCTCTCTGCTACGCAATTTGTGCCATTTTCCGACATAGTCCATATCACATTAGTCTAGACAATCTGACCCATGACAACCAGTCCGCAATCAAGTATCATAATCCGAATTTGCCTTATCAAGTCAAGAGAGAGCTTCTAGGGCTTCCGATCTCCAATAATCACAAAACGGTGCCGATACACGCGATATACAACCACTGCATAGGTGGATTACGAGAACTTCTAGTCTCCAACACATATGTAACACATGAATCGCTATACCTGGTTCCACACTCCACCGTACGAATACAGAATGCACATCAAGCGCCCATTCGTTCCATGAAAGCCATCCAAGAATTTCACTATTCCATCAACGACTCAATTATTACAATCGATCCAATAAGAGAACACCACCATGCCATTAGATATTATCAGTTTACATTACCTTGTCCTTTTTGGACCATATTCCCTGCCAAGTTAATAGAATAGCAGTACCATTTTCTTAAATCATCAGAAAGATCGATCTTAATTCACCTGCAGCTGTCCGCGCTACTCAATAATCTTTATTGACTTCCCAAATATTATGCACCGATCTCAAAATCTAGAATATACCATTATCAACTTTCCATAACACATCGTGTATACCATATCACACTAAGACAACATGAAAATTCATATCCCTTTCCTCCGCCTCAACATCGGCGCACTCAACTAGTCAAGGACTTTCGTGATCCCATATAGAAGAAAACTCATCTTCAAACCATGATAAAACACATCACAAACTATTTCTTCCCATTCGCTGCATAAGTTTAACTGCCAGGACTGAGTCCTTATACCCATATCAAGTTACACCACTGCTAGCACTCAAGAGCTTTGCTGCAA
This sequence comes from Nicotiana noctiflora, assembly GCA_032618575.1. NCBI lineage: Eukaryota > Viridiplantae > Streptophyta > Magnoliopsida > Solanales > Solanaceae > Nicotiana > Nicotiana noctiflora. The sequence goes on along the minus strand of JASVEL010005357.1, from coordinate 191,827 downwards.
TGTCTGCAAGACTCATTACTTCAACCACCTACCAGGAATCAATCGTATCCCTTTTTTTATACCATTCTGGTTCATTAACAAGTTGTTCCATTTACCAAGTTTCCTTTCTGATTCACCTCTAATTTCATATCAGTCTTTACTGTAGTACGACAATGCCTCAACCCTTTTTACCACACAAGACTCGTACGCAAGACCACACGGTCTAAGACCCATAGGCCACTGAATACTCTCTCAGTGTTCCCAGAAGTACCACATTCCACCACACTTTATTTTGATGAACTTCCCGCGATTTTTAAATTGTTATCATTACTTCCCAATGCGGATACGTAGAATTCCATCATTCACATGATATAACACAAGCCTTGATCTTTTCTAACGAAACCGCCATCTTTAGCCACATACACAATCTTAAGGCACTTGACTGTTACAAGCAAAATCTTGAACACTGCAAAACCATTCTCGGGCATCATTCACCCTTATTCAGCTGTAATTCAACTGTCCTATTGAGTAGAACCACTCGTGTTTTGTTAGAACTCTGACAATGCAGATCATGATTACATACAAACACAATTAGCTATCTTTCTTTTCTATACACCGAACATTATTCACCAACATAAGTTCACAATATCCTAGTATTTCTTCATATCTACGAAGCACCATAACCTTTATCAAAATTTCCCAACATACCTAGAGACAGAGCCAACACAACACACGATAGTGCAATCAGTTGATCAATAACAACCTCCCCAACTTAGCTCGGAGTCATACATCAAAGCACTTTTAGCCACTCATAGCCTTCTTACTCAAAAGATGCAACAAAGTTCTAGTTAGATTAAACTCAAGTCATTTACAAGCTTCGGCGGATGTTCGAATCATCAGAAATATTAACTCTTTTGCAATTCTTGCATTCATTCACACACAACAGTTATGCCCCCTCTTTAGGTGACAAAATCTTTTCTAAGTCCCGAATTTTCCAAAAATTTCGGCAGAGTTTCCTTTGTAAATTGGCCTATCCACCTGCCAGAGAATCACCAAACCATCCTAGCTATACTTCCACAACTCAACAAGATATCACAATGTATTTCAACAACATTAAATCTCAATACTACACGAATTATATCATCACAATTTATACTTGAACCTGCGATGTATCTGCTCAAATCATAACATATATCGAATACCATTCAATTACACATCAGAATCAACCCACCTATTTTTCCTCAATCTAGTATTTAAGTACAACACCTTCTACCAGGATATACATAGCATAATCATTTTAGTCTTCCCGAGTTTAAACTTGTTCCACTACAAATAAGGCATTTTACCTTCCAATTACGAGATATGATAATTATTTCTCACGCCCATAGCTCGGGGCTACACAACAGTTTAGATAAGAGTCGAACAATTAACAACTCATCCATTAGTAAGCCTCCATAATACTCTACAGATCGGCACAAGGCCCCAAACATGGCTACTAGCCCAAGTACATAGATATAAGCCCAGTCTTAGTCATTATACATAGTAATCTATCAATCGGGAAGGATCAAGTCCAAATCCCCAGTCATAATACCACCACACTCGTCACATGACGCGTGTTCCATCTCAGCACAGCACTGTATAGTGCAAATACGGGGTTTCAAACCCTCAATACATTATCTATTGCCACCACTCACAAAATCAGCACCTCAATGCTCAAGTCATAAACAAGGTCCAGCCTCAAGTCATCCCGACCGGCCCAACATGAACTCACAGAGATTATATCTCGCCCCTCACTCGGGGAAATCGTAAGCCATAAGGCAATTACATTACTGAGCGCTCGATGCGTACACGGACGTGTGGAAGGAATTTCAAAAATTATATCTCAAGCTGAATCAAGTACGCACGATAAGAATTCCAAGAAATGTGAAGTGTTTCCTAAAGGTTCGCAGCCTCCCGAGGATAAGTACAGGCGTCCCCGTACCGATCCACAAGACTCTACTAACCGGCTCAAGACTCATGAGGCCTAGTAAACCTAGGCTCTGATACCAACTTGTCACGACCCCAAATCCGGTCGTGATGGCGCCAGCACATTGCTAAGCCAGCCTGACCAATCCATATCAACCACGGAGCTAAAAGCTCTCTTTAACCCATTTAAACAAATTAATTCAAGAAACAACAGCGATATATGTAATGAAAACGGGGAACCAAGTCCCATAATACATCAACTCCCATAGACCAAGGGTCAAGAGTCATGAGCCTCTACTGAACATGAGTGTATAAAGGTTTACAAAATACCAAGTGCGGAAAGAAATGTCAATACAAAATCAAAAGACAGTAGGAAGGAATATCGGGTCCTGCGGACTCTGCAGCTACCTCGAATATCCACAAACGTCGCCTCGCACAGCTACTGGATCACTGCTGAGAGGTACCTGGATCTGCACACAAGGTGCAGGGAGTAAAATGAGTACTGCCAGACTCAGTGGTAATAAACAAGGGTAAGACAGCGCAGATAAGAAGTCCGCAATAAAGCACTATGTAAAGCTATAATCAGCTACCCTGTCATAGAATCAATCTTCACTGTACCTGTTCTAACAAATACCAATAAATAGCATAACGGCTAGCAGATGTAGCTAAATGCAATGCAATGCATGATATGACCGCTACGGCGTGTAGCCCGACTCCAATTTTGGGTACCCGTGCTCACCGTGGGGGTTCAGACTCCGGAGGGGCTCCTACAGCCCAAGCACATCTCATAGAGATATTCCTGCGGCGTGCAGTCCGATCCAACATATATCTCGCTGCGGCGCGCAGCCCGATCCACTACTAGTCGGCTAATATGCAGATACAGCCTCGCAGGCTCAAAAAAATAGTTTTTGAAAACTCTTTTATCATTTTTTTCAGTTGGAAAACAGAAATACCAAGTTCCAGAGATTGGAATTAGCATAATCAAAATAGCTGCGGACTAGTAGTAAACTAGCATGTCTATATGATAAGACAATGATAACGATCCTCGCGGGATCCAATAACTGGCTCACGGCCCACATGTATAATCAACCGCCCAAGAAGGGGGTTCATCGGCTCAAGAGTGGCCATTATCACAATATATATATATATATATGCAACCATCCGAGAAGGAGGTTCGACGGCTCGAGAATAGCCAATAATACAGTATCAACAGGTCGGACTAATATATAGTCTCCAGCTCATGATCGACCCCGCACTCTCAAGAGTGTGCGTGTCTCGCCGCTATACAGCGTCACAAAGTGGTATACCGGGGTTTCGAACCCGCCGGTCATCACCCACATCTATTACTCACCTCAATACGGCGCGACGACTACTCCGCAATGCCCTTGCCACGAGAATCAAGCTCCGCACGCGTAGAATCTGATCAAATACAGTAGAAACACAACGAATTAGGCCAATGGGACGACACCCAATCAATATAACTCAATTTACATCAAAATTCCCAAAGTTGTCAAAACCCCGACTTTCGGTACGCTTATCGAAAAATCACGAAAGTCACATATTCGGAACCCTCATCTCGATACGAGTCTAGGCATATAAAATTTACCAAAATCGGACTCCATTTGCCCACTCAAATCAGTGTTTTTTCTTTAATTTAGGCCTAGGGCTCAAACCCACCTTTAATCTTCCATTTACGAAATTTAACCCATGATTTCATGTTAAAATGATGTAATTAAGCCACAAAACTTACCTCCAACGAATCCCCGATGAATTACCAGCAATTCCCGTCAATTTCCTCTCTTGGAACTCAAAAATGGCGTTTTGGGTTAATGAACCCGCGACTGGTTCTGTTCTGGTTTTAATTTCACTGCCAGACCAATCCTTCTATGCGATCGCAATGACCCTATGCGATCGCATAGAGTTAAATTTTCCTGCCGATTTTCCCTTCTATGCGATCGCAATGCACTCCCGCGATCGCATAGCACAACCTTCCAGGCCTCATCTTTTCTTCTCTGCGATCGCAACACTGGCTATGCGATCGCAATGCACAGTGTGACAAACCTATGCGATCGCAACCCATTCTATGCGATCGCATAGCACATTTTTCTCACCCCTCCAATCTCTTCTATGCGATCGCACAAGTGACCCTGCGATCGCAGAGTGCCAGTTTCCATACCTATGCGATCGCATCTCCTATTACGCGATCGCATAGAACAACTCTGGGGCTCACTTCCGTCCTTCTATGCGATCGCATCTACTCTATGCGATCGCATAGAGCATCCGTCTGCAACAAAACCAGCAGCCAACAGCAGTTCAAAAATACAAGAAATGGTCCGTTTGGACCCCCGAATTCATCCCGAGGCCCCGGGACCCCAACGAAAACCACCAACATACTCCAAAACACGATACGAACTTGTTCCAATCATCAAATCACCATCCTAAACATCAAAATCACCAATTACACACGGATTCAAGCCTAAATTTTCTTAAAACTTTCCGAATTACACATTCGATCAAAAACCCGACCAAACGACGTTCGAATGACCTGAAATTTTGCAGGCACATCCAAAATCACCTAACGAAGCTACTGCAACTGTCGGAATTCCATTCCGACCCCCGGATCAAAATCTCACCTACCGTTCGGATTTCGCCAAAATTCAACCTTAGCCAATTCAAGCCTAAAACTACACCGGGCCTCCAAATTCAATTCCGATTGCTCTCCTAAGTCATAAATGATCTCCCGAAACTAGTCGAATCATCAGAATCTGATATCGAGCACTCTAACTCGATAGTCAACTCTAGGTTGACTTTCCATATTCAAAATTCCTTCAAACATGCTATTTGCTTCATTTTCAATTCAGTTCACTCCCAACTCACCGATAGGCTCTAACACTGATATAAAAGCATAAAACATGTAATTACAACATGACAGGGTGGTTTATTTCCATAACGACGGGCCGGGTCGTTACATAGGTACAGTGAAGATTGATTTTATGACAGGGTAGCTGATTATAGCTTTACATAGTACTTTATTGCGGATTTCTTATCCTGCGCTGTCTTACCCTTGTTTATTACCACTGAGTCTGGCAGTACTCATTTTACTCCCTGCACCTTGTGTGCAGATCCAAGTACCTCTCAGCAGTGATCCAGTAGCTGTGCGAGGCGACATCTGTGGGATATACGAGGTAGCTACAGCGTCCGCAGGACCCGATATTTCTTCCTATTGTCTTTTGATTTTGTATTGACATTTCTTTCCGCACTTGGTATTTTTGTAAACCTTTATACACTCATGTTCAGTAGAGGCTCATGACTCTTGACCCTTCGGTCTATGGGAGTTAGTATATTTTGGGACTTGGTTTCCCCGCTGTTGGTATAAGTATTACTATTGTTTCATATTTCGAAATGCTTAAATGGGTTAAAGAGAGCTTCTAGCTCCGTTGTTGATATTGATTGGTCGGGTTGGCTTAGCAATGTGCTGGGTGCCATCACGACCAGATTTGGGGTCGTGACAAGTTGGTATCAAAGCCTAGGTTTACTAGGCCTCATGAGTCTTGAGCCGGTTAGTAGAGTCTTGTGGATCGGTACGGGGACGCCTGTACTTATCCTCGGGAGGCTGCGAACCTTTAGGAAAACTTCACTTTTCTTGAACTCCGTCGTGCGATCTTATTGTTCTGAGAACTAAATTTCTATATTCTATTCTCTCGCAGATGGCGAGAACGCGAGCATCGGGACGAGGTGGACGACCTCCATTGCCACCTGTTAGAGGCCGTGGGCGCGGTCGTGCTAGAGGTAGAGGTACGGCGGCTGAGGCAGTGCCGGCTGACCCGCCCGTTGTACCGGTTCAGGAGCAACCCCCGGTGGTTGATGCTCCGGCAGCCCCGGCTCGGGCCGGACTATATCTATTGCTATTCCCGGTCTTCGGGAGACTCTTGCTCGGATATTATTAGTGTGTTCCGGTTTGGCTCGGGTAGTTTCAGCTACCGCTACCGTAGCGACATCTCGGCCGGGGGTAGTCGACGGACCCCGCAGCTCGCACACCGACCCGGTTGTTTAGGGACTTCGGACGCCACAGGTAGTCCCCGCTCGGTGGTTGCACCGGTTATTCCTCCAGCTGCACCGGCTCCGGCTCCAGAGCATATGGTTCAGGTTATTCCCGATGACGAGCAGCGTCGTCTCGAGAGATTTGGTAGACTTCAGCCACCCCATTTCGGTGGCGTTGAGGGCGAGGATGCCCGGGGTTTCTTGGATAAGTGTCGGAAGATGTTGCGTACGGCTGGTATTCTTGAGTCCGGCGGAGTTTCATTTACTACATTTCAGTTCATTGGTCCCGCATTTGATTGGTGTGAGGAGTTTGAGAGGCGTAGGCCTGCAAGAGCAGCACCTCTCACATGGCAGCAGTTCTCTACTCTCTTTCTAGAGAAATATGTGCCTCAGTCTCGTCGCGAGGAGCTACGTCGCCAGTTCGAGTGGTTGATTCAGGGCGACATGTCTGTGACCCGGTATGAGCTTAGATTCACTCAGTTGGCTAGGCATGCCACATGGATGATCCCCACTGATAGGGAGAGGATCAGGAGGTTCATTGATGGCCTCAACTACTCTATCCGTATTCTTATGACCAGCGAGCGAGTTCGGTCATCATCGTTTGAGCAGGTTGCTGATATGGCACGCTCCATTGAGGCGGATCGTCGCCGAGAGAGAGAGAAGAGGGAGGCCAAGAGGCTTCGTGGTTCTGGTAGCTTCAGCGTTGCTCCATCTAGAGGGCATTTTCAGTAGGGCAGAGGTTGCTCATCTAGACCTTCTCATTCGGGCCGCCCTGAGCAGATGGAGCTTCTTCTAGTCATGGTAGCCAGGGATTCCAGCACGATCAGTCTTCACTTAGTGCCCTCCCGCCCAGAGTGCAACACCTACTTCTCCAGCACCAGGTGCATGTTATGAGTGTGGTGAGTTTGGCCACATGAGGAGACAGTGCCCTCGACTACCTAGGGGCAGGACTCAGCAGAGGGATCAGCCCTCCTCTTCAGCACCATCTCAGTTTAGTAGAGGTGGAGGTCAGTCTTCTCGTGGACGCCCTAGGGGCGAGGAGAGATCCGGTGGAGGCCAGGCGCGATTCTATGCACTTCCTGACAGGCGTGATGCAGTTGCCTCCGATGCAGTGATTACAGGTATCATTTCTGTCTGTCACAGAGATGCCTCTGTTCTATTTGATCCAGGGTCCACATATTCTTACGTGTCCTCTTATTTTGCACATCATTTGGGTGCGACTCGTGGTAGTCTTGATTTACTTGTTCATGTATCCACCCCCGTGGGTGATACGATTGTTGTGGATCATGTCTATAGATCCTGTGTTATATCTATTGGGGGTCTGGAGACCCAGGTAGATCTGTTATTGTTGGGAATGGTGGACTTTGATGTTATATTGGGTATGGACCGGTTGTCTCCGTACCATGCTATATTGGACTGTCATGCTAAGACAATTACGTTGGCCATTCCTGGTATTTCTCAGATCGAGTGGCGGGGTTCGACCGATTTCGTCCCTAGCCGTGTTATTTCGTTCTTAAAAGCTCAGAAGATGGTTGAAAAAGGGTGTTTATCGTACTTAGCTTTTGTGAGAGATGTGGGAACTGAGTCTCCTAGCATTGATTCTGTACCTGTTGTGAGGGACTTCCCAGATGTATTCCCGTCAGACCTTCCGGGCATGCCGCCGGACAGGGATATTGATTTTGGCATTGACTTGGTGCCGGACACTCAGCCTATATCCATTCCTCCTTATCGGATGGCACCAGCTGAGTTGAAAGAACTGAAAGAGCAGCTTCAAGAACTTCTGGATAAAGGTTTCATCCGCCCTAGTGTGTCTCCGTGGGGTGCACCGGTATTATTTGTTAAAAAGAAAGATGGTTCCATGCGAATGTGTATTGATTATAGGCAATTAAACAAAGTGACAGTGAAGAACAAGTACCCTCTACCGCGCATAGATGATTTGTTTGATCGGTTACAGGGTGCGAGGGTGTTTTCTAAGATCGATCTTCGTTCAGGCTATCATCAGCTGAAGATCAGGGACTCAGATATTATGAAGACTGCATTCAGGACCCGATATGGTCACTATGAGTTTCTTGTGATGTCTTTTAGGCTGACTAACGCCCCAGCAGCATTTATGCATCTGATGAACAGTGTGTTCAGGCCTTATTTGGATTCATTTGTGATTGTGTTCATTGATGACATTCTAGTCTACTCCCGTAGTCAGGAGGAGCATGCTCATCATTTGAGTATTGTGTTGCAGAGATTGAAGGAGGAGAAGCTATATGCTAAATTCTCCAAGTGCGAGTTTTGGCTCGAGTCCGTAGCATTTCGGGGACATGTGGTGTCTCGTGATGGTATTCAGGTTGATCAGAAAAAGATAGAGGCGGTGCAGAGTTGGCCTAGACCGTCCTCAGCTACAGAGATCAGGAGTTTTCTTGGTTTGGCGGGATATTATCGCCGGTTTGTTCAGGGATTTTCATCCATTGCTTCTTCATTGACTAAATTGACCCGGAAGGGTGCACCATTCGTGTGGTCGGATGAGTGCGAGGAGAGCTTTCAGAAGCTCAAGACAGCTTTGACCACAGCTCCAGTGTTAGTATTGCCATCAGCTTCAGGTTCATATACCGTTTATTGTGATGCCTCGAGAGTGGGGATAGGTTGTGTGTTGATGCAGGAAGGAAAGGTAATTGCTTATGCTTCTCGGCAGTTGAAGCCGCATGAGAAGAACTATCCTGTTCATGACTTGGAGCTAGCCGCCATTGTTCATGCCTTGAAGATTTGGAGGCACTATTTGTATGGTGTGTCTTGTGAGGTGTATACCGACCATCGTAGTCTCCAGCACTTGTTCAAACAGAAAGACCTTAATTTGAGACAGTGGAGATGGCTTGAGTTGCTGAAGGATTATGACATTACTATATTATATCATCCGGGGAAGGCCAATGTGGTGGCCGATGCTTTGAGCCGGAAGGCGGTCAGTATGGGGAGCTTGGCATATATTCCAGCCGAGGAGAGGCCATTTGCTTATGATGTTCAGGTGCTAGCCAATCGGCTAGTGAGGTTAGATATTTCGGAGCCCAGCAGGGTATTGGCTTGTGTTGTATCTCGGTCATCTCTATATGATCGTATTCGTGAGCGCCAGAGTATAATGATCCACATTTGGCTGTCCTTAGGGACAGAGTTCAGCACGATGATGCTAGAGATGTCACCATTGATAGTGACGGCGTATTGAGGATGCAGGGCTGGATATGTGTGCCCAATGTTGATGGCCTTCGTGAGTTGATTCTGGAAGAGGCCCATAGCTCGCGGTATTCTATCCATCCAGGAGCCGCTAAGATGTATCAAGATTTGAAATAGCACTATTGGTGGAGAAAGATGAAAATAGACATTGTCAGACATGTAGCACGGTGCCTCAACTGTCAGCAGGTTAAGTACGAGCACCAGAGGCCCGGTGGTGTATTTCAGCGCATTGCTATTCCTGAGTGGAAATGGGAGAGGGTCACTATGGACTTTGTTACTGGACTCCCTCGGACGGCGAGGAAGTTTGATTCCGTATGGGTGATTGTGGATAGACTGACCAAGTCAGCTCACTTCATTCCAGTTAGTACTACCTACTCATCGGAGCGGTTGGCGGTGATCTTTATTCGAGAGATTGTTCGGTTGCATGGAGTCCCAGTGTCGATCATATCCGACAGGGGTACTTAGTTCACTTCTCAGTTTTGGAGAGCATTTCAACGAGAGATGGGTACGTGGGTCGAGTTGAGTACAGCATTTCACCCCCAGACAGACGGACAGTCTGAGCGCACTATTTAGATCTTGGAGGATATGTTGCGAGCTTGTGTGATTGACTTTGGTGGTTCGTGGGATGAGTTCCTACCACTTGCCGAGTTTGCCTACAACAACAGTTATCAGTCGAGTATTCAGATGGCCCCGTATGAGGCATTGTATGGCAGGCAGTGTAGATCCCCCGTGGGATGGTTTGAGCCTGGTGAGGTTAGATTGATAGGGACTGAGTTAGTCCAGGATGCTCTGGATAGAGCAAAGTTGATCCAGGAGAGGCTTCGTACAGCACAGTCTCGTCGGAAGAGTTATGCGGACCGTAGAGTTCGAGAGTTGTCTTTCATGGTTGGTGACAGAGTATTGTTGAAGGTTTCACCCATGAAGGGTGTCATGAGGTTCGGGAAGAAAGGGAAGTTGAGTCCCAGATACATTGGTCCTTTTGAGATACTTAGGAGAGTTGGAGAGGTGGCATACGAGTTGGCCTTGCCGCCCAGCCTATCCAGCGTTCATCCAGTATTCCATGTGTCTATGCTCCGAAGTACATTGGAGATCCGTCTCATGTATTAGATTTCAGCACCATTCAGCTTGATGGTGATCTATCCTATGATGTGGAGCCTATTGCCATTTTGGGACGTCGGGTGAGAAAATTGAGGTCTAAGGAGATTGCATCAGTTAAGGTTCAGTGGAGAGGTCGACCCGTGGAGGAGGCCACTTGGGAGACCGAGCGGGAGATGCGAAGCAGATATCCTCACTTGTTTGAGACTTCAGGTATGTTTCTTGACCCGCTCGAAGATGAGCGTTTTGCTTAAAAGAGGGAGAATGTGACGACCCGGCCCGTCGTCACGAGAATTACCACCCCGTTATGTTGTAAATGCATGTTTTATGATTTTATATCGGTGTTAGAGTCTATCGGGTGAGTTAGGAGTGAATTGGATTGAAAATGAGGCATATAGCCTTTTTGAAGGAGACTTGAATAAGGAAAGTCAACCCGGAGTTGACTATTTGGTTAGAGGGCTCGGAATCGGATTCTGATGATTCGGTTAGTTCCGGAAGGTGATTTGTGACTTAGGGGAGCAATCGGAATTGAATTTGGAGGCCCGGTGTAGAAATAGGCTTGAATTGGCTAAGGTTGAATTTTGGCGAAATCCGAACGGTAGGTGAGATTTTGATCCGGGGGTCGGAATGGAATTCCGACAGTTGCAGTAGCTCCGTTAGGTGATTTTGGATGTGCCTGCAAAATTTCAGGTCATTCGGACGTCGTTTGGTCGGGTTTTTGATTGATTGTGTAAATCGGAATGTTTTAAGGAATTTAGGCTTGAATTCGATACGAATTATGGGTTTTGATGTTGTTAGACGTGTTTTGAGGATTTGAGCAAGTTTGAATAAGGTATTAGAAGGTGTTGGTGTGTTTGGATGGGGTCCCGGGGGCCTCGGGGTGTTTTCGGATGGTTAAACGGAAGAAAATCATGGAAATTGCAGGTTGAAGAGTACTGGTTCTGTCATTTTCGCCCCTGCGAAAAGCTGGGCGCGGAGGCGAGTCTGCAGGAGCGGACTGAGGAGCGCAGAAGCGCTTGGCACCGCAGAAGCGGACTCCTTTCCGCTGAAGCGGCATCGCTGGTGCGAGCCAGTGACCGCAGAAGCGGACTAGATGGAAAATGGGAAGGTCCGCAGAAGCGGATTATTGACCGCCTGGGGGAGTCCGCAGGAGCGGACTCTGGTGCGCAGAAGCGGGAGTTTTCGCAGAAACGGAGAATCAATCGCGGAAGCGGACGCGCACAAGCGGTCCTTGTCTCGCAGAAGCGGAATTGGCCGGCTAGGCCTGGAATCGCTGAAGCGACACTTTGGTCGCGGATACGGACTCGTAGAAGCGGAATTTTGTCCGCGGAAGCGAAAATCGCTGTGAGTTAAGTGTATCAGAAGTTAGAAAACTTTCAGAACATTTCACACTTTTGGGTCTCGGCTTTAGAGGCGATTTGGCCGATTTTGAAGGGAAATTCAAGGGAAATCATCAGGTAATCAACTATGGACTTAAACTATGATTAGTATTGGTAATATTATGCAATTATATCATGAAAATGGAGGAATTTGGGGTAATTTATGGAGGATTTAGCCCTAGGCTTGAACTTTAGAAAATCAAGGTTTTGAATGGGCAAATGGAGTCCGAATTTGGTAAAATTGATATGCTTAGACTCGTATTGAGATGAGGGTTCCGAATATGTGACTTTCATGATTTTTCGATAAGCGTACCGAAAGCCGGGTTTTGACAACTTTGGGAATTTTGATGTAAATCGAGTTGTATTGATTGGGTGTCGTCCCATTGGCCTAATTTGTTGTATTTCTACCGTATTTGATCAGATTCTACGCGTGCGGAGCTTGATTCTCGTGGCAAGGGCATTGCGGAATAGTCGTCGCGCTGTATTGAGGTGAGTAATAGATGTGGGTGATGACCGGCGGGTTCGAAACCCCGGTATACCACTTTGTGACGCTGTATAGCGGCGAGACACGCACACTCTTGAGAGTGCGGGGTCGATCATGAACTGGAGACTATATATATTAGTCCGACCTGTTGATACTGTATTATTGGCTATTCTCGAGCCGTTGAACCCCTTCTTGGGCGGTTGAGTATATTGTGGGCTGTGAGCCGGTTATTGGATCCCGCGAGGATCGTTATCATTGTCTTATCATATAGACATGCTAGTTTACTACTAGTCCGCAGCTATTTCTGTTATTATGCTAATTCCAATCTCTGGAACTTGATATTACTGTTTTCCAACTGAAAAATGATAAAAAGAGTTTTCAAAAACTACTTTTGAGCCTGCGAGGCTGTATCTGCATATTAGCTGACTAGTAGTGGATCGGGCCGCGCGCCGCAGCGAGATATATGTTGGATCGGACTGCACGCCGCAGGAATATCTCTATGAGATGTGCTTGGGCTGTAGGAGCCCCTCCGGAGTCCGAACCCCCACAGTGAGCACGGGTACCCAAAATTGGAGTCGGGCTACGCGCCGTAGCGGTCATATCATGCATTGCATTGCATTTAGCTACATCCGCTAGCTGTTATGCTATTTATTGGTATTTGTTGGAACAGGTACAATGAAGATTGATTCTATGACAGGGTAGCTGATTATAGCTTTACATAGTGCTTTATTGCGGATTTCTTATCTGCGTTGTCTTACCCTTGTTTATTACCACTGAGTCTGACAGTACTCATTTTACTCCCCGCACCTTGTGTGCAGATCCAGGTACCTCTCAGCAGTGATCCAGTAGCTGTGCGAGGCGACATCCGTGGGATATACGAGGTAGCTGCAGCGTCCGCAGGACCCGATATTTCTTCCTACCGTCTTTTGATTTTGTATTGACATTTCTTTCCGCACTTGGTATTTTTGTAAACCTTTATACACTCATGTTCAGTAGAGGCTCATGACTCTTGACCCTTCGATCTATGGGAGTTAGTATATTTTGGGACTTGGTTTCCCCGCTGTTGGTATAAGTATTACTATTGTTTCATATTTCGAAATGCTTAAATGGGTTAAAGAGAGCTTCTAGCTCCGTTGTTGATATTGATTGGTCAGGCTGGCTTAGCAATGTGCTGGGCGCCATCACGACCGGATTTGGGGTCGTGACAACTACCTAAAGGAAATCAGTCGAACATCACTCTAAAAAAAACATAGAAACTTACATGTGAAGTTCCATTTCTCAGGGAACCCCCGTAGGATCCGCCATAAGGTGTTTGATCTACACATAAAAGTAATTCTCGTAGAAGAGACGGTTGGCTCTGTCGTCCATCTTCACCACCAGATACTTCCACCCTTGGTGCATGTGAATCATCATGCCATGAATGAGTTGAGGGGAAAAATCATTGAGCATATGCCCCAAAGTAATCTTACGACCGGAAAGCTCCCCAAACTTGAGCACCATAAGGAACAATTTATACAGATACGACAAAAGTTGAGTTGGGCATACCTCGTAAACGTAGCAAAAATCTACCACCAAGAGAGGTAGAGGAAGCGTCTATCCAACAATAAAGGGGTTAGCGTAGAATGTGCAATACCCTAGGCAGTCAAAATGGACTATATCGTCCCCCACTGCTGGTAGTATTTCAACATAGCGAGGGATTCCCCACATATCCTTTAATTCTACTATCGTTTCCTCAGTTATGACAGAGGAAGCAGGTCCTGGTGACGTCCAAATCTACCGCTAAAAAGCAATAGATACGATCGCAGCAATATAATATTTCCAACCATGAGTCAGGGTCGAATCCCACAGAGAACAATGTGTAGGCGATTAGGAATGTAAGAAAATTATCGCTAGTCGTGCAATGCCAAACAATAAGAATTTGGGTTTGAAAAGTTTTTTCTATCTAGATGCAGAAATGTAAACAAACCTAGAAAGCAAGTAAAATCATCAATGGCTACAAGTATGAATGCATCGGGAATTACACTCAAGTAACGATCCAACTGAGCGAGTTTATGTTAATTAGCCACAGATAATAATTCTCAATTATTTTCTTTCTAAGACTAACAAGACTTCCTAATTGAATTATCCCTAACCACAATTAGAAGATTAAGCACACCCGACAGGCTACAAGTAGTTCAATCCTATCCCTAGGTAGAATCTATAAAATAAGGGTCAACGCCTCAAGTTCTTGTTAATTAATCTTTCCCAACCCAAAAATATTTTTCCCAAAATTAGTTCGGAGTTAATGGGCGAGTCCTAGGGTTAGCTATTACCTTTGGAAACATTAATGAACAAGAATAATTAAAGTAACAATAACTCACTTCATAAATATATAAAAATCCTTCAATACATAAGCACAACAAGATATTTAAATTTTAAATATGAATATTCCCATAAACAAGATTCAAGTGATGGAAATAAATACTACACACTTAAATATTCAATACAAAAAGCAAGGAAATGAAGAAATAAACATAAATGGGTAAAATAATCTTAACCACAAGCTTCAATCTTCAAGACCCAAGTGTGTGTGCAAAACCCTAGCTTCAATAAATGTTCTCTCTAGTCTATGAGGACTTAAAATAAGCCAAAGATCCTTTACAAATGAGCTGGGACAAGTATGAACTGATTTGGAGTGAGAAATTATGAAATGTCCCATTTGCCCAGGCCTGATGCACTGCCTTCGCATCTGCGGAAAAATAACTGCAGATGCGGTTCCGCAAAGGCAGAAAATTGATTGTGAAAGCGGAATAGTCAATAAAGCCAGCGACCACAGAAGCGGAACACAAGTCGCTTTTGTGATTTCGCAAAAGCAGATCTTCAACCGCAAAAGCATTTTCCTCAATAGTGCTTATCCGCAGAAGCGGAAATTTTGCGTTTTGAGTTTCCGCAAAAGCGGATACTCAACCGCAAATGCGGTACTTGTCTTTTCCTCTCAAACCGTAGAGGCAGTCCTTCAAATGTAGAAGCAGAAGTTGCTTCTGCGGCCATTCAACCGCAGAACCGGAATTTATTGGAGCTTTTTTCTTTGTTTCACCTTCTCTTTGCTCAAATCCACTTCAATTAATTTCAAACCACTTTGTAGCATTATTTACCTGAAAATCTAACAATAACCACTATAAACAACCTTATTTTATAATTAAAATGACATAAAAACTATGGAAAAGAGGCTAGAATGAGTGGTAAAATCCCCACTCATCAACACCCCCAACTTAAAGCTTTTGCTTATCCTCAAGCAAATCAAAACAAAAACTTCAACGAGGATTCACCATTTACAACACAAGTGATATTGCTATTATTTACATATCACATTCTCCAATTTAAACACCATACTAATGGATTTGGTTGGTACTAACAATTAGGCTCAAGTATGCACATCTTTTCCGAATAACTCCCTCATAAAGAAAAACAACTTCAAAAATGTGCAAAGGATTTCAAAATTAATCAAGTGATGAACATAAGCCTCAAGAAGTGACTCAAAAGCACTGGTTCGCTAAAAATGCTCACTTTACTCTATTTCACTAATCTTTCCTAGTTTATGTGCCCTCACAAAAGGAGAAGGTCCCAAAAATCACAATATTTACAATACAACACAAGGGACAAACTATTCAAAAACACTCACTCTCACAAAGAACTTCAAGTGTTACAATATTTCATACCATAGGCTTGCCCTTATTTTAATTCATCACTTATTCAAAAATGATCGGTTGGAGGTCTCATAAGGACTTTTTAAGCTTGTAATGTAGGTTTAGGGACGTGTTAGATGGACATTCGGGGTACAAGTGACTTCACCCTCCTTGAAAACTACTCATATTTTTTATTCTTTTACACTTTGCTACTTTTCAAACCCCCATAGCCTCATTTTCATCTGGTTCCCGATATAAGACCACCTCACACCTCTTCTAATTTTTATTCAAGACTCCATAATTTATACACATATTTTCTTTCTCTTTAGTTTTTTTTTCTTTTTCTTTTTGGAGCTTGAATAGTTTAAACACACGCTTTAGGCATGAGGTCCTAAACTCAACATACAACCTTGCCACTTTTTTTTTCGATCTCACCCCCAACTTAGGATTTTAGCCTCATTCTCAATGTTCAAAGAGGGCCGGGTACAAAAGAGGGGATTATTTTTCAAACGGGGAAATGTTTGTAATAACTTGGCCAAAGAAAAGTTTTAAAGGCTCAAATTGGGCACTAATGATATTATTTGCACAAAGTTAGGCTTGAAAAGCTAAAGAAAGTTTTACAAATCAAAGAAAAGAATGCCTAAGATCATTCCTCCAACCAATCATAGTATCATTAGCATGAAAAACCAACCGGGCAAGTTTTAGATGATAAAAGTAAACACAAGATTTATTTGAACAAACACTAACACACATGGCACATGAACTAATCAAGATGGATCAATTTTATTTTCTAATAAAAGCTTCAATATCAATATCAAACTAGTGAGCCAAACGAGTCACGAAAAGAGCCAAAATTGTATCACAAGATCAAATTTGCACCATGCAACTTCTTTAAGTTCAAACCAAAGTTTTGGAGGGATATTCTCAATTCATAACTTACACACAAGAGACTAATATTATTAGTACCAAATAATCCAAAAGCCTCATCCGAGCAAAACACGACAAATTTCCTTAAGAAAGTTATCAATCTATCCATCATCGGGAAGAGTCACCCGGTTCACTTCAAAAGTGTTCGTTGGGAAAGAACCGTAGCATGAAGAAAACCCAAGGAAATTTTATTTAAGGAAATGAAAAATAAACGAAAAGAAAACTACTATAAAGGATACTAAAATAAAATAAGCTAATACTACTAAAAAGAAAAATCTAAGCTAATATGAAGAAAAATAAATAACGAAAGCAAAATAAAAATACAAACATGACTAATCAAACCAAGCCCGGCAAGGGCACACAATGTACAAAATAACATAGTCACAAGCCCAACAAGGGCATACAGTATCCATAACATAAACATAAGACCGACAAGGGAAAATAGTCTCAAAACATGAATACAGTATAATAGCCGCCCCCAACTAGAATATTGCAGTGTCCTCACTGCACAATATCGAATATAAAGCACAAAAAGTTTGAGGGTCTCCCTGAGGTCTGCAGCAGACTATCAAATTCTGGGAGGACGGCTGATCAGTGCTGAGCTGCACTTGTAGCTCCACCATTATCGGTATCCTCATCATCATCATCATCATTATCTCCACCATCACCAACAGACTCTGAAATGAAGGAGTAATCCTCACTATCATCTTCGGCCGCCACTGGAATCTTTGTATCTGGGTTTTCCCACTTGAAGATGGCTTTGATACCCCTCCACACCTTGATCATGAATTTGATTTTTTCTTGTTCTTCTTCTACTCCTTCTAAAAGTCCGACTGAAGATCAGCATGGGCCTCGGCTAAAGTGTCGTAGGCTCCCTCTGGTCTGGTCACTGATGCTATTTTCTTCATATTGTCATCCTGGCTTTTCTGAGCATCCAAGTAATGCTGCATCTCTTCCCTGGAAAAGTAAGAAGGTTAAGGATGGGAGGATGAGAGCGAATTGGAAGCTATGACACTAACTCCTTAATTGCTTGAAGCTCGGAGTTAAGTATCCCGAATGGCTCTTGAGAGGCTGACTCTGAACCGGTGGCTGTGGAAGTGATTTTTGTCTTATTGCTCTTGACCATAGTTCCCTCTCTTGTCACTCGCAAAGGGTGGTAAGGCTTGTCAGCTGGTTGCCAACGATTAGTGGGACGGCTGGCAACCTCTACTCTGGTACATAGCCTGGTAATCAGTAATGGGAACATCAACCCTGCATCCTTCTCTCTAGAGTACTCTCTCACATACTGCCTCATCTCCTGTAGAATGTAGTATCCCACATTCACCTGAACGCCATCCAGAATGCATGCTATGATCAGTGCCCAGGTGTAGGAGACATCGGTGACATTTCCACACGGACATACTCTGTTGCTAATAATGTGCAACCACCTCTTGGCCTCGGCAGTGAAGTCACCTGATTTCATCCCTTTTCTTTTTTTTGCCCCATTTCTCTCTCAAGTGTAGGGGAAGAGTTTAGATACAAGCCACGTCCCATTTTCACATTTGTTTCTCTCTAGCGCCGGCTCCAAAGGATAGTGTTGGATTCCAAGAGTGTCGTTGATTTGCTCAATCCTAAACCTCACCATCTTTCCTCTGATTATGAGTTATGGGGGGTCAAAGTCCATACGTTTGAGATTTGCGTAAAACACTCATACCCACTCCTCATTGGCTTCACACTGAGTGGTGATGAAACAGGACCATCCTGATGAATAGAGCCTGACATGGAAGTCGGGGAGCTTATCGACCAATTTGTCATCAAGGATTCCCTTTTCAAGAAAGATTTTTTATGGACGAGATCGTCCAAATATCAGCGCTTACATGAAGTAGACATGAAGCGCGACTCTTCAAACAGCTCAACAGCTTCCTCTTGTATTTCATGGTGTGACCCGCTTGGGTTTGGGTCCATTTTCAAATTGAAACACCTACAAAAAGTCAACACAAAGTTAGTCGGATAGTAGAATCATGTTTAGCAATTTTAAACACTACAATTGAGCCAAAATATTAGGTGGAACGGGTCCGGGAAGCCTTTTTGCAAAGCTACTATTTTTTATTTTCTGGGCAGTTTTCGTTTTTGCGAAAAATGGGCCGCAGAAGCGGCACCACTTTTGTGGTTTTCGAACCGCTTTCGCGGTTTTTTTTTTAAAGTTTCCGCTTCTGCGGATTTTCTACCGCAAAAGCAGCTTCGCTTCTGCGCAGAAAGATCCGCTTCTGCGGTTCTGTGTCATCTTTATCACTGCCCAGCAAAATTTTGCAATTTTTGATTTTCAATTCCATCTTTTGGCACATAAAGTATACTCAAGACTTGTAAATTAGTGCAGTACATGACCTATGATTCAATTAGGACCCCTTTTTTGAAGCATAGCAAAAAGATTTCTTTTAAACATTATGTCGAACATTTTGCGGGCAATTTAAACTTGAACTCTTTTTGAACAATTTTGGTACTTAGACTTCCCAAAATTTGTTATACACTAACAGCACACACAAGCCTACACTCAACCAATTTCCTCCCATTCTAATACTAACCGCCCTAAAGTAAAGAAGATGTTTAACATATCACATAACTACAATGAAACAAATGGGGGCGGTTGGTAATGGAGAAGAGAAAAAAAAAGAGTGTACATGAGGACATTACTCGATTCTTGTAAAGAAGGAGTGCAAGAGGAGAAATTAGAAGCAAACTTTTTGGATTTTTGGAGAATATTTTGGATTTGGGGAGTTAGGGTATGGGGGAACAGTTTGGTTTTGATTTTTGAGCAATTGAAATGTTTAAACATTTTTTAACAATTAAAACCCACTCGATTTCTGCTTTTGCGAAAGTTTATCCGCTTCAGCGGTGCCGCGTAAGGGACCCGTGGACCGCTTCTGCAGTTTCTGTCGCTTTTGCGATTGGACATCTGCTTCTGTGAAACCGCGGATGTGGTCAGAAAGCTGCTGAAGCAGTTTTAGCAGGGAATTCTTGCCAATTTTCTGTAGCTACTGGTTTTGACCCTCCGGACCACTCCGACCTATTCAAATCAACTCAAAAAAATCTAAAACTTGGCAGATTAGTCAAAAATAATTCTATAAGCTATTATAAAAAAGAAAATTTGAAAAATGATGAAATATTTTGAAAAACGATGGGTTGCCTCCCACCAAGCGCCATATTTAACGCCGTGGCACGACAAACAACATTACCACTTTTCTCGCCACTGGGATGATATGAACTGGGCCCCTAGCTTGGAATCAAGCTTGTGACCACGAGCAACAGGGGATGGTAAGTTGATGACCGAGCCAATGCTTAAATTCTTCATTTTGCACTTCTTGGCTCTCAAGTGAGGAATGTTATTTTTTTTTCTTGTTTCCACAAACTGTAAAATGAATGGTATGAGTTTTTCTTCCTCGTAATCCTCCTTTGACTCATGTAGTTCAACTCCCATATCACCACACAATTCCAACGTTGAAAAATGTTAGGAATGTAACCTCAAAATTTCACTTTGCAATTTTTCTTGGACTTTGACATCCTCATTTTCTGCTGAATTAGAGTCAATCTCAATCACATTTGCATTTACACCGGTTGACTCTAATTCTATATTTTTCTTGGAATCATTTGTACTCATGGAGTCGGTTGGCGGATGTTCAATTCTTGACTCCTCAAAATAAAGCTCACTTTCTTCGTCGGAATTTGACTCTTCTTGACTTTTTTCCGCACACTCAATTTGTTGGGCATAGTGAGCCTCAACCAATATTTACATTTGATCTTCCAAAGTGCAGATGTGTTCATCATTATGTGCCAAACATTGTTTCAAGTCCTCAAGTGCAAAGTTATGCTTCTCCTCTTTTTCAAGAATGGTCTCCAACTGAGCATTGTTCTCTCATTTTGAGCATTTGAGAGTTCTTCTTGGTTATGATCAAGTGCCAAGGAAGGATTTTCATTTTCAATGTCCAAGAAAGATTCTTGATTTTCATTCACTTCCGAGGCTTTTTGATCCCTTGAGGCTTCGATCATTTCATCCATTTGTGAGAGCAACCTTTCAAGTGCTAAATCATTTTGGAGACTAGTCTCCAAAAGATTTTCCAAGGCATTTTGTTCCTTGTTTCCTTCTTCAAGTAGGCACTCCAACATAAGCTTGAACTCTCCATTTTGACCATGATCAACTTCTTCCATCTCCATAGCCCTATAATTCTCATCACAAAAAGTAGACTCATTATAGTAGGGGCTTGGGGAAGGGAAGGACAAATATGCACAATAATCCCAATGACCATTTTCGTCACCACACTTATCAAAAATACTCCACTCATGGGTTTGGAATTGTGCGCACAATCCACCCCCGGTAGAATTTAAACAATTTTGCCACGAGTGTGGTCCTCCACAATAAGGACAAGGATCATCAAAGTATGAACAACTACCATCCGACCAATTTTCATTGTACGATGCCGTTTTTAAAAATTAAGAAAATAAACAAGGAATAAACAAGAAAAATAGACCCAAGGTAAGAAAAATAATTACACAAATATTCACACAAACTTGAATCCCATCAACATTGGGAACACAAACTCGCCCCTGCAATCTCAACACCTCGTCATTATCTAACGTTACCTTCGTAGCACCTCCTCGCTGCACAGTGCCTCTCAGGACACACAAATGTGGATCATCGAACTGTCTCTCACGGATATGCTCCAATAGAGAAGAATGAGCAACCGTGCAAGCCAACACCCTGCTAGGCTCAGAAATATCTAATCTCACGAATCGATTGGCTAAGGCCTGAACATCTAGAGCAAGCGGTCTCTGGCTGACCGGAATATAAGCAAGACTACCCATGCTGGCATACTTTCTACTCAATACATCAGCCACCACATTAGCCTTACCTGGGTGATATAAGATAGTAACGTCATAATCTTTTAGCAACTATAGCCATCTCCTCTGCCTCACATTCAACTTCTTCTGCTTGAACAAGTACTGACGACTCTTGTGATCCGTGTATACCTCACACGCCACACCATATAGATAATGCCTCCAAATTTTCAAGGCATGAACCACCGTTGCCAAATCTAGGTCATGAACCGAATACTTTTTCTCATAGATTTTCAACTGTCTCGAAGCATATGCAATAACCTTTCTATCCTACATCAGTTCCGCTTCGAGCCCAGTACGAGAAGCATCACAATAGACTATGTAAGGCCCTGAACCTGTGGGCAAATTCAACACTGGTGCCATAGTTAGAGCTGTCTTGAGCTTCTAAAAGCTCGCCTCATACTCATCTAACTTATTGAACTAGGCACCCTTCTGGGTCAACCTGGTCATCGGGGCTGCAATGAAAGAGAACCCCTCTACGAACCGATGGTAGTAACCTGCTAATCCCAAGAAACTTCAAATCTTGGTCACTAAAGCTGGTCAAGGCCAATTCTTGACAGCCTGAATCTTCCTTGGGTCCACCTGAATACCCTTTACTTATACAATATGACCCTGAAATGCAAACGAACTCAACCATAACTCGTATGTTGAAAACTTGGCATATAGCTGATTATCCTTCAGAGTTTGAAGAACCACTCTGAGGTGTTGCTCGTGCTCTTCCTGGCTGCGGGAGTATACCATGATATCGTCTATAAAGACGATCACGAACAAATCCAGATAAGGCCTGAAAACTCTGCTCATCAACTCCATAAATGCTGCTAGGAATTGGTCAACCCAAAAGACATGACTAAGAACTCGTAGTGCCCATATCGAGTGCAAAAAGCCGTCTTATGAATATCAGACGCCCTAATCTTTAGCTGATGGTAACAAGGCCTCAAGTCTATCCTTGAGTACACCCTTGCTCCTTGGAGCTGGTCAAATAAATCATCAATCCTCGGTAGTGGATACTTATTCTTTATCATCACTTTGTTTAATTACCAGTAATCAATAAACATCCACATTGAACTATCATTCTTTTGCATGAATAACACCGGTGCACCCCAAGGAGAAACACTAGGCCTGATAAAGCCCTTCTATAGCAAGTCTTGCAAATGATCTTTTAACTTCTTTAACTATGGCGGGTCCATGCAATACGGGGGAATAAAAATAGGCTGAGTGCAAGATTAATACAGAAGTCAATATCCCTATCCGGTGGCATACCCGTCAGGTCTAAGAGAAAAACCTCGAAAAATTCCCGTACAATAGGAACAGAGTCAATAGAAGGAACCTCCGCGCTGGAGTCACGAACATACGCCAATTAAGCTAAACACCCCTTCTCGACAATACGTCGAGCCTTAATGTATGAAATGACATTGCGGGTGACGTGACTTGGGGTCCCTCTCCACTCTAGTCGGGGTAATTCTAGCAAAGCCAAGGTCAAAATCTTTGCGTGACAATCTAGGATATCATGATACGCGGACAACCAATCCATCCCCAATATAACATCATAGACCACCATATCTAACAGTAATAAATCAAAACGGGTCTCCAGACCCTCAAACACAACCACGCACGAATGATGCATCCGGGTGACTACTATGGAGTCACCCACTGGCGTAGACACATAAACAGAAATGTCCAAGGCATAGCTAGGCACGACCAGGCATGGTGCAAAGTAGGAAGACACAAACGAATATGTGACCCAGGGTCAAATAGTATTGAAGCATCTCTATCACAAACCAAAATGGTACCTGTAATCACAGCATCTCACACCTCTGCCTCTAGCCTGGCTGGCAAGGCAATAAATCAAGGATTAGCACCACCTCTCTGAACTATGTCTGTGGGACGGTCATCCACCGGCTGACTTCTACCTCTGGCGGGATGGCCTCTACCTCAACGGTCTTGACCTCCACCTCAACGATCCATACCTGTCAGGACCCTAGTTCACCAATCGTGAACCTGTCATGACGGCACCCAGCCTTCGCGACTAGGTAAGCCTAATACGATGCAGAACGTACAATTTCATGAAATAAGAGATAAAATAATAGCGGAATGATATAAAAGAAATGCAACACAAGTGCCGCTTGGCACATACACTTCACCCAAACACACTAAATAGCATACTAGAAAGACCCGGAATCGCACGGGGAACACAAACTAAAAAGGAGAGTACAACTGTGGCTCTATACATCAAGATTGTCTAAACAACGAGAATAAGGGAAAGTAACTGCTATAACTAATGAGAACAGAAGGAGGCCCTCCGGATCTTCGGACATAGCAGATCATACCTCGAGTCTCCTGATGTGCTGCTAAATCACCTGGGATGAGCCTGTCCTGATGTACCTGGATCTGCACAACAAAAGTGTGCAGAAGAGTAGCATGAGTACACCACAGCGGTACTCAGTAAGTGCCAAGCCTAACCTCGAT
Organism: Nicotiana noctiflora; assembly: GCA_032618575.1. Lineage (NCBI taxonomy): Eukaryota > Viridiplantae > Streptophyta > Magnoliopsida > Solanales > Solanaceae > Nicotiana > Nicotiana noctiflora. Next base: position 167,744 of record JASVEL010005357.1, on the reverse strand, counting down.
GGAATAGTAACGAGGAAGGTTAGGGCCCTACCGAGAAATAATAACATAATGATAATAACAATAATAAGTAGTTTAAATAAGATTGAGTTTGAAATAGCAACAATAAAGTAAATACGACAACCGTCTACAATTAAGCTAACAAGAGTAACTAACACAACATAAACTAAAATCAACAAGTCCAGGACCTATGGGAATTGAACCCACAGTCCCTCCCTATATTTTCAACAATTCAGGATCTCCGGGAATTTAACCCGCAGTCCCTACATTAGTATTTTTGGGTCTCCGAGAATTGAACCCGCAGCCCAAGGAACTCCAGGAATTGAACCCGTAGTCCGTACCTCAATATCTCAAATCCTCCAGGAATCAAACCCGCAATCGGTATCTCAATATGTATCAATAAACTTTGGGTCTCTGAGAATCGAACCCGCAATCCTTGGATCTACGGGAATCAAACCCGTAGTCCTCAACACTATAACTCTGGGTCTTTGGGAATCGAACCCACAACCCTTGGATCTCCGGGAATTGAACCCGCAGTCCACCAACACAACAATACAAAGGAAAGCACAGAGAAATATGATATACGAAAATACAATCCACCAAAACCAGTATGAACAAATATCAAGAAGTTCAAGTAAGGAAAATTAGGCACTTATATAGATAATTCCTATCTAACCATGCTTTTCTAACGAATATCAGGTAAATATCATGATTTAATCAGCTAAGAACAGAAATATCATGAATTGAACAATTCCAAGAAAGGTGGGTTCCAACAATCCGCGTATGTACACGCCTGTCACCTCGCATACAAAGCATTTAAATTAACACATAATATCCTAGGGGTGAAGGTTCCCCCACACGAGGTTAGACAAGCCACTTACCTTGACTCCGGTACGAAACCGCTAAGAGACAACTCTCTTGCCACGAGTATCGGCCTCCACAGGTGTAGTATCTAATCAAAATCAATAGAAATACATCAGAATAGGCCAATTGTGCATTACCCAATTGAAACAATTCGAAATACACCAAAAACCACAAGCTGCCAAAACCCAACTTTCGGTACAATTCTCGAAAAATTACGAAAGTTACATATTCGGGTTCCTTATCTCAACACGAGTCTATGCATATAAAATTTAACAAAATCGGACTCCATTTGCCCATTCAAATCGTTGATTTTCTATAACCCAAGCCTAGGGTGAAAACCTCCATTAATACACCCCTAATTCTTCCAATTTCAGTCAAAAACACCATAATTTAGCAAGGAATTGACATAATTTAGGTCCATAGATGATTACCTGAAGAACCCCTTTGATTTCTCTGAAAATCGCCCCTTAATCGCTTCTTAGATGGTGCCTTAGCATTTTAGACGGCTCCGAAATTTGAACCCTTACTGCTCATTAAACACAGGTCGATTTCTGCCTCTGCGACGCTAGATCCGCTTCAGCGAGATTGCTTCTGCGGAGAAGCTGGTCGCTTCTGCGACCCCGGCCAAGAACTAGGATTCCGCTTCTGTGGTCTCCAGGTTGCTCCTGTGAGTTCGCTTATGCGGACGATTGTCCGCTTCTGTGGAAGATCCCAAACGGCCCACTCTCGCTTCTACGGAAGCCCTTTCCGCTTCTACGGGATCGCTTCTGCGATCCATGGTCCGCTTCTACGGACTCGACTAGCCTTCCCAAAATCTCGCACCTGTGAGTAAATTGTCGCTTCTGCGGACTCGCTTCTATGGTCCAAGCTTCGCAGAAGCGAAAACAACAGAAGGCAGACACCGGCGTGCTGCAACTTCCAATTTTCTTGCCGTTTAATCACCCGAACTCATCCCGAGGCCCCCGAGACCTCAACCAAAAATGCAATTCTACTCTAAATCATCGTACAAACTCGTTCGAATCATAAAAACATGCCCTTAAACACAGAAATCACCAAATCAAAGTGAATTCAAGCCTAAGTTTCATCCAAAACTTCCGAAACCTACATTGTATCAAAATCCCGACCAAACGATGTCTGAATGGCCTGAAAATTTGTAGACATATCCAAAATCACATAACAAAGCTACAAAAATTGTCGAAATTCCATTCTGACCCCCGGATAAAAAACTCACCTATTGTCGGATTTCGCCAAAATTTCAAACTTCGGCATTTCAAGCCTAATTGAGCTACGGACCTCCAAAATACATTCCGAACGCGCTCCCAACCCCGAAATCACCTAACGGAGCTAATGGAGCCATCGGATTTCCATTCCGAGGTCGTCTTAATACTATTCTGAATACAGGCCAGTTTTCAACTACAAAGCTCTCATTTAGGGACTAAGTATCCCAAAACACTCCAAATTCTAGAACCGACCCTCCCGACAAACTACAATAGCAGAAATGAACTTAGGGGAACTATTAAATTAGGGATCGGGGCGTAAATTGAAAAAATGACCGGCCGGGTCATTACATCTTCCCACACTTAAAATATTCGTTCGTCCTCGAACAAGCATAGAAAACATACCTGGAGTGGTGAAGAGATGAGGGTACTAGCTGCGCATATCCTGCTCAGTCTCCCAAGTAGCCTCCTCGGCCGGCTGACCCCATCACTGGACCTTTACTGAAGCAATGTTCTTTGACCTTAGCTTCCGGATTCGCCTGTCCAGAATGGCCACTGGCTCTTCAATATAAGACAGATCCTTATCTAACTGAATAGAAGTGAAATCCAACACGTGTGACGGGTCACCATGGTATCTCCGGAGCATAGAGACATGAAATACGGGATGGACTCCGGCTAGGCTGGGAGGTAAGGCCAACTCATAAGCAACCTCCCCAACACGCCTCAAAATCTCAAAATGACCAATGAATCTAGGACTCAGCTTCCCCTTCTTCCAAAACCTCATAACGCCCTTCATGGGCGAGACCCGAAGCAGAACCCGCTCGCCAACCATAAAAGCCACATCGCGGACCTTCTTGTCCGCATAACTCTTCTATCTAGACTGGGCTGCACGAAGTCTGTCATGAATCACCTTGACCTTGTCCATTGTATCCTGGACCATCTCAATACCTAGCAGTCTGGCCTCGCCCGGCTCGAACCAACCCACGGGAGACCTGCACCTCCTACCATAAAGAGCCTCATACGGTTCCATCTGAATACTGGACTGGTAGCTGTTGTTATAAGCAAACTCCGCCAGTGGCAAGAAATGATCCCATGAACCTCCAAACTCAATCACGCACGCACGGAGCATATCCTCCAAAATTTGAATAGTGTGTTCGGACTAGCCATGAGTCTGGGGGTGAAACGCTGTGCTCAACTCCACCCGAGTGCCTAACTCCTGCTACACAGCTCTCCAAAACCGTGAAGTGAACTGAGTGCCTCTATCTGAGATGATGGAAACTGGAATACCATGCAGCCGAACTATCTCTCTGATGTAGATCTCCGCCGGTCGCTCCGATGAATAAGTAGTGCTCACCGGTATGAAATGGGCGGACTTGGTCAGCCGATCCACAATAACCCAAATGAAATCAAACTTCCTAACAGTCCGTGGAAGTCCAGATACAAGGTCCATGGTAATGCGCTCCCATTTCCACTCTGGAATCTCAATCTGTTGCATTAACCCACCCGGACGATAATGCTCATACTTCACCTGCTGGCAGTTGAGGCACCTAGAAACATAATCAACTATATCCATCTTCATCCGCCTCCACCAGTAATGCTGTCTCAAATCCTGATACATCTTCGCGGCACCCGAATGGATGGAATACCGCGAGCTATGGGCCTCTGCTAGAATCAGCTCAAAGATCATCTACATTGGGCACACAAATATGCCCCTGCATCCTCATAACTCCATCATCCCCAATGGTAACATCTCGAGCATTACCACGCCGAACTCTATCCTGGAGGACAAGCAAATGAGGGTCGTCGAACTTACGCTCCCTGATGCAAACAAATAGAGAATACCGAGAAACCACATAGGGCAGAACTCGGCTGGGCTCCGAAAGATCCAATCTAACAAACTGCCTGGCTAAAGCATGAACATCCATCGCCATAGGTCTCTCCGAAGGTGGTAGATATGCCAAACTCCCCAAACTCTCTGCTCGACGACTCAAGGCATCGGCAACTACATTGGCCTTGCCCAGGATGATAGAAAATAGTAATATCATAGTCCTTTAACGGCTCCAACTATCTCCTCTGACGCATGTTCAGGTCCTTCTGCTTAAGCAAGTGCTGCAAGCTCCGATGATCAGTGTAGATCTCACAAGGAACCCCATACAAGTAATGACGCCAAATCTTCAAGGCATGAACAATGGCAACTAGCTCCAGATCGTGAACAGGGTAGCTCTCTTCATTTACCTCCAGCTGTCTGGACGCGTATGCAATCACCCTACCATCCTGCATCAATACCGCACCGAGTCCTACTCGTGTGGCATTACAATATACTGTATAGGACCCCGAACCTGTAGGCAACATCAAGATAGGGGCCGAAGTCAAAGCTGTCTTGAGCTTCTGAAAGCTCGTCTCACACTCCTCTGTCCACTGGAAAGGGGCACCCTTTTGGGTCAATCTGGTCATAGGTGCTGCGATCAAAGAGAACCCCTCCACAAAGCGACGGTAATATCCCGCCAGGCCAAGGAAACTGCGAATCTAAGTAGCTGAGGAGGGTCTGGGACAACTCTGGACGGCCTCCACCTTTCTCGAATCCACTCGAATACCATCGCTCGACACCACGTGGCCTAGAAATGCCACTGAACTCAGCCAGAATTCACATTTAGAGAACTTGAAATATAACTACTTCTCCCTTAGATTCTGAAGCACTATCCTCAGATGCTGCTCGTGATCTTCCCGACTTCGGGAATAAACTAGAATATCATCAATAAAAACAATCACGAACGAGTCCATATATGGCCTGAACGCACTGTGCATCAAATGCATAAAAGCTGCTGGGGCATTAGTCAGCCCGAAAGACATAACGAGGAACTCGTAATGACCATATCGAGTCCTTAAGATATCTGGCTCCCGAATCTTCAACTGATGATAACCGGAGTGCAAATCAATCTTGGAGAACACTTGTGTGCCCTGTAGCTGATCAAACAAGTCATCAATACGTGGCAAAGGATACTGGTTCTTCACTATAACTTTGTTCAACTAGAGATAATCAATGCACATACACATAGAAGCGTCCTTCTTCTTCCCAAACAACACAGGAGCACCCCAAGGCGAAACACTGGGTCGAATGAAACCCTTACCCAATAACTCCTGTAACTGATCCTTTAACTCCTTCAACTCAGGAGGAGCCATACAGTACGGTGGAATAGAAATGGGCTGAGTACCCGGTAATAAGTCAATACCAAAATCAATATCTCTGTCGGGCGGCATGCCCAGGAGATCAGCTGGAAACACATCATAGAAATCACGAACCACTGGAATGGAATCAATAGAAGGAGTGTCAATACTGACATCCCACACATAAGCTAGATAAGCAGCATGCCCCTTCTCAACCATACGCTGAGCTTTGAGAAAGGAAAAAATATGACTAGGGGTGTGATCTAAAGTACCACTCCGCTCAATACGTGGAATGCCTGGCATAGCCAGCGTCACGGTCTTGGCGTGACAATCAAGAATAGAATAATGGGGTGACAACCAGTCCATACCCAGAATAATATCAAAATCGACCATCCCGAGCAACAATAGATCCACTCGAGTCTCAAAACCACAAATAATGACCAAACAGGACCGATACACACGGTCCACAATCAAGGAATCTCCCACCAGAGTAGAAACATAAATGAGGGCACTCAAAGAATCCCGATGCACACCTAGATGTGAAGTAAAATAATATGATACATATGAAAAAGTGGAACCAGGATCGAATAGAACCAATGCCTCTCTGTGACTAACCAAAATAATACCTGTGATAACAGAATCAGATGCAACAACTGCAACGCGATCAGGAATAGCATAAAATCTGGCCTGACCCCTCTCTCGTGGGCAGCCTCTGGCACCCTAATCTCCGCCCTTTGCTGGCTGGGCAGGTGGAGTGGCAGTTGGGGCTGGAATGATGGCCTGCTGGCCCTGTGAACCACGCCGAGGCTGTGAAGTCTATGGAGGTGCTCCTCTACTATGCCTAGGGCACTCCCTAACTAGATGGCGAGTATCCCCCCACTCAAAACAAGCTCTGGGAGGATGCGGTGACTGTGAATGACCGGTCTCACCCCCACTTGTCTGATCCCTGGAGGTACCCCGCGCAGGAGGCGCACTGGAAACTGGAGGAGCATAATAAGGCTCCTGAGGTGCTGGAAGAGCTGGAGTACTATCGGCTGCTGGCAATGCTAAATGAACTGGACGACCAGAATAACCCCTGCCAAAATGACCGGCTGCTGAAGTGCGAGCACCAGAGAAATGGCCCGACTCACGAGACCTCTTGGCCTCCCTCTCCCCCTGCTCTCTAGGGAGCGTACTCTCGATCCTCCTAGCAATGCTCACCGCCTGCTGATAAGGTATATCTGTCTCCAATTCCCTGTCCATGCTGGACCGGATCGGCATAATAAGGCCCTCAAAAATTTCCGAACTCTCTCCCGGACCGTGGCTACCATGGCTGGTGCATGCCTAGCTAGACAGGTGAAACTAATAGCATACTCCGATACTGTCATGGAACCTTGTCGCAACCGCTCAAACTCTGATCGCCAGGAATCCCTAAGGCTCTGGGGAACAAAGTCCCTCAAAAACATATCAGAAAATTGCGTCCAGGTAAATAAAGCAGACTCATCTGGACTATCCAACTCATACGTGCGCCACCAATCATAAGCGGCCCCACGAAGCTCAAAATCAGTGAAGGAAACCCCGCTGGTCTCCACTATCCCCATGGTACGAAGGATACAATGACACTCCTCCAGAAAACCCAATGCATCATCTATAGCCAAACCACTGAACACTGGAGGATCATATTTTTTGAACCTCTCTAATCTACGTTGCTCGTCCTCGAAGGCAGCTGGCGAACCTCCGGGCTGCATTGGGGCGGCAGGAGGCATAACAATAATCTCCGGAACCTGCTCCACGGGCACTCGCTGCTTAGGTGTAGCGGCTGCGGGAGTCTGGGCCCCTCCCCTGGCCTGAGATGTAGATGCAGTGAGAGGAAGCAACCCTGCCTGAGCCAAAGTGGTATACATACTCATGAACTGGGCCGGGGTCTCGTGGAGTGCTGGAGTAGTAGCAGCTGTAGTCGGTGTACTAGGTGCCTGCGCTCCAACCTGATCCACCGGTGGTACCTCAACGGCAGTGCGCGCGGGTGGTATGGCTGTACCTCGGGCCCGTCCTCGTCCTCTACCACGGCCCCGGCCTCTGGCGGCGGCAACAGGGGGCGCATCTGCCTGATCCTCGCGAGTAGCATGTGTCCTCACCATCCGTGAGAGAATAGAAAGCAGAAGTTTATATTTGGTGCCAAAAATGTCGCACGACAAGGAATCCAAAAGAAATGATGAGTTTCCTAAATAGTTACATAGCCTCTCATAGATAAATACAGACATCTCCGTATCGATCAGCGAGACTCTAAGTAACCGGTCTGTGTCCCGTGACTCCTATGAACCTAGAGCTCTGATACCAACTTTTCACAACTCTAGTTTACCAATCGTGAACCTGTCATGACGGCACCTAGCCTTCGTGACTAAGTAAGCCTAATACAATGCGGAATGTACAATTTCATGAAATAAGAGATAAAATAATAGCAGAATAATATAAAAGAAATGTAACAAGTGCCTCTTGGCACATACACTTCGCCCAAACACACTAAATAGCATACTACCAAGACCCGGAATCCCACAGGCAACACAGACTAAAAAGAAGAGTACAATTGTGGCTCTATACATCAAGAAATGTCTAAACAACGAGAATAAGGGAATGTAACTGCTATCACTAATGAGAATAGAAGGAGGCCCTCCGGATCCGCGGACATAGTAGATCATACCTCGAGTCTCCTGATGTGCTGCTAAATCACCTAGTATGAGCCTGCTCTGATGTACCTGGATCTGCACAACAAAAGTGTGCGGAAGAGTAGCATGAGTACACCACGGCGGTACTTAGTAAGTGCCAAGCCTAACCTCGATGGAGTAGTGACGATGAAGGTCAGGGCCCTACCGAGAAATAATAACATAATGATAATAACAATAATAAGCAGTTTAAATAAGATTGAGTTTGAAATAGCAACAATAAAGTAAATGAGGCAATCGTCTACAATTAAGCTAACAAGAATAACCAACACAACATAAACTCAAATCAACAAGTCCAGGACCTATGGGAATTGAACCCACAGTCCCTCCCTATATTTTCAACAATTCAGGATCTCCGGGAATTTAACCCACAGTCCCTACATCAGTTTCTCTAGGTCTTCGGGAATCGAACCCGCAGCCCAAGGAACTCCGGGAACTGAACCCGCAGTCCGTATCTCAATATCTCAAATCCTCCGGGAATCAAACCCGCAATCGGTATCTCAATATGTATCAACAAACTTCGGGTCTTCCGGGAATCGAACTCGCAGCCCTTGGATCTCCGGGAATCGAACCCGCAGTCCTCAACACTACAACTCCTGGTCTCCAAAAATCGAACCCGCAGCCCTTGAATCTCCGGGAATTGAACCCGCAGTCCACCAACATAACAATACAAAGGAAAGCACAGAGAAATATGATATATGAAAATACAATCCACCAAAACTAGTATCAACAAATATCAAGAAGTTCAAGTAAGGAAAATTAGGCATTTAGACAGATAGTTCCCATCTAACCATGCTTTTCTAACGAATATCAGGTAAATATCACGATTTAATTAGCTAAGAATAGAAATATCACGAATTGAACAATTCCAAGTAAGGTGGGTTCCAACAATCCGCGCATGTACACGCCCGTCACCTCGCGTACAAAGCATTTAAATTAACACATAATATCCTAGGGGTGAAGGTTCCCCCACACGAGGTTAGACAAGCCACTTACCTCGACTCCGGTATGAAACCGCTAAGAGACAACTCTCTTGCCACGAGTATCGGCCTCCACAGGTGTAGTATCTGATCAAAATCAATAGAAATACATCAAAATAGGCCAATTGGGCATTACCCAATTGAAACAATTTGAAATACACCAAAAACCACAAGTTGCCAAAACTCGACTTTCAGTACGATTCTCAAAAAATTACAAAAGTAACATATTCGGGTTCCTTATCTCAACACGAGTCTATGCATATAAAATTTACCAAAATCGGACTCCATTTGCCCATTCAAATAGTTGATTTTCTATAACCTAAGCCTAGGGTGAAAACCTCCATTAATACACCCCTAATTCTTCCAATTTCAGTCAAAAACACCATAATTTAGCAAGGAATTGACATAATTTAGGCCCATAGATGATTACCTGAAGAACCCCTTTGATTTCTCTGAAAATCGCCCCTTAATCGCCTCTTAGACGGTGCCTTAGCGTTTTAGACGGTTCTGAAATTTGAACCCTTACTGCTCATTAAACACAAGTCGATTTCCGCCTCTGCGATGCTAGATCCGCTTCTGCGGGATCACTTCTGCAGAGAAGCTGGTCGCTTCTGCGAACCCGACAAAGAACTAGGATTCCGCTTCTGCGGTCCCCAGTTCTCTCCTGCGACTTTGCTTATGCGGATGATTGTCCGCTTCTGCGGAAGATCCCAAACGGCCCACTCTCGCTTCTACAGAAGCCCTTTCCGCTTCTGCGGGATCGCTTCAGCAATCCATGGTCTGCTTCTGCGGACTCGATTGGCCTCCCTAAAATCTTGTACATGCGACTAAATTGTCACTTCTGCGGTCCAAGCTCCGCAGAAGCGAAAACAACAGAAGGCAGACGCCAGCCTGCTGCAACTTCTAATTTTCTTGCCGTTTAATTACCCGAACTCATCCCGAGGCCCCCGGGACCTCAACCAAAAATGAAATTCTACTCTAAATCACCATACGAACTTGTTCGAATCATAAAAACACGCCCTTAAACACAGAAATCACCAAATCAAAGAGAATTCAAGCCTAAGTTTTATCCAAAACTTCTGAAACCTACATGCTATCAAAAACCCGACCAAACGACGTCCGAATGACCTAACAATTTGTAGACATATCCAAAATCACTTAACGAAGCTACAAAAAATGTCGGAATTCCATTCCGACCCCCGAATCAAAATCTCACCTATCTTTCGGATTTCGCCAAAATTTCAAACTTCGGCATTTCAAGCCTAATTGAGCTACAGACCTCCAAAATACATTCCGAACGCGCTTCCAACTTCGAAATCACCTAATGGAGCTAATGGAACCATCAGATCACCATTCCGAGTTCGTCTTAACACTGTTCCAAATACAGGCCATTTTTCAACTACAAAGCTCTCATTTAGGGACTAAGTGTCCCAAAACTCTCCAAATTATAGAACCGACCCTCCCGGCAAACCAAAATAGAATAAATGAACTTAGGGGAATAGTTAAATAGGGGATCGGGTTGTAAATTTCAAAAACGACCGATCGGGTCGTTACAATACCCCCGACCCTAGTTAGCTGGGCAGGCTGTGGGTCAGCTGGGGCCTAAATCATGGGATGAGGACCTTGCTGCTGAGAACTACCCGATGCTAGAGGGAAAAACTTGATAAGGTGACCAGGGTCACCACAACTATAACAAGACCTCGGCTTCTGCGACTGCTAACCTTGACGGCCCAAATGACTTCCACGAACAATCTAAAGAGGCTGAGCACTAATGGGCTGTTGATCTGAATACTACTCACGAAAACCACGATCACCTAAACCACCATATGAATCTTGGAGAGCTGACTGAAAAGGCCTAGAAGACTGGCCCTTGTCATAAGAATCCCTGCCTCCAAATGAGGCACCACTAAATCTGCTAGAATGACGAGGCCTTTTGTCTAAAGCATGACCACCTCCCCGAGTAAGGGCCATCTCAACTCTGTAGGCCGCGTTAGTCGCCTCCTGAAAGGATATGTTACTACCCACTCCCATAGCCATTTGAAGTCGGATCGGCTGGATCAACCCATTAATGAACCTGCAGACCTTTTCCCGCTCTAAAGGGAGTATCACTACTGCATGCCCTGCCAAATCCACAAATATCGTCTCATATTGAGTAACGGTCATGGAGCCCCGTTGGAGGCGCTCAAACTGCCTCTGAAGTGCCTCCCGCTGAGTAACAGAGAGAAATTTCTCCAAGAATAGCTCTGCAAACTTGTCTCATGTCAAAGCTGGGGACCCTGCTGGTCAAGTTAAGTAGAAATCTCTCCACCAAGTCATGACGGATCCTGCAAGCCTGAAATGCAAAAATCAACCCCGTTGGATTCCACTATTCCCATAGTCCTGAGAATCTCGTGGCAACTGAATAGGAAGTCTTGGGGATCCTCCGATGAAGTACCACTGAAGGTGGTGGTATAAAGCTTGGAGAACTAATCAAGTCTCCATAGAGCATCAAAGGTCATGGCCGCTCCATCTTCGGCCTTAGCTGTAGTGCTTGTTTGAGCTGACACTGCGGGCTAAACCACTAGTGCCTGAGTCTGGGGAGCTACTGGTCAAATAAATCATCAATATGTGGCAAAGGATACCAGTTCTTCACTGTAACTTTGTTCAACTGATGATAGTCAATACACATATGCATAGAACCGTCCTTTTTCTTCACAAACAGCACAGGAGCACCCCAAGGCGAAACACTGGGTCGAATGAAACCTTTACCCAATAACTCCTGTAACTGATCCTTTAACTCCTTCAACTCAGAAGGAGCCATACAGTACGGTGGAATAGAAATGGGCTGAGTGCCCGGTAATAAGTCAATACCAAAATCAATATCTCTGTCGGGCGGCATGCCCGGGTGATCAGCTGGAAACACATCAGAGAAATCACGAACCACTAGAATGGAATCAATAGAAGGAGTGTCAATACCGACATCCCGCACATAAGTTAGATAAGCAGCACACCCCTTCTCAACCACACGCTGAGCTTTGAGAAAGGAAATAACACGGCTGGGGGTATGATCTAGAGTACCACTCCGCTCAATACGTGGAATGCCTGGCATAGCCAGCGTCACGGTCTTGGCGTGACAATCAAGAATAGAATAATGGGGTGACAACCAGTCCATACCCAGAATAATATCAAAATTGACCATCCCGAGCAACAATAGATCCGCTCGAGTCTCAAATCCACAAATAATGACCAAACACGACCGATACACACGGTCCACAATCAAGGAATCTCCCACCAGAGTAGAAACATAAATGGGGGCACTCAAAGAATCCCGATGCACACCCAGATGTGAAGTAAAATAAGATGATACATATGAAAAAGTGGAACCAGGATCGAATAGAACCAATGCCTCTCTGTGACTAACCAAAATAATACCTGTGATAACAGAATCAGATGCAACAACTGCAACGCGATCAGGAATAGCATAAAATCTGGCCTGACCCCTCTCTCGTGGGCAGCCTCTGGCACCCTAATCTCCGCCCTTTGCTGGCTGGGCAGGTGGAGTGGCAGTTGGGGCTGGAATGATGGCCTGCTGGCCCTGTGAACCACGCCGAGGCTGTGAAGTCTATGGAGGTGCTCCTCTCCTATGCCTAGGGCACTCCCTAACTAGATGGCGAGTATCCGCCCACTCAAAACAAGCTCTGGGAGGATGCGGTGACTGTGAATGACCGGTCTCACCCCCACTTGTCTGATCCCTGGAGGTACCCCGCGCAGGAGGCGCACTGGAAACTGGAGGAGCATAATAAGGCTCCTGAGGTGCTGGAAGAGCTGGAGTACTATCGGCTGCTGGCAATGCTAAATGAACTGGACGACCAGAATAACCCCTGCCAAAATGACCGGCTGCTGAAGTGCGGGCACCAGAGAAATGGCCCGACTCACGAGACCTCTTGGCCTCCCTCTCTCCCCGCTCTCTAGGAAGCGTACTCTAGATCCTCCTAGCAATGCTCACCGCCTGCTGATAAGGTATATCTGTCTCCAATTCCCTGTCCATGCTGGACCGGATCGGCATAATAAGGCCCTCAAAAATTTCCGAACTCTCTCCCGGACCGTGGCTACCATGGCTGGTGCATGCCTAGCTAGACAGGTGAAACTAATAGCATACTCCGATACTGTCATGGAACCTTGTCGCAACCGCTCAAACTCTGATCGCCAGGAATCCCTAAGGCTCTGGGGAACAAAGTCCCTCAAAAACATATCAGAAAATTGCGTCCAGGTAAATAAAGCAGACTCATCTGGACTATCCAACTCATACGTGTGCCACCAATCATAAGCGGCCCCACGAAGCTAAAAATCAGTGAAGGAAACCCCGCTGGTCTCCACTATCCCCATGGTACGAAGGATACAATGACACTCCTCCAGAAAACCCAATGCATCATCTGTAGCCAAACCACTGAACACTAGAGGATCATATTTCTTGAACCTCTCTAATCTACGTCGCGCATCCTTGGAGGCAGCTGGCCCACCTCCGGGCTGTACTGGGGCGGCATGAGGCATAGTAATAATCTCTGGAAGCTGCCCCACGGGCACTCGCTGCTCAGGTGTAGCGGCTGCGGGAGTCTGGGCCCCTCCCCCAGCCTGAGATGTAGCTGCAGTGAGAGGAAGTGACCCATGCTCATGAAGTGGGCCAGGGTCTCCTGGAGTGATGAAGTAGTAGTAGTTGTAGTCGGTGTACTAGGTGCCTGCGCTCCAACCTGATCCACCGGTGGTACCTCAACGGCAGTGCGCGCGGGTGCTATGGCTGTACCTCGGGCGCGTCCTCGTCCTCTACCACGGCCCCGGCCTCTGGCGGCGGCAACAGGGGGCGCATCTGCCTGATCCTCGCGAGTAGCATGTGTCCTCACCATCCGTGAGAGAATAGAAAGCAGAAGTTTATATTTAGTGCCAAAAATGTCGCACGACAAGGAATCCAAAAGAAATGATGAGTTTCCTAAATAGTTACATAGCCTCTCATAGATAAATACATACATCTCCGTATCGATCAGCGAGACTCTAAGTAACCGGTCTGTGTCCCGTGACTCCTATGAACCTAGAGCTCTGATACCAACTTTTCACGACTCTAGTTCACCAATCGTGAACCTGTCATGACGGCACCTAGCCTTCGTGACTAAGTAAGCCTAATACAATGCGGAATGTACAATTTCATGAAATAAGAGATAAAATAATAGCAGAATAATATAAAAGAAATGTAACAAGTGCCTCTTGGCACATACACTTCGCCCAAACACACTAAATAGCATACTACCAAGACCCGGAATCCCACAGGCAACACAGACTAAAAAGAAGAGTACAATTGTGGCTCTATACATCAAGAAATGTCTAAACAACGAGAATAAGGGAATGTAACTGCTATCACTAATGAGAATAGAAGGAGGCCCTCCGGATCCGCGGACGTAGCAGATCATACCTCGAGTCTCCTGATGTGCTGCTAAATCACCTGAGATGAGCCTGTCCTGATGTACCTGGATCTGCACAACAAAAGTGTGCAGAAGAGTAGCATGAGTACACCACGGCGGTACTTAGTAAGTGCCAAGCCTAACCTCGATGGAGTAGTGACGATGAAGGTCAGGGCCCTACCGAGAAATAATAACATAATGATAATAACAATAATAAGCAGTTTAAATAAGATTGAGTTTGAAATAGCAACAATAAAGTAAATGAGGCAATCGTCTACAATTAAGCTAACAAGAATAAACAACACAACATAAACTCAAATCAACAAGTCCAGGACCTATGGGAATTGAACCCACAGTCCCTCCCTATATTTTCAACAATTCAGGATCTCCGAGAATTTAACCCGCAGTCCCTACATCAGTTTCTCTAGGTCTTCGGGAATCGAACCCGCAGCCCAAGGAACTCCGGGAACTGAACCCGCAGTCCGTATCTCAATATCTCAAATCCTCCGGGAATCAAACCCGCAATCGATATCTCAATATGTATCAACAAACTTCGGGTCTCCGGGAATCGAACTCGCAGCCCTTGGATCTCCGGGAATCGAACCCGCAGTCCTCAACACTACAACTCTGGGTCTCCAAAAATCGAACCCGCAGCCCTTGGATCTCCGGGAATTGAACCCGCAGTCCACCAACATAACAATACAAAGGAAAGCACAGAGAAATATGATATATGAAAATACAATCCACCAAAACTAGTATCAACAAATATCAAGAAGTTCAAGTAAGGCAAATTAGGCATTTAGACAGATAGTTCCCATCTAACCATGCTTTTCTAACGAATATCAGGTAAATATCACAATTTAATTAGCTAAGAACAGAAATATCACGAATTGAAAAATTCCAAGTAAGGTGGGTTCCAACAATCCGCGCATGTACACGCCCTTCACCTCGCGTACAAAGCATTTAAATTAACACATAATATCCTAGGAGTGAAGGTTCCTCCACACGAGTTTAGACAAGCCACTTACCTCGACTCCGGTATGAAACCGCTAAGAGACAACTCTCTTGCCACAAGTATCGGCCTCCACATGTGTAGTATCTGATCAAAATCAATAGAAATACATCAAAATAGGCCAATTGGGCATTACCCAATTGAAACAATTCGAAATACACCAAAAACCACAAGTTGCCAAAACCCGACTTTCGGTACGATTCTCGAAAAATTACAAAAGTAACATATTCGGGTTCCTTATCTCAACACGAGTCTATGCATATAAAATTTACCAAAATTGGACTCTATTTGCCCATTCAAATAGTTGATTTTCTATAACCTAAGCCTAGGGTGAAAACCTCCATTAATACACCCCTAATTCTTCCAATTTCAGTCAAAAACACCATAATTTAGCAAGGAATTGACATAATTTAGGCCCATAGATGATTACCTGAAGAACCCCTTTGATTTCTCTGAAAATCGCCCCTTAATTGCCTCTTAGACGGTGCCTTAGCGTTTTAGACGGTTCTGAAATTTGAACCCTTACTGCTCAGTAAACACAAGTCGATTTCCGCCTCTGCGATGCTAGATCCGCTTCTGCGAGATCACTTATGCAGAGAAGCTGGTCGCTTCTGCGAACCCGACCAAGAACTAGGATTCCGCTTCTGCGGTCCCCAGTTCTCTCCTGCGACTTTGCTTATGCAGACGATTGTCCGCTTCTGCGGAAGATCCCAAACGACCCACTCTCGCTTCTACAGAAGCCCTTTCCGCTTCTGCGGGATCGCTTCAGCAATCCATGGTCTGCTTCTGCGGACTCGACTGGCCTCCCTAAAATCTTGCACATGCGACTAAATTGTCGCTTCTGCGGTCCAAGCTCCGCAGAAGCGAATACAACAGAAGGCAGACGCCAGCCTGCTGCAACTTCCAATTTTCTTGCCGTTTAATTACCTGAACTCATCCCGAGGCCCCCGGGACCTCAACCAAAAATGAAATTCTACTCTAAATCACCATACGAACTTGTTCGAATCATAAAAACACGCCCTTAAACACAGAAATCACCAAATCAAAGAGAATTTAAGCCTACGTTTTATCCAAAACTTCTGAAACCTACATGCTATCAAAAACCCGACCAAACGTCGTCCGAATGACCTAACAATTTGTAGACATATCCAAAATCACTTAACGAAGCTACAAAAATTGTCGGAATTCCATTCCGACCCCCGAATGAAAATCTCACCTATCTTTCGGATTTCGCCAAAATTTCAAACTTCGGCATTTCAAGCCTAATTGAGCTACAGACCTCCAAAATACATTCCGAACGCGCTCCCAACTTCGAAATCACCTAATGGAGCTAATGGAACCATCAGATCACCATTCCGAGTTCGTCTTAACACTATTCCGAATACAGGCCATTTTTCAACTACAAAGCTCTCATTTAGGGACTAAGTGTCCCAAAACTCTCCAAATTATAGAACCGACCCTCCCGGCAAACCAAAATAGCATAAATGAACTTAAGGGAACAGTTAAATAGGGGATCGGGGTGTAAATTTCAAAAATGACCGATCGGGTCGTTACAATACCCCCGACCCTAGTTAGCTGGGCAGGCTGTGGGTCAGCTGGGGCCTAAATCATGGGATGAGGACCTTGCTGCTGAGAACTACCCGATGCTAGAGGGAAAAACTTGATAAGGTGACCAGGGTCACCACAACTATAACAAGACCTCGTCTTCTGCGACTGCTAACCTTGACGGCCCAAATGACTTCCACGAATAATCTAAAGAGGCTGAGCACTAATGGGCTGTTGATCTGAATACTACTCACGAAAACCACGATCACCTAAACCACCATATGAATCTTGGAGAGCTGATTGAAAAGGCCTTGAAGACTGGCCCTTGCCATAAGAATCCCTGCCTCCAAATGAGGCACCACTAAATCTGCTAGAATGACGAGGCCTTTTGTCTAAAGCATGACCACCTCCCCGAGTAAGGGCCATCTCAACTCTGTAGGCCGCGTTAGTCGCCTCCTGAAAGGATATGTTGCTACCCACTCCCATAGCCATTTGAAGTCGGATCGGCTGGATCAACCCATTAATGAACCTGCAGACCTTTTCCCGCTCTAAAGGGAGTATCACTACTGCATGCCCTGCCAAATCCACAAATATCGTCTCATATTGAGTAACGGTCATGGAGCCCCGTTGGAGGCGCTCAAACTGGCTCCGAAGTGCCTCCCGCTGAGTAACAGAGAGAAATTTCTCCAAGAATAGCTCTGCAAACTTGTCTCATGTCAAAGCTGGGGACCCTGCTGGTCAAGTTAAGTAGAAATCTCTCCACCAAGTCATGGCGGATCCTGCAAGCCTGAAATGCAAAAATCAACCCCGTTGGATTCCACTATTCCCATAGTCCTGAGAATCTCGTGGCAACTGAATAGGAAGTCTTGGGGATCCTCCGATGAAGCACCACTGAAGGTGGTGGTATAAAGCTTGGAGAACTAATCAAGTCTCCATAGAGCATCAAAGGTCATGGCCGCTCCATCTTCGGCCTTAGCTGTAGTGCTTGTTTGAGCTGACATTGCGGGCTAAACCACTAGTGCCTGAGTCTGGGGAGCTACTGGCTCCGGAGCGCTACAGGAATCTGAACCCCTCCTCCTGCCTGAGAAGTGGCTGATGCAATTGGCAGCAAGCCTGCTCTGGCGACACTGTCCATAAATCTTGCTATCGGGGCTAGAGCATCTTGAAGATCAGGGGTAAACATAACCTCTCCTGGGACTTGAGCTGGGCCCACTAGAGCTGCTGGGGATGGAACCTCCTCACTATTTTCAACAAGAGGCTCCATCTCTAGAACTGCTTTCTGAGGCTGAGCTCTGCCCCTACCACAGCCTTCGGCACGACCTCGGCCTCGGCCTCTTCCCCTCGCGGGAGCTGCCTTAGGCTCGGACTACTGATCTGCAGATGAGGAAGCGCATGTTCTCGCCATCTGCAAAAGAACAGAGTAGAAATTCAATCAGTATTTAAGGAAACAAATTGCACAACAAGAAGGAACAAATGAGAGATTTTTCCTAACTCAATAGACTCTAGGGAACAAGTACAAACGTCTCCATACCTACCCCTCAGACTCTACTAAGTTTGTTCGTGAGTTGTGAGACCTATGTAACCTAGTGCTCTGATACCAATTTGTCACCACCCAAATTTCCCACCATCGGGATCATGATGGTGCCTACTCGTGGTAGCCAGGCAAGCCAATTTACTCACCATTTTCATAAGCAAACCATCGTGTTCTCAATTTACTAGCATGAATAATAATAAAAACAATAACCGCCAACGTCTATGTTTATAAGTCTTAAATAAATGTAAACTGCTCAACAATATCCTCTACCCAAGATGTGGAGTCACAAACTCATGAACCACTAAGAATAACTACATATAATGGTCTGGAAGAAATATAACAACCGTTTGTCTTGAAACAATGAGACTACAGTATAAATGAAAAACATAAGAAGAGACGTCGGGCCTGCAGACGCCTGCAAGCTACCTCAGTCTCGTAGTAATGGAAATCCTGCTATCGAACTACTAGTGCTACTGCTCAAGACCTGGACCTGTACAAAAACACAGAGAAGTGTAGTATCAGCACAACTGATCCTATGTGTTGGTAAGTGCCCGACTTATCCTGGTGAAGTGGTGATAAGACTAGGACCAGACACTCACATAAACATGTGCAGTTCTATATATATATGTGCCACAAAACAACATAAATACTAACTAAACAAATAAAAGGGAGGGAACATGCTATAGGGAGCACAATTGAATATATATAATTCATCAATGTAATAAAAATAGAGCGCAAAAATAATTATCACAAAATAAGAAATTTAATAGTTGCACGGCATCACCCTTCGTGCTTTTACTCTCATCCTCACACAAACAATCATGTAAAAGTGCACGGCATCACCCTTCGTGCTTTTACTCTCATTCTCACCCAAACAATCATATAAAAGTGCATGGCATCACTCTTCGTGCTTTTACTCTCATCCTCACCAAAGCAATCAAACAGAATGCACAGTATCACCCTTCGTGCTTTTACTCACATAACTCTAATAGCAAGTCACGGAATGACCCTTCGTTCAAATATAATCAACAATGGCACGGAATGTTGCTTCGTGCATAATAGTTAAAACATGGCATAGAATGACCCATCATGCAAATATAATTAAAAATGCCACGGAATTACCTTTTGTGCATTATCACTCTTCCTCACGCAAACAACAATCACAACTAAACGGGTAAGAAGAATAAAATAAACAACAAATACCATCCCGACAAGGGAGTAACAACAACAACAATAAGGTCCAGCAAGGGATTAATCATAACTCCTTTCAATACTTTCAACATTACTTAAATAATATTTATCATTCGAGCCAACGCTCCAAAATATCAATATTTCATAATTTATTCTCGAACTCTTCACATTTGTAGCAAATCATAATTTAGCTTAGGAGATGTCACGACCCCAAATCCGGTCGTGATGGCACCCACCACACTGCTAGGCCAGCCTGACCAATTAACAACAACCACGGAGCCATAAGCTCACTTTATCCAATTTAAGCATACGGAAATAATTCAACAGTGATAGATACATATTAAAAACAGGGAACCAAGTCCCAACACGTGCCAACTCCCATAGACCGAAGGGTCAAGAGTCATGAGCCTCTACAGAGTATACAAAGTGTAAATAGTGAATATAACTGTGCACAAGTGTGGGATGATCGGAACAAAATACAGACAAACTGGAGAATCAGGTCCTGCGAACGCTGGCAGCTACCTCGACTGTCCAAAAGCACTCCCGAGCCGCAATGGAATCAGCTCTGCTATAATGTACATGGATCTGCACACAAGGTGCAGGGAGTCGGGTGTGAGTACTTCCAACTCAGCGGTAATAAAAGTAAATAATGTTGAAGGGAAAAAAACTACGCAAGGCACTATCTCTTGCTACACAATACAGAACTATCATTAAACTTCAAAACACTATCATTTTATTCCTTTCGAGCATATGTGAGTAGATTATTTAGAAATCTCAATTTTTAGCTACTTTCTTTCATTATAACATACCAATACCCGGGAGAATCTCAAGCAGTGCAAGTCAGCACTCAAATCAGCCTCTCGGGCTCAGCACTCCTTAACAATTTATACCAGGAGATCTGGTCAATAAAGCAACAAATGCACATGTGCCAGTAAAGTAGGAGTGCTAAAATGTTATGCCACGTAGTACACGTAAACCAATGTATGTATGCCATGCAATGTATATGACCGCTACGGCGTGTAGCCCGATCCTTTTGGGTACCCGTGCTCACTGGGGGTGTCCAGACTCCGGAGGGGCTCCTACAGCCCAAGCACAATATCAATATCACACCTGCTGTGGCGCGCAGCCCGATCCATATACCACTGCGGCGTGCAATCCGATCCATGCATGTGTATGCATATGCTCACATAAAATGTCATGTCCTAACATATGGCCCTCGGCCCCAATCAGTCTAACAAATAATCAAGAAAGCCCTACGGCAACAATATCATATTAGCTCACAACAAAAATATTATTAAGACCTTGTTCAAGTTTTTCATAACCTTATAAAAATGCAGAATAGCAATAATTCCATTTTAAGCCTTAAATTTAGAATAAAATATGCTCAGTGTTATCAAAACAGTGATACCAATCCTTGAAGGATTCAAATAATTGGCACGAAGCCCAAACGTGATAATTAGTCAAATTCATTTTAACAATTAGGTGTTATTATTTATTACGCGGGACGGACCAAGTCACGATTCCCAATGGTGCTCTACCCCACGCCCGTTATTCGGCATGCAAGTCACCTCAACACAGCACTAAGATGTGCAAGTCCGGGCTTTACTAACCCTCGGGACATCATTTACAAGAATTACCCACCTCGAACCGACGAAAGCTCATGCCCGCGACGCCTTAGCTCCTCGAACCGGCATCCACGCACGTCAAAACTAGCACAAATCAGCACAAATATATCAAAATAGGCTAATTGAACATCACCCAATCGAAAGAACTCGAAAAATATCAAAAATCACGAAATTTGCAAAACCCGAGCCCCGGGCCCACATCTCGAAAAACTTCACAATTCGTATTTACAGAACCCTCGTCTCGCCACGAGTCCATACATATAAAATTTGCCAAAATCGGAGTTCGATTGGCCTTTCAAAACCCAAATTTTCGTTTTCAATATCTAGGCCACAATCCTTCACAATTTCTACCCAAATTCATGAAGATTGATGTTAATTCTACCATAAAATGATGTTTTTGAGTCAAGAAACATACCTCCGATGAATACCCGATGATTTCCCAGCGTTTTCCTGTGATTTCTTCTCTCTAGGGCTCAAAAATGGGGGTTTATGAAATGAAACCCGTATGTGAAATGTTTCTGGTTTTAATTCACTGCCTGGGACTTTTCTTCTACGCGTTCGCGTTCATTGCCACGCGTTCGCGATGCCCGGCTCCGGATTGACCTTCGCGAACGCGACCTCCCCAACGCGTTTGCGATGCACTAGCTCCCAGCCGTCTGATTTTCCTTCTATGCGATCGCGTGAGCCTGGACGCGATCGCAGTGCTCAACCCAGCGACCCTACGCGATCGCATCAAAGGGGTCGCGATCGCACTGCTCAAGAACACAACCTTACGCGATCGCATCGACCGACCCGCGATCGCGATGCACAAACACTCAACCTCACGCGATCGCATCACTACTCCTGCGCGAAGAGCAATCTTCCAGCCTCATCTCGATACCCTACGCGATCGCAGTCTCAACCTTGCGATCGCAGAACTTCCTAGCTTAACCCTACGCGATCGCAGACCTAGCTTCGCGATCGCGGAGCTCAAAAATCTTCTGCACTAATTGCAGCAGAAACAGCAGTGCCTTTGGCACAAATTGGTCCGTTTGGACCCCCGAATTCATCCCGAGGCTCCCGGGACCCCAACGAAAACAACCAACATACTCCAAAACACGATACGAACTTGTTCCAATCATAAAAACACCATCCTAAACATCAAAATCACCAATTACACACAGATTCAAGCCTAAGTTTCTTCAAAATTTCTGAATTGCTCATTCAATCAAAAACCCGACCAAACGATGTCCGAATGACTTGAAATTTTGCAGGCACATCCAAAATCACCTAACGGAGCTACTGCAACTCTGTCGGAATTCCATTCCGACTCCCGGATCAAAATCTCACCTATCGATCGGATTTCGCCAAAATTCAACCTTAGCCAATTCAAGCCTATTTCTACATCGGGCCTCCAAATTCAATTCCGATTGCTCTCCTAAGTCATAAATGATCCCCCGAAACTAGTCGAATCATCAGAATCTGATTCCGAGCACTCTAACTCGATAGTCAACTCCTGGTTGACTTTTCATATTCAAACTTCCTTCAAACATGCTATTTGCTTCATTTTCAATTCAATTCACTCCTAACTCACCCGATAGGCTCTAACACCGATATAAAAGCATAAAACATGTAATTGCAACATGACGGGGTGGTAAATTCCCGTAACGACGGGCCGGGTCGTTACATTCACCCCAACTTAAACAAACGCTCGTCCTCGAGCGGACTCAGAGTTGTACTAGAAACAACTCAATAGCCGAATGACCTTACCAAGCATATACTCGGGCGATCATACGTCACCCTATCTCACATAAGTCCGAAAACACCATATAGTCAAAATTTCGCAGGCCATCTGAACCATAAATCACATTGCACTTTCTGAAATCATATACCAATTGTTAATCCCATGCCTATACTCAGGATACACTAGAATCCACTGCAATAACCCATACTCACCACTCCGGATGAGATCATATGATGTATCAAACAACCCAATCACTCGAGACAATAGTCTCTAATCACACAATTTCCCATGATAACCAAATACCAACTGAAAAACCCTCTTCATTAGATAGAGTCTTGTTCCAACACCTTCATATCATGCCCACGGCAACAGAACACGCGATATATCGAACCCATCTCTCAGGTCAACCATTCATGAATCCATTTCACTTTTAACTGATACCACAATAGGTTTCGGACCCAAATCTCGGTATTACCTTTCTAACCAGCTGAAATCACATATACTCACACTCACAATTGGCTCCAACGCTCATTTCGATCATAACACACCGCACTGATGATTTGACACCTCAACACCGACCTAAGCCACGACGAGCACAACATAGGCTCCAATAGAAACGTCTCTGAACACACTCGAATCATGACAGCTCAAATCATGATAACTGTCTCCAGCAAAAGAGCTGTAATTCAATTCCTTTGTGCCATCATAACATAGAACTGAGATCGCGTCTCGCATTATAGAAATAGAGTACCTGAATCCTCCTCGAGAGGTCATAACATCACGTGGCCTTGCTACGATTCGTGATTCTATCCCAACGTTATTACTCATGAAGCACCTCAAGCCACTAAGCTCAAAACGGTTAGCCACGCACAGATCTAGGTCTTGAACCCAAGCAATCAACCTCGCCCTCAGGTGAAACAATTAACGTATGCTACTAAATCTTGAAAGGACACAACCGATGTGCCATTCGCCAAGCGATACTCAAAACGGTCTTTTCCTCAAAAGCGAGGAAGTATTGTATACCAGGTAGCATATAACTAACTATATTTTCACAATATTCTGTTGCGGCGTGCAACCCGCTCCAATGACATACCCGTGGCGGCGTGCCACCCGATCCGGATACCATACCTGTGGCGGCGTGCCACCCGATCCACGCATAAATCTCGCAAAAGGAAATGCATATCGAGTCGAATTTTCTCATAACATATATATATATATATAGCCTCAAGCTCGGCCACATGAAACGCATCTGACAATGTTTCTCAATACTGGAACTACTCTGTTGGAGCATACTCTGATGCTCTCTGCTACGCAAATTGTGCCATTTTCCGACATAGTCCATATCACATTAGTCTAGGCGACCTGACTCATGTCAACCAGTCTTAAATAAGGTATCATAACCCAAATTCATCATATCAAGCTAAGAGGGAGCCACTAGGGCTTCCGATTTCCAATAATCACAAAACGGTGCCGATACACGCAATATACAACCACTGCATAGGCGGATTACGAGAACTTCTAGTCTCCAACACATATATAACACATGGATCGCTATACCTGGTTCCACACTCCACCGTACGAATACATAATGCACATCAAGCGCCCATTCGTTCCACGAAAGTCATCCAAGAATTTCACTATACCATCAACGACTCAATTATTACAGTCGATCCAACAAGAGAACACCACCATGCCATTAGATATTATCAGTTTACATTACCTGGCCGTTTTGTTTTTTTTGGACCATATTCCCTGCCAAATTACTAGAATAGCAGTACCATTTTCTTAAATCATCAGAAAGATCGATTCTTAAATCACCTGCAACTGTCCGCGCTGCTCAATAATTTTATTGACTTCCCATATATTATGAATTGGTCACAAAACCTTGAATATTCCATTATCAACTTTCCATAACACTTCGTGTATACCATAACACACTAAGACAACTAGGAAATTCATATCCCTTTCCTCCGCCTCAACCATCGGCACACTCCACTAGTCAAGGACTTTCGTGATCCCATATAGAAGAAAACTCATTACACATTCCAAGCTTTGCATACCAACAGGAAATACACTTATTTTCAAACTACGGTAAAGCACTTCACCAACTCTTTCTCCCAATTACATTGCATAAATTAAACTATATCGAGTTACACAACTGCCAGCACTCAAAAGCTTTATTGCACAATATCTGCGAGACTCATTACTCCAAACATATACCAGGAATTAATCGTATTTCTTCTCATACCGTTTCGGTTTATTAACAAGTTGATCCATTTACCCAGTTTCCTTTCTGATTCATCCTTAATTTAATATTAGCCATTACGGTATCACCAATAATACATCAACTCATGTTACCACACAAGACTCGTACATAAGGCCACACGGTCTAAGACACAAAGGCCACTTAATACTCTCTCAATGTTTCCCAGAAGTACCACATTCTACAATACATTATTTTGGAGAACTTTCTGCGATTTGAATTCGTTATCATTACCTTCCCATACGGTTACATAGAATCCCATCATTCACATAATATAACACAAGTCTTGATCTCTTCTAACGAAACCAACGTTTTTAGCCACATGCACAATCTTAAGACACCTGACTGTTACAAGTAAAATCTTAAACACCGTAAAACAAATTCTCGGGCGTCATTCACCCTCATTCAGCTGTAATTCAACTGTCTTATTGAACAGAACCACTCATGTTTTGTTAGAACTCTAACATCGCAGAACATGATTACTTACAGATACAATTAGCTATCTTTCTTTTCTATACACCGAACATTCTTTACCAACATAAGTTCACAACATCCTAGTATTTCTTCATATCTACGAAGCCCCATAACCTTTATCAAAATTTCCCACATACCTAGAGACAGAGCCAACACAGCACACGACAGTGCAATCAGTTAATCAATAACAACCTCCCCAACTTAGCTCGGAGTCATACATCAAAGCACTTTCAACCACTCATATCATTATTACTCAAGTGATGCCGAAATGTTAATATGAGATTAAACTCAAGTCATTTACAAGCCTTGACAGAGACTCGAATCATCGGAGACCTTAGCTCTTCTGCAATTCTTGCAGATATACATGCACCACCAATAAGCCCACTCTCTTTAGGTGACAGAAATCTTTCTAAGTCCCAAATTTTCCAAAAATTTCGGCAGAGTTTCCTTTGTAAATTGGCATATCCACCTGCCAGGAGAATCACCAAACCATTCTAACAATACATCCACAAATCAACAAGATATCGCAATGTATTTCAACAACATTAAATCTCAATACTATACGAATCATATTATCATAATTTATACTTGAACCTGCGTTGTGCCTGCTCGAATCATAACACATATCAAAATCACTTTAGTCTTCCTGAGTTTAAACTCGTTCCACTACACATAAGGCACTTTACCTTCCAATTACGAGATATGATAATTATTTCACGCCCATAGCTAGGGCTACATATCAAATCACAATAAGAACTGAATACCTTACAACTCTCCCATTATCAAACTGCCATTTGCACAATAAGGATCAATACCGATCGTATGAACTTCATAATACCGACTCGCAAAATTAATACCTTGGTGCTCAAGCCATAGACAAGGATCCGGCCTCAAGTCCTCCCGACTGGCCCAACATGAACTCATGGAGATTATATCTCGCCCCTCGTTCGAGGAAATCACAATCCATAAGGCAATTACATTACCTGAGCGCTCGATGCGTACACAGACGTGTGGAAGGAATTTCAAAAATTATATCTCAAGCTGAATCAAGTGCGCACGATAAGAATTCCAAGAAATGTGAAGTGTTTCCTAAAGGTTCGCAGCCTCCCGAGGATAAGTATAGGCGTCCCCATACCGATCCACAAGACTCTACCAACCGGCTCAAGACTCATGAGGCCTAGTAAACCTAGGCTCTGATACCAACTTGTCACGACCCCAAATCCGTTCGTGATGGCGCCCAGCACACTGCTAGGCCAGCCTGACCAATTAACAACAACCACAGAGCCATAAGCTCACTTTATCCAATTTAAGCATACGGAAATAATTCAACAGTGATAGATACATATTAAAAACAGGGAACCAAGTCCCACGCATACCAACTCCCATAGACCGAAGGGTCAAGAGTCATGAGCCTCTACAGAGTATACAAAGTGTAAATAGTGAATATAACCGTGCACAAGTGTGGGATGATCAGAACAAAATACAGACAAACTGGAGAATCAGGTCCTGCGAACGCTGGCAGCTACCTCGACTGTCCAAATGCACTCCCGAGCCGCAATGGAATCAGCTCTGCTGTAATGTACCTGGATCTGCACACAAGGTACAGGGAGTCGGGTGTGAGTACTTCCAACTCAGCGGTAATAAAAGTAAATAATGCTGAAGGGAAGAAAACCACGCAAGGCACTATCTCTTGCTACACAATACGGAACTATCATAAAACTTCAAAACACTATCATTTTATTCCTTTTTAGCATATGTGAGTAGATTATTTAGAAATCTCAATTTTTAGCTACTTTCTTTCATTATAACATACCAATACCTGGGAGAATCTCAAGCAGTGCAAGTCAGCACTCAAATCAGCCTCTCGGGCTCAGCACTCCTTAACAATTTATACCAGGAGATCCGGTCAATAAAGCAACAAATGCACATGTGCCAGTAAAGTATGAGTGCTAAAATGTTATGCCACGTAGTACACGTAAACCAATGTATGTATGCCATGCAATGCATATGATCGCTACGGCGTGTAGCCCGATCCTTTTGGGTACCCGTGCTCACTGGGGGTGTCCAGACTCCGGAGGGGCTCCTACAGCCCAAGCACAATATCAATATCATACCTGCTGCGGCGCGCAACCTGATCCATATACCACTGCGGCGTGCAGTCCGATCCATGCATGTGTATGCATATGCTCACATGAATGTCATGCCCTAACATATGACCCTCGGCCCCAATCAGTCTAACAAATAATCAAGAAAGCCCTACGACAACAATATCATATTAGCTCACAGCAAAAATATTATTAAGACCTTATTCAAGTTTTTCATAACCTTATAAAAATGCTGAATAGCAATAATTCCATTTTAAGCCTTAAATTTAGAATAAAATATGCTCAGTGTTATCAAAACAATGATACCAATCCTTGAAGGATTCAAATAATTGGCACGAAGCCCAAACGTGATAATTAGTCCAATTCATTTTAACAATTAGGTGTTATTATTTATTACGCGGGACGGACCAAGTCACGATCCCCAATGGTGCTCTACCCCACGCACGTTATTCGGCATGCAAGTCACCTCAACACAGCACTAAGATGTGCAAGTCCGGGCTTTACTAACCCTCGGGACATCATTTACAAGAATTACCCACCTCGAACCGACGAAAGCTCATGCCCGCGACGCCTTAGCTCCTCGAACCGGCATCCACGCACGTCAAAACTAGCACAAATCAGCACAAATATATCAAAATAGGCTAATTGAACATCATCCAATCGAAAGAACTCGAAAAATATCAAAAATCACGAAATTTGCAAAACCCGAGCCCCAGGCCCACATATCGAAAAACTTCAAAACACGTATTTCCATAACCCTCATCTCGCCACGAGTCCATACATATAAAATTTACCAAAATCGGAGTTCGATTGGCCTTTCAAAACCCAAATTTTCGTTTTCAATATCTAGGCCACAATCCTTCACAATTTCTACCCAAATTCATGAAGATTGATGTTAATTCTACCATAAAATGATGTTTTTGAGTCAAGAAACTTACCTCCGATGAATACCCGATGATTTCCCAGGCGTTTTCCCGTGATTTCTTCTCTCTAGGGCTAAAAAATGGGGGTTTATGAAATGAAACCCATATGTGAAATGTTTCTGGTTTTAATTCACTGCCTGGGACTTTTCTTCTACGCGTTCGTGTTCATTGCCACGCATTCGCGATGCCCAGCTCCGGATTGACCTTCGCGAACGCGACCTCCCCAACGCGTTCGCGATGCACTAGCTCCGAGCCGTCTGATTTTGCTTCTACGCGATCGCGTGAGACTGGACGCGATCGCAGTGCTCAACTCAGCGCGACCCTACGCGATCGCATCAAAGGGGTCGCGATCGCGCCGCTCAAGAACACGACCTTACGCGATCGCATCGACCGACCCGCGATCGCGATGCACAAACACTCAACCTCACGCGATCGCATCACTACTCCTGCGATCGCGAAGAGCAATCTCCCAGCCTCATCTCGATACCCTACGCGATCGCAGTCTCAACCTTGCGATCGCAGAACTTCCCAGCTTAACCCTACGCGATCGCATACATAGCTTCGCGATCGCGAAGCACAAAAATTCTCTGCATTTATTGCAGCAGAAACAGCAGTGCCTTTGGCACAAATTGGTCCGTTTGGACCCCGAATTCATCCCGAGGCTCCCGGGACCCCAACGAAAACCACCAACATACTCCAAAACACGATACGAACTTGTTCCAATCATAAAAACACCATCCTAAACATCAAAATCACCAATTACACACGGATTCAAGCCTAAGCTTCTTCAAAATTTCTGAATTGCTCATTCAATCAAAAACCCGACCAAACGATGTCCGAATGACCTGAAAATTTGCAGGCATATCCAAAATCACCTAACGGAACTACTGCAACTGTCGGAATTCCATTCCGACTCCGGATCAAAATCTCACCTATCGATCGGATTTCGCCAAAATTCAACCTTAGCCAATTCAAGCCTATTTCTACATCGGGCCTCCAAATTCAATTCCGATTGCTCACCTAAGTCATAAATGATCCCCCGAAACTAGTCGAATCATCAGAATCTGATTCCGAGCACTCTAACTCGAAAGTCAACTCTAGGTTGACTTTCCATATTCCAAACTTCCTTCAAACATGCTATTTGCTTCATTTTCAATTCAATTCACTCCTAACTCACCCGATAGGCTCTAACACTGATATAAAAGCATAAAACATGTAACTGCAACATAACGGGGTGGTAAATTCCCGTAACGACGGGCCGGGTCGTTACAGGAGAGTTCCACATTAATTCACAACATGTACGAACAATGACTCACGGTCATGCTAGACTCCGGTGTATAGACACTCGTCACCACACCTATACACTGGACTCGATCATTTAACAAATAGAAAATTATTATACTCTAATCCTATTCCCTCAAGCTAGGATAGATAAAATACTTACCTTGAATGTTTATGACCAACTCAATCCTCAAGAAATGCCTTTTCGTTCGAATGTGGCTCCAATTCAATCGTATCAATACACAATTTATTTAATATCATCAATTCTACTCAACAAATCAACCCAAATTGCCTAATTAAAACCCTTTAACATGTTGTCCAAAAATTGCAAAATCAGCCATGGGCTCGCTTGGTCAAAACACGAGGTTCGAACCAAAATAAATTCACCCACAACCCCACGAATCCAAAGATATAATTTGTTTTATGATTCGACCCCAAATTGGGGTTGAATTACCCAAAATTCTCAAAAACCTAACTTTGCTCAAACTCCATGATTTCTACCTTGTTTTTATGATTTAGGCTTAGAAACTAGTTTATTAATGAAAGAAAAGTGAAGGTAATAAGCGGAAAATCACTTATTCAAAGGGTCTTGAAGCTTGGGGGCGTTAATGGCTTCCTAGGGCTTGGGGGAGAAGAAGACTCGTGTAAAAATTATGAAATCACGTATTCTAGTTCCGTTTTTAAAATCACTGGGCGTTAGTTTTGTTCTTCGCATATGCGTAAATAGGACTGCAATCGCGGAGAGGAAAAGTTGTAGTCTATAAGATCGCATGAGGACTACTGCGATCGCATAGAGGGAATTTGCTGGGGTGGTCCGTTTGCTCTACGCGTTCGCGTGAACAGGTTTGCGATTGCAGAGAGGAAAGACTAGAAGCAACGCGATTGCGTGAAATGTGATGCGATCGCATTGAATGAATGGTCAAAGCATTGCGATCGCATGAACGAGGCCGAGATGGCATAGAAGAAAACCTCTATGTGAAAATTGCAGCAAATCTGCCAGTTTTTCTAAGTCCGAAAAACCCCGAACCACCACCAAAACACCCCCGAGCCCTCGGGGCTCCAACCAAATATGTACACTGACTCAACTACATCATACGAACTTGCTTGAGTGATCAAATCGTTGTCACACCTCCATTTTTACTACCTCTTTTTCCCGAAAAGGAATAAGGTATACCCCGTTAATTACTAATACACCCTAGGAAAGGATATAATAATAATCAACGAGGAAGGAGTTTTTTCACTTTAAGGACAATCGGAACGGGATTTATTTAGAGTTTCAGAGTCGCCACTTGGGAAAATAATGGTTTCCCAAGTCACTGGTTAATCACGAATCCGAGGGAATTGACTCTATTTAAACAGTCCGCGAAACTAGAAATTCGGATAAGGAATTCTGTTAACCCGAGAGAAGGTGTTAGGCACTCCCGAGTTTTGTGGTTTTAGCACGGTCACTCAACTGTCGTTTTTGACTTTATTTGATTTCGTTATGTGCTTTTATAAAATGTAAATGTTTCGCTTTTGTCACACCTCCTTTTTTTCACTACCCGCGAGGGTGCGAGGGAGTTTTTCCAATTAAAGGACAATCGAAAATGAGATTTATTTAATTAATTCAGAGTCGCCACTTGGGAGATTATGGTGTCCCAAGTCACATGTTGAATCCCGAATCGAGGAAAAGAATGACTCTGTTTAATAGTCCGCGAACCAGAAAACAGGATAAGGAATTCTGTTAACCCGGGAGAAGGTGTTAGGTATTCCCGAGTTCCGTGGTTCTAGCGCGGTCGCTCAACTGTCATATTTGGCTAAAGTACTTGATTTTAATACATATTATCCTATTTGCATTTTTAGAATTAATTACAGCTTTTTGTCAAATTATTTTAGTTTAAGAAAATGAACATCGTTTAAGGACATATTTTTAGATCACGTCACATGAAATGCACCCGGATCCTCGACACATTCTTATTAGACATTTTTGGATTTGGATTTGGGTTGCATGAAATGCACATCCGTAATAAAAAGGTAAGATTATTAAAAAATTGCGCCTAAAGCAACTAGCGTATTATATATTTTTGGGAAGGCCGTGAAATTTGCTAAACGGCCCGTCCCGAATTTTTAAGTATTTATAATTAAGAAAAAATGAGAATTTCGCATTTGTACAATTTGATATGGCGAGACACGCCTCCTTTATTTTTAAAAGAAATCCTAAAATGACTACATTTCTATTTATTTTAATTTTTTAATAATAAATAAGGAAAAATCCTAATTAATTAATAAACTAAATTATGCAATACATCTAATTAATTTATGGTAAATATTAATGAAACAGAAAATAAAAAAATATAATTATTTTCGAATTTTCTTTTTAATTTAATAAATAAATACGAAAATTCTTAACTTAAATTGATTAAAAAAAATTAAGACTTGTTTTTGTAATATATTAAAAACTAATAGAATTATTTAAAACTAAATTCATCTTTAAAACAAACTTAAAATGGCGTACAATTTTTTATTTATTTAAACCTACTTTCTGTACAATAAAAAAAAACAAAATCTTAGTTGTTGTTGTTGTTGTTGTTGTTTGCTTTATTAAAATAACTGTTTAATGGGAGTAGATATGGCTAAATCTAAACTAGAATATAATACAAATTCGATAAATAATATTTACAAATTAGAATAATTATTTACAATTAATTTAAGACTATAATAAACCTTAATCAATTACACTTATTTGGAGATTTTTTAAATTTGAAAACAATCTTGTATTATTTAAAACTCAAACCGTACCTGAATTCCTAATTTACGCAAAATAATTAAAATTCACATTTTTTACTGAATTTAACTACATATTTGCAATTTAGCTTGTTAAAGACGAAATTAAAACATTTACGACCAATGAACAAACCAGTTTTAATTACTTCGGTTAATAAAAGAGTAACTCATTCTTACTTTAATTACTAAACAACTTGAACATTAATAAATATATTTATACCTATACTATTGAATAACCATATTGAAGTGAATTATTATTACTACAACAATCCTAATTATTTAAAGTTATAGAAATTTACAGAATATTAATAAGGAATTTACACAATCAGCAAAACAAAAAATTAAAATTTCAAAACTTTCATTATTCACATATATTTATCTTTTAATTTAAACATATCAGTCATGTACCTGATATTGGAAAGATAGAAGAATATTGGATGATCAACACAGCAATAGAAACAACGCAGCAACAGCGGTGGAAGCAAAGACAACCCAGTATCGGAATTTTCAAAAGAAAACTAGTAACTAAGATCTGAACTTGATAATATACTTTTGCTAATTGAAATCTAAAAATTTTTTTTTTAAAGAATTTTTTCGTTTTTTTTCCCTTAACTCTTCACAATTCTTTTTAATCTTTTTCTCTTCAGATTCTTACTTCTGATATTTTACTCTCTAATCTCTTTCGAATATTTTCTCTGGTCTCGTCTAACTTCTTATCCTCTTTCTTAAATAAGTAAGACATCCTCTTTCTTTAATTAAAAAAACAGACCACTATAAATTAAAAAAGTAAAAGATTCCACTTTCTTGAACCCCACAATCTACTACTTTATTTTAATTATACTTTAAATCCTACTACACTATGTTTTGTTCCCCACTATACTTATTTTATTAATACTTTAGCTACCACTATAAAATATTTTGTTTTCCACTCTAATTTAAATAATATTTTAACAACTAATGGACAAAATACTTTAATTCAAATAATTGACTACAATGTAATGACCAAAATACCCCCGAAATTATTGAAAATTACTATTCTAACCTTGTCAGCTATAACCAATTCATCTAAATGAATGTCACGACCCCAAATCCGGTCGTGATGGCGCCCAGCACATTGCTAAGCCAGCCTGACCAATCAATATCAACAACGGAGCTAGAGGCTCTCTTTAACCCATTTAAGCATATTACTTCACGAAGCAACAGCGAGACATATAACGAAAACGGGGAACCAAGTCCCATAATGCATCAACTCCCATAGACCGAAGTGTCAAGAGTCATGAGCCTGTACTGAACATGAGTGTATAAAGGTTTACAAGATACCAAGTGCGGAAAGGAAAGTCAATACAAAATCAAGAGACAGTAAGAAGGAATATGGGGTCCTGCGGACTCTGCAACTACCTCGAATATCCACAAATGTCGCCTCGCACGGCTACTAGATCACTGTTGAGAGGTACCTGGATCTGCACACAAGGTGCAGGGAGTAAAATGAGTACTTGCCGGACTCGGTGGTAATAAACAAGGGTAAGACGGCGCGGATAAGAAATCCGCAATAAAGCACTATGTAAAGTCGTAATCAAATACCCTGTCACAGAATCAATATCAACCGTACCTGTACCAATAAGTACCAGCAAAACAGGTATAACAACTAGCGGATGTAGCTAAATGCAATGCAATGCATGATATGACCGCTACGGCGCGTGGCCGATCCAATTTGGGTACCCGTGCTCACTGTGGGGGTTCGGACTCCGGAGGGGCTCCTACAGCCCAAGCACAATATCACTGCGGCGTGTAGTCCGATCCAACATATATACCACTGCGGCACGCAGGCCGATCCACTACCAGTCAGCTAATATGCAATTACAGCCTCACAGGCTCAGAAGTAGATTTGAAAATATCTTTTATCATTTTTCAGTTGAAAACAGTAATGTCAAGTTCCAGAGATTGGAAATAGCATAATAACAAAAACAGCTACGGATTGGTAGTAACTAACATGTCAATATGATAAGACAATGATAACGATCCTCGCGGGATCCAATAACCGGCTCACGGCCCACAAGTATACTCAACCACCCAAGAAGGGGGTTCAACGGCTCAAGAGTAGCCAATATCACAGTATAATATGCAACAATCCGAGAAGGAGGTTCGACGGCTCATGAATAGCCTAATATCATAACACAGTATCAGCAAGTCGGACTAAGCCATAGTCCCCAATCACAATCGACGTGTCTCGCTGCTATACAGCGTCACAAAGCGGTATACCGGGGTTTCGAACCCGCTGGTCATCACCCACATCTATTACTCACCTCAATACGGCGCGACGACTACTCCGCAATGCCCTTGCCACGAGAATCAAGCTCCGCACGCGTAGAATCTGATCAAATACAGGTAGAAACACAACAAATTAGGCCAATGGAACGACACCCAATCAATACAACTCAATTTACATCAAAATTCCCAAAGTTGTCAAAACCCGACTTTCGGTACGCTTCTCGAAAAATTACAAAAGTCACATATTCGGAATCCTCATCTCGATACGAGTCTAAGAATATCAATTTTACCAAATTCGGACTCCATTTTCCCATTGAAAACCTTGATTTTCTAAAGTTCAAGCCTAGGGTTAAATCTTCCATGAATCACCCCAAATTCCTCCATTTTCATGATATAATTGCATAATATTATCAATACTAATCATAGTTTAAGTCCATAGTTGATTACCCGATGATTTCCCTTGAGTTTCTCTTCAAAATCGCCCAAATCGCCTCTAAAGCCGAGACCCAAATGTGTGAAATGTTTCTGAAATTTTCTAACTTCTGATACACTTAACTCACTGCGATTTTTGCTTTTGCGAACCATTTTCCGCCCCTGCGGAACCGCTTATGCGACCAATTGGTCGCTTCTGCGAACCCAGGCCTATTTGGCCATTTTCGCTCCTGCGATAAACGGACCGCTCCTGCGGGTCCGCTTCTGCAGATAACATTCCGCCCCTGCGGTCCTTTCCGCCTCTGCGATCAAGAGTCCGCTCCTGCGGACTCGCCTATGCGGTCAATAAATCCGCTTCTGCGGTTTTCCCCCATTTCTCTCTTGACCGCTTCTGCGGTCTCATCTTCGCTCCTGCGACGCCGCTTCAGCGGAGACGATTCCGCTTCTGCGAAGTCACTCGCCTCTGCGCCCTCATGTCCACTTCTGCGGACTCGCTCCTGCGCCCCCATTTCCGCAGGAGCGAAAACAACAGAACCAGAATCCCAAACCTGCAATTTTTCCACATTTTCTCCCGTTTAACCATTCGAAAACACCCCGAGGCCCCCGGGACCTCATCCAAACACACCAACACATCTTAATACCTTATTCCAACTTGCTCCAATCCTCAAAACACGTCTAACAACATCAAAACCCATAATTCGCATCGAATTCAAGCCTAAATTCCTTAAAACATTCCGAATTACACAATCAATCAAAAACCCGACTAAACAACGTCCGAATGATCTAAAAATTTGCGGACATATCCAAAATCACATAACGAAGCTACTGCAATTGTCGGAATTCCATTCCGACCCCCGGATCAAAATCTCACCTACCGTTCGGATTTCGCCAAAATTCAACCTTAGCCAATTCAAGCCTATTTCTACACCGGGCCTCCAAATTCAATTCCGACCGCTCCCCTAAGTCACAAATCACCTCCCGGAACTAACCGAATCATCGAATCCTATTCCGAGCCCTCTAACCAAATAGTCAACTCCGGGTTGACTTTCCTTATTCAAGTTTTCTTCATAAAGGCTATATGCCTCATTTCCAATCCAAATCACTCCTAACTCACCCGATAGACTTTAACACTGATATAAAAGCATAAAACATACAATTTCAACATAACGGGGTGGTAATTCCCGTGACGACGGGCCGGGTCGTCACATTCTCCCCATCTTAAGCAAATGCTCGTCCTCGAGCGGGTCAAGAATCATACCTGAAGTCTCAAACAAGTGAGGATATCTGCTCCGCATCTCCCGCTCGATATCCCAAGTGGCCTCCTCCATGGGTCGACCTCTCCACTGAACCTTAACTGATGCAATCTCCTTAGACCTCAATTTTCTCACCCGCCGTCCCAAAATAGCAATAGGCTCCACATCATAGGATAGATCACCATCAAGCTGAATGGTACTGAAGTTTAATACATGAGACGGATCTCCAATGTACTTCCGGAGCATAGACACATGGAATACTAGATGGACGCCGGATAAGCTGGGCGGCAAGGCCAACTCATATGCCACCTCTCCAACTCT
Organism: Nicotiana noctiflora; assembly: GCA_032618575.1. Taxonomy (NCBI): domain Eukaryota; kingdom Viridiplantae; phylum Streptophyta; class Magnoliopsida; order Solanales; family Solanaceae; genus Nicotiana; species Nicotiana noctiflora. Next base: position 130,680 of record JASVEL010005357.1, on the reverse strand, counting down.
ACTAAGTATCTCAAAAGGACCAATGTACCTGGGACTCAACTTTCCTTTCTTCCCAAACCTCATGATACCCTTCATAGGTGAAACCTTCAACAATACTCTGTCACCAACCATGAAAGACAACTCTCGAACTCTACGGTCCGCATAACTCTTCTGACGAGACTGTGCTGTACGAAGCCTCTCCTGGATCAACTTTGCTCTATCCGGAGCATCCTGGACTAACTCAGTCCCTATCAATCTAACCTCACCAGGCTCAAACCATCCCACGGGGGATCTACACCGCCTGCCATACAATGCCTCATACGGGGCCATCTGAATACTCGACTGATAACTGTTGTTGTAGGCAAACTCAGCAAGTGGTAGGAACTCATCCCACGAACCACCAAAGTCAATCACACATGCTCGCAACATATCCTCCAGAATCCGAATAGTACGCTCAGACTGCCCATCTGTCTGGGGTGAAATGCAGTACTCAACTCAACCCGCGTACCCATCTCTCGCTGAAATGCTCTCCAAAACTGAGAAGTGAACTGAGTACCCCTGTCGGATATGATAGACACCGGAACTCCATGCAACCGAACAATCTCTCGAATAAAGATCGCTGCCAACCGCTCCGATGAGTAGGTAGTACTAACTGGAATGAAGTGAGCTGACTTGGTCGGTCTATCCACAATCACCCATACAGAATCAAACTTCCTCGCCGACCGAGGGAGTCCAGTAACAAAGTCTACTAGACTGAGATGGTGCTGAAGAGGAGGGATGATCCCTCTGCTGAGTCCTGTCCCTACGGAGTCGAGGGCACTGTCTCCTCATGTGGCCAAACTCACCACACTCATAACATGCACCCGGTGCTGGAGAAGGGGACTGAAGGGAACCCCTCGCCGCAGAAGAACCCTGGGCTGATGCAGTAGGTGCTGCACCCTGGGCTGGAAGGGCACTAAGTGATGACTGACCCTGTTGAAACCCCTGTCAACCACGACCGTAAGAACCTCCGCTCTGCTCTGGGCGGCCTGAATGAGAAGGTCTCGATGAGCGACCTCTGCTCTGCTGGGAATGCCCTCTAGATGGAGCACCACCGAAACTGCCAGAACCACGAGGCCTCTTGGCCTCCCGCTCCTCTCTCTCTCGGCGACGATCCGCCTCAATGGAGCGTGCCATATCAACAACTTGCTCAAATGATGATGACAAAACTCTCTCTCTGGTCATAAGAATGCGGATAGAGTAGTTGAGGCCATCAATGAACCTCCTGATCCTCTCCCTATCAGTAGGGATCATCCATGTGGCATGCTTAGCCAACTGTGTGAATCTGAGCTCATATTGGGTCACAGACATGTCATCCTTAACTAACCACTCGAACTGGCGAAGTAGCTCCTCGCGACGAGACTGAGGTACATATTTTTCTAGAAAGAGAGTAGAGAACTGCTGCCATGTGAGAGGTGCTGCTCCTGCAGGCCTACGCCTCTCAAACTCTTCCCACCAATCAAATGCGGGACCAGTGAACCGAAAGGTAGTAAATGAAACTCCGCTGGACTCAAGAATACCAGCTGTACGCAGCATCTTTTGACACTTGTCCAAGAAACCCTGGGCATTCTCGCCCTCAGCACCACTGAAATGGGGTGGCTGAAGTCTACCAAATCTCTCAAGACGACGCTGCTCGTCGTCGGGCATAGCCTGAATCATATGCTCTGGAGCTGGAGCTGGTGCAGCTGGAGGAATAACCGGTGCAACCACCTGAGCGGGGACCGCCTCTGGCGTCTGAAGTCCCTGAACAACCGGGTCAGGTGTGCGAGCTGCAGGGGTCTGCTGACCACCCCCTGACTGAGATGTCGCTACAGTAGCAGTAGCTGAGACTACCTGAGCCAAACCGGAACACACCGATAATATCTGAGCAAGAGTCTCCTGAAGACCAGGAATAGCAATAGATACAGTCTGGCCCTGAACTGGGGCTGCTGGAGCATCAACCACTAGGGGCTGCCCCTGAACTGGTACAACGGGCGGGTCAGTTGGCACTGCCTCAGCTGCCCTACCTCTACCTCTGGCACGACCGCGCCCACGGCCTCTAACAGGTGGCAATGGAGGTCGTCCACCTCGTCCCGATGCTCGCGTTCTCGCCATCTGCGAGAGAATAGAATATAGAAGTTCAGTTCTCAGAACAACAAGATCGCACGACAGAGTTCAAGAAAAGTGAAGTTTTCCTAAAGGTTCGCGGCCTCCCGAGGATAAGTACAGGCGTCCCCGTACCGATCCACAAGACTCTACTAACCGGCTCAAGACTCATGAGGCCTAGTAAACCTAGGCTCTGATACCAACTTGTCACGACCCCAAATCCGGTCGTGATGGCGCCCAGCACATTGCTAAGCCAGCCTGGCCAATCAATATCAACAACGGAGCTAGAAGCTCTCTTTAACCCATTTAAGCATATTACTTCATGAAGCAACAGCGAGACATATAACGAAAATGGGGAACCAAGTCCCATAATACATCAACTCCCATAGACCGAAGGGTCAAGAGTCATGAGCCTCTACCGAACATGAGTGTATAAAGGTTTACAAGATACCAAGTGCGGAAAGAAAAGTCAATACAAAATCAAGAGACGATAAGAAGGAATATCGGGTCCTGCGGACTCTGCAGCTACCTCGAATATCCACAAATGTCGCCTCGCACAGCTACTGGATCACTGCTTGAGAGGTACCTGGATCTGCACACAAGGTGCAGGGAGTAAAATGAGTACTGCCAGACTCAGTGGTAATAAACAAGGGTAAGATAGCGCAGATAAGTAATCCGCAATAAAGCACTATGTAAAGCTGTATTCAAATACCATGTCACAGAATCAATATCAACTGTACCTGTACCAATAAGTACCAGCAAAACAGTATAACAGCTAGCGGATGTAGCTAAATGCAATGCAATGCATGATATGACCGCTACGGCGCGTAGCCCGATCCAATTTGGGTACCCGTGCTCACTGTGGGGGTTCAGACTCCGGAGGGGCTCCTACAGCCCAAGCACAATATTACTGCGGCGTGCAGTTCGATCCAACATATATACCGCTGCGGCGCGCAGCCCGATCCACTACCAGTTAGCTAATATGCAAATACAGCCTCGCAGGCTCAAAAGTAGTTTTGAAAACCTTTTTATCATTTTTCAGTTGGAAAACAGTAATACCAAGTTCCGGAGATTGGAAATAGCATGATAACAGAAGTAGCTACGGACTGGTAGTAACTAACATGTCAATATGATAAGACAATGATAACGATCCTCGCGGGATCCAATAACTGGCTCACGGCCCACAAGTATACTCAACCACCCAAGAAGGGGTTCAACGGCTCAAGAGTAGCCAATATCACAGTATAATATGCAACCATCCGAGAAGGAGGTTCGACGGCTCATGAATAGCCTAATATCATAACGCAGTATCAGCAAGTCGGACTAAGCCATAGTCCCCAATCACAATCGACCCCGCACTCACAAGAGAGTACGTGTCTCGCTGCTATACAGCGGCACAAAGTGGTATACCGGGGTTTCGAACCCGCTGGTCATCACCCACATCTATTACTCACCTCAATACGGCGCGATGACTACTCCGCAATGCCCTTGCCACGAGAATCAAGATCCGCACGCGTAGAATCTGATCAAATACAGTAGAAACACAACAAATTAGGCCAATGGAACGATACCCAATCAATACAACTCAATTTACATCAAAATTCCCAAAGTTGTCAAAACCCGAATTTCGGTACGCTTCTCGAAAAATTACAAAAGTCACATATTCGGAATCCTCATCTCGATACGAGTCTAAGCATATCAATTTTACCAAATTCGGACTCCATTTGCCCATTGAAAACCTTGATTTTCTACAGTTCAAGCCTAGGGTTAAATCTTCCATGAATCACCCAAAATTCCTCCATTTTCATGATATAATTGCATAATATTATCAATACTAATCATAGTTTAAGTCCATAGTTGATTACCTGATGATTTCCCTTGAGTTTCTCTTCAAAATCGCCAAAATCGCCTCTAAAGCCGAGACCCAAATGTGTGAAATGTTTCTGAAATTTTCTAACTTCTGATACACTTAACTCACTGCGATTTTCGCTTCTGCGGGCCATTTTCCGCCCATGCGGAACCGCTTCTGCGACCAATTGGTCGCTTCTGCGAACCCAGGCCTATTGGCCATTTCCGCTGCTGCGATACACGGACTGCTCCTGCGGGTCCGCTTCTGCGAATAACATTCCGCCCCTGCGGTCCTTTCCGCCTCTGCGATCAAGAGTCCGCTCCTGCGGACTCGCCTATGCGGTCAATAAATCCGCTTCTGCGGTTTTCCCCCATTTCTCTCTTGACCGCTTCTGCGGTCTCATCTTCGCTCCTGCGACGCCGCTTCAGCGGAGACGATTCCGCTTCTGTGAAGTCACTCGCCTCTGCGCCCTCTTGTCCGCTTCTGCGGACTCGCTCCTGCGCCCCCATTTCAGCAGGAGTGAAAACAACAGAACCAGAATCCCAAACCTGCAATTTTTCCACATTTTCTCCCGTTTAACCATCCGAAAACACCCCGAGGCCCCCGGGACCTCATCCAAACACACCAACACATCTTAATACCTTATTCCAACTTGCTCCAATCCTCAAAACACGTCTAACAACATCAAAACCCATAATTCGCATCGAATTCAAGCCTAAATTCCTTAAAGCATTACGAATTACACAATCAATCAAAAACCCGACTAAACAACATCCGAATAATATAAAAATTTGCGGACATATCCAAAATCACATAACGAAGCTACTGCAACTGTCGGAATTCCATTCCGACCCCCGGATCAAAATCTCACCTACCGTTCAGATTTCGCCAAAATTCAACCTTAGCCAATTCAAGCCTATTTCTACATTGGGCCTCCAAATTCAATAACGAATCGCTCCCCTAAGTCACAAATCACCTCCCGGAACTAACCGAATCATCAGAATCCGATTCCGAGCCCTCTAACCAAATAGTCAACTCCGGGTTGACTTTCCTTATTCAAGTTTCCTTCACAAAGGCTATATGCCTCATTTCCAATCCAAATCATTCCTAACTCACCCGATAGACTTTAACACTGATATAAAAGCATAAAACATACAATTTCAACATAACGGGGTGGTAATTCCCGTGACGACGGGCCGGGTCGTCACTATGAAACAACCAAAATATAGCAATTTTAATCAATTCTTAAACAAACAACCAAGAACAACAAGATCAAATCTGGAATTATTTTGAACATGCATAACAACTACTCTTCCAGATTCAACAATAATAACAAAAATTACAACAACAAATAAACAAACTTTAATCACTAAATTCAAATTAAATTAAACTTAACATATCAAACCAACTATTTCAATTCCGTATTTCAAATCCGAATTTAGACTTAAGCAAAATAATGAAACAAATTTAATTTACTAATCTCAATCATCAATTAAAATTTGAATTAAATCTAACAATATCTCAATCAAAACTAAAAAAAAATTCAAGTGATTAACTAAACATTTCCATGTAAAAACTAACACAAGGATGGAGAAATAATCAAGAACATGATAAACAACAAGTAAATAGCAAAATCAAATTTATATTATCTAAATCCGAAAATATACATACATACATACATACATACATATATATATATATATATATATATATATATATATATATATATATATATATATATATATATATATATATATATATATATATATATATATATATATATAGAATCGGTCCATATATACATATATACGTATAATATTCATAAAATTAAATTCACACACACACAAACACACACACACACACACACACACACACACACTATATATATATATATATATATATATATATATATATATATATATATATATATATATATATATATCCGAAGCACATCACAGATATTGTATGAGACATATTGAAGTAAACTGGTGTAAAAAATGAAGAAGCGGTGAAATTAAAAAGCTAATGTGGTGGTGTGCGTGGCTTAGTTATGAGGAAGATATACATAACATATATATATTAAAAATCTGCCCAAACATATATATACATAAATATACTGTCCGGAACATATGAACACCTATAATGTACCCATATATATATATATATATATATATATATATATATATATATAGGGTTCTGCTAACATACTACATGAAGGTAGTATGTTATCACCCTACCCATTTTGTCCTTTCCTTCATGGAACTTTAAACCCCTAAGCACAAGCTTGTCTCCTTTTGGTATATCCATGTGACTTGCCATGGTGCTGGGTGATGCAATGAATGGTTTCAGGCGGCCAAGGGTGGGTGTGTGCGATGTTAGTTTTGTTGCGGCAGGGAACTGGACGCGGCTATGGAGGAGCAGGTTGTTGTGGCTGGTCGTTTGGAAGCCGATAGGTGAAGGAGATGGTGGCGTTTTGCTTGTTGGTTTGGGGCAGCCATGGTGGTTGGCAGCTGGGTAAGTATGGTGAAGAAGAAGAAGAAGAGGAGAGAATAGTGTAATGGAGGCTTTTGTGTGTTATATTTTTTTAGGTTTAGGGTTTGTGTTTTGAATAGTAAGAATAGAAAATGGGTTATGGGTTCGGGTTATGGGTCATGAGTTTGGGTTATAGGTCATGATGTTTTGGGTTGGGTAGAATATGTTTGGGCCTTGGTTTAAAATTTAAGAAGAGGCCCAATTCCGAATTTGTCTTCTCTATATAAAAAAGAATTATTTGTTATGAAATAATAATAATAAAAAAAATGATAGGACTAAATTATAAAACCCAAAACTATCTTAAAAACACTAATTAACTAATAATAATAATTATTACACAAAATTAAACGTTAATTAAAATAAAGTCGCACAAATTGGATATTAAATACTAAAAGTGCAAAAAATACATATTTTTGTGATTATATATTTTTTGTAAAATAAACTTAATTTCCTAAGTATAAACTTGAATTTTATATACAAATACAACATATTTTTATATTTTTTATTTATTTAAACAAATAAATATGCACAGATAAATGCAAACAATTCAAAAAAAAAAAACACAAAATTCACAAATATTGCAAACAAAATAAAACTCTTTTATTTTGAATTTTTGGGTGTAATTCTCATATAAGGCAAAAACCAGGTGCTCACAGCTGCCTCTCTTTGCGCGTAAACACGAAGAGTTTTTCGTGCAAAGACAAGTGAGCGGATACGAGCGATTTTTGCCCGTTTGAGCACTCCGTGAGAAGCTTTTTTTTCAAAATTTTTGACCGAACCTTGCTTCCAAAGGTTTCCTACATATCCCTGGCTAAAAGGCAAGTAGGCCAATGTAGTTCGAAAAGTTTTGATATCTGGGACTATCGTGGGACTGACATTTTGGTGTTACTGTTGTTGCTATTTCTGCTATCGTTGTTACTGCTCATTGACCTCCTTATTACACCACGCTAAAACAAAATAAGAAGCTTGACTAAATTTTAGTTTATGAACTGTAAACTCTTATCTATATCTTCAACTTTGTTCTTGCTGCCTTGCTTTCTTGTCAGCTTATGTTTCTTCCGGTGCTTCACTCTTCTGCAAACTTGGGGATGATACTGGCCTTCTGCTTTTCCGAAGTCCAGTTTTCATCATTTTTCTCAATCCGCTGTGGATAATTGCTTCCTTGATTTAAAGCTTGTTGTGCAGGAGATTCTTGTTGTAGCCCTTAGTGTTATTGAACTCTGCTTCGACCTTGAAATGTATTCCTCTGTTCTACAGGCGGGCTCCTGACTTGCCTTCAAAAGATGACACAACCGTCATTCTAACAGGCGGGCTCCTGACTTCTTCAACTTAAAAATAACAACCTCCGTTCTAACAGGCGGGCTCCTGACTTCTTCAATTTGAAATAACAACCTCCATTCTACAGGCGGGCTTCTGACTTCTTCAACTTAAAAATAACAACCTCCGTTCTAACATGCGGGCTCCTGACTTCTTCAATTTGAAATAACAACCTCCATTCTACAGGTGGGCTCCTGACTTCTTCAATTTGAAATAACAACCTCCGTTCTACAGGCGGGCTCCTGACTTCTTCAATTTGAAATAACAACCTCCGTTCTACAGGCGGGCTCCTGACTTCTTCAACTTAAAAATGACAACCTCCGTTCTACAATAGGGCTCCTGACTTCTTCAAATTGAAATAACAACCTCCATTCTACAAGCTGGCTTCTGACTTTTCTTCAATTTGAAATAACAACCTCCGTTCTATAGGCGAGATCCTGACTTCTTCAATTTAAAATAATAAACTCCGTTCTAACAGGCGGGCTCCTGACTTCTTCAATATAAAATAACAATCTCCGTTCTAACAGGCGGGCTCCTGACTTCTTCAATTTGAAATAACAACCTCCATTCTACATGCGGGCTCCTGACTTCTTCAATTTGAAATAACAACCTCCGTTCTACAGGCGGGCTCTTGACTTCTTCAATTTGAAATAACAACCTCCATTCTACAGGCGGGCTCCTGAATTCTTCAATTTGAAATAACAACCTCTGTTCTACATGCGAGTTCCTAACTTATTCAACTTAAAAATAACAACCTCCGTTCTACATGCGGGCTCCTGACTTCTTCAATTTGAAATAACAACCTCCATTCTACCTGCGGGCTCCTGACTTCTTCAATTTAAAATAACAACCCCCATTCTAACAGGCAGGCTCCTGACTTTTTCAACTTAAAAATTTCTTGAATTGATTTCCTTGTTTTCTTTGAGAAAATTTTTGACAACGACAAAAATTTTCTGCCCCAATTTTGGTAATATTCCTTGTAGCATGTCATTCTTTTATCATCAACATTCTCTTTTACCTGCTTCAAATCAAAGAAAATTTGTTAGTTTAAAATGCGGTGAGTGACCGTGCCACTCCTGCTGGGAACTGTTTTTCCCTTTCCCTATTCTAAATTCTCGAAACTTGTTGGGGATGATGTTATTCGCTGGGAATGATATTGCTGCTGGGGGATGGTTTTTCCACTTAACCCTTTTTTTTTCTATGTTTCAAAACTCGCTGGTGAAACTCAAAATCACTTTCTTCAAAAGGTTTCATTTTCCCTCAATACTGCTCGAGATAGAAATGTTATCAATTAGGGATAGCGTTGTTGAGGATAAAACTGTAGGGGGTTATTTTGCTCGGGGATGCATTTTCCCTTTTCCTTCCCCGCTTGGTGCTGTACGACCGTCTTGGGACTTGGTTGATGATCAGTCGGAGTTATTCGCGTATCTTAAAAATCCGATGGGGATTCTTTTGGAACTTGGTTTGCAATTTTCTCGACTGCATCTTTCAGGTCTTCTCAATTTCCTGACTTTCCAGACCAATTTGGTCTGTCCTACCCTCGTTTTGCTTCGCACCAATTCGGCAACTGATAGTAAGCTTTGAAAAGTCTTTCTCAAAATAAACTTGGAACAAAAATCTTTAAAAAAAGAAAATGAAAAGATAGAAAAAAGAAGGAAGCTTTCTGAACAAATGTTGAGAAAAAACAAAAAAGGAACTTATCTGAATGGTATAACTGGTCCTAACGATCACATCGTGCATTCCGGATTAATCAAGCCAGTCTATTTGTATCAATCAATCTTTCTGATGGCCTCATTTGCTGAGGATGAACGGGTGCCCGACTCTTTGTCAAATGCGGATCATTTCTGCCAATCTATCTTGTCGCCTCATAGTGCCCTTCGAGGGGTTTTCACTAATGAGACTCTCTCATTTCTCTCAACTCCCGTCGCCTTATGGTGCCCGTGAAGGTTTTCACCGATAAGACTCTCTCATTTTTATTTCTTCTCAGCTTTCGTCGCCTTATGGTGCCTGTGAAGGTTTTTTACCGATAAGACTCTCTCATTTTATTTTTTCTTAGCTGGGGATTGGAACGACACCGATAAGATTTTCTTCACTAGGGATTCTTTTGGCTATCTATTCCTTCAGCTTATTCTCTTTCTTTTGGGGATCAGCGTGTTACTCTTGGTTTTTACTTGCCTGACTGGGTATTTCCCGGATACTGATCGGGAGGTCTTTTTCGGACATCTCATATGGGGTTTTTGTGTGGGCTTAAAAGAAAAGAGTATCAAAAATTCAAAACAACTCTGAATGGGTCAAACATTACAACTCTTGGAATCAAAATTCTTTTAATAAAAAAAACAACATAACTTCTGCCCCAGTTTCTTATTTGGGGAAGGATTAACTTTTATTTACTCTATGACCGAGTCGTGAGGCGCCTACGTATCCTCTTTGAGGAATCATGCCAAACGTAGTTCACTTGATTCATTTAGATCTCTTGTGACTTTCTCTTATTTATTTATTTTTTCTATTCTTTCCTCTTTCCGTTATTGATTCCAAGAGATGGATATGAAAGAATAAATAAGGCTCAAAATGGTGAAAGCAAAGGTTGAAGTGTTTGGATAGAAGAAAGAATTGCCTCCATCATTTCATTATCCGACAAACACTAAGTACAAGCAAATAAATGAGAAATTATACGTAATATCTCTTGACCGCATGAGAATTGATAGCCATGTCGATACATCTTCCTTCGACATCTGACAGACATAAAGCATCGTTGGACAACACTCTGGTCACAGTATACGGCCCTTGCCAGTTTGGTGCGAACTTGCCCTTCGCTTCGGCTTGATGAGGCAATATTCGCTTCAGCACCTGTTGTCCCACTTCAAACTTCCCGGGACGCACCTTTTTATTATATGCTCTTTCCATTCTCTTTTGATATAATTGGCCATGACATACTGTTGCCAATCTCCTTTTATCAATTAAGCTTAACTGCTCCAATAGGGCTTTGACCCACTCATCGTCGTCAATTTCAGCTTCAGCGACAATTCGGAGGGATGGGATTTCAACTTCTACTGGTATCACTGCTTCAGTTCCATACACCAACAAGTAAGGAGTTGCACCTACTGAAGTGCGGACAGTAGTGCGATAACCCAACAATGCAAATGGTAGATTTTTATGCCATTGCCTAGACCTTTCTACCATCTTTCTCAATATCTTCTTTATATTCTTTTTCGCTGCCTCAACCGCGCCATTTGCTTTGGGACGATATGGGGTGGAATTACGGTGTGTAATCTTGAACTGTTGACATACTTCTTTCATCAAACCACTGTTAAGATTAGCACCGTTGTCCGTGATGATCATTTTTGGAATCCCAAATCTACAGATGATATGGGAATGCACAAAATCCACAACCGTTATGTTGTAAATGCATGTTTTATGATTTTATATCAGTGTTAGAGCCTATCGGGTGAGTTAGGAGTGAATTGGATTGAAAATGAGGCATATAGCCTTTTTGAAGGAAACTTGAATAAGGAAAGTCAACCCGGAGTTGACTATTTGGTTAGAGGGCTCGGAATCGGATTCTGATGATTCGGTTAGTTCCGGGAGGTGATTTGTGACTTAGGGGAGCGATCGGAATTGAATTTGGAGGACCGGTGTAGAAATAGGCTTGAATTGGCTAAGGTTGAATTTTGGCGAAATCCGAACGGTAGGTGAGATTTTGATCCGGGGGTCGGAATGGAATTCCGACAGTTGCAGTAGCTTCGTTAGGTGATTTTGGATGTGCCTGCAAAATTTCAGGTCATTCGGACGTTGTTTGGTCGGGTTTTTGATCGAATGTGTAATTCGGAAAGTTTTAAGAAATTTAGGCTTGAATCCGTGTGTAATTGGTGATTTTGATGTTTAGGATGGTGATTTTATGATTGGAACAAGTTCGTATCATGTTTTGGGGTATGTTGGTGGTTTTCGTTGGGGTCCCGGGGGCCTCGGGGTGAATCTGGACCATCATTCGGCATTTGGAAGCAAGAAAAGACTTGCTGTAATCTGCAGATCACTGGGCGGTGATTTGGCCTTCGCGTTCGCGAGGGCACGGCCCGCGTTCGCGTAGGCCAAGTTCAGCAGGCATCGCGTTCGCAAGGGGGGTATCGCGTTCGCGTATTGGCAAGGACGTGAAGCATCGCGAACGCGTGGGCGATGGACGCGTTCGCGTAGAGGGAAGTCATTAGGCATCGCGTTCGCGTGGGTCGTGGCCGCGTTCGCGTAGAAGGATCTCCGGATGGCTGATAAAAATGTGCATCGCGAACGCGTATGGCATGTCGCGTTCGCGAAGGGTATTTTGGGCAGAGCTTCGCGGACGCGTGAGAGGCGCCGCGAACGCGCAGAAGAAGGGTCTCTGGCAGTGAGTTTAAGTTCAGAACAGACCAGTCGCGGGTTTAATACCCAAAACCTCCATTTTTGAGTTCCAAGAGAAGAAATTGACGGGAGATTGCTGGGAAATCATCGGGGTTTCGTTGGAGGTAAGTTTTGTGGCTTAATTACATCATTTTAACATGAAATCATGGGTCAAATTTCTGTAAATGGAAGATTAAAGGTGGGTTTGAGCCCTAGGCCTAAATTAAAGAAAAACACCGATTTGAGTGGGCAAATGGAGTCCGATTTTGGTAAATTTTATATGCCTAGACTCGTATCGAGATGAGGATTCCGAATATGTGACTTTTGTAATTTTTCGAGAAGCGTGCCGAAAGTCGGGTTTTGACAACTTTGGGAATTTTGATGTAAATTGAGTTATATTGATTGGGTGTCGTCCCATTGGCCTAATTTGTTGTATTTCTACTATATTTGATCAGATTCTACGCGTGCGGAGCTTGATTCTCGTGGCAAGGGCATTGTAGAGTAGTCGTCGCGCGGTATTGAGGTGAGTAATAGATGTGGGTGATGACCAGCTGGTTCGAAACCCCGGTATACCACTTTGTGACGATGTATAACGGCGAGACACGTACTCTCTTGTGAGTGCGGGGTCGATTGTGATTGGGGACTATGGCTTAGTCCGACTTGTTGATAATTGTATTATGATATTAGGCTATTCTTGAGCCATCGAACCTCCTTCTCGGATGGTTGCATATTATATATTGTGATAATGGCCACTCTTGAGCCGAGGAACCCCCTTCTTGGGCGGTTGAGTATACTTGTGGGCCGTGAGCCAGTTATTGGATCCCGCGAGGATCGTTATCATTGTCTTATCATATTGACATGCTAGTTACTACCAGTCCGTAGCTATTTCTGTTATCATGCTATTTCCAATCTCTGGAACTTGGTATTACTGTTTTCCAATTGAAAAATGATAAAAAGGTTTTCAAAACTACTTTTGAGCCTGCGAGGCTGTATTTGCATATTAGCTGACTGGTAGTGGATCGGGCTGCGCGCCGCAGCGGTATATATGTTGGATCGGACTGCACGCCGCAGTGATATTGTGCTTGGGCTGTAGGAGCCCCTCCGGAGTCTGAACCCCCACAGGTGAGCACGGGTACCCAAATTGGATCGGGCTACGCGCCGTAGCGGTCATATCATGCATTGCATTGCATTTAGCTACATCCGCTAGTTGTTATACTGTGTTGCTGGTACTTGTTGGTACAGGTACAGTCGATATTGATTCTGTGACAGGGTATTTGATTACATCTTTACATAGTGCTTTATTGCGGATTTCTTATCTGCGCTGTCTTACCCTTGTTTATTACCACTGAGTCTGGCAGTACTCATTTTACTCCCTGCACCTTGTGTGCAGATCCAGGTACCTCTCAGCAGTGATCCAGTAGCTGTGCGAGGCGACGTCTGTGGGATATACGAGGTAGCTGCAGAGTCCACAGGACCCGATATTCCTTCTTACTGTCTCTTGATTTTGTATTAACTTTTATTTCCGCACTTGGTATCTTGTAAACCTTATACACTCATGTTCAGTAGAGGCTCATGACTCTTGACCCTTGGTCTATGGGAGTTGATGTATTATGGGACTTGGTTCCCCGTTTTCGTTATATGTATCGCTATTGCTTCGTGATTTAATATGCTTAAATGGGCTAAAGAGAGCTTCTAGCTCCGTTATTGTTATTGATTGGTCAGGCTGGCTTAGCAATGTGCTGGGCGCCATCACGACCGGATTTGGGGTCGTGACAAGTTGGTATCAAAGCCTAGGTTTACTAGGCCTCATGAGTCTTGAGCCGGTTAGTAGAGTCTTGTGGATCGGTACGGGGACGCCTGTACTTATCCTCGGGAGGCTGCGAACCTTTAGGAAAACTTCACTTTTCTTGAACTGTGTCGTGCGATCTTGTTGTTCTGAGAACTGAACTTCTATATTCTATTCTCTCGCAGATGGCGAGAACGCGAGCATCAGAACGAGGTGGACGACCTCCATTGCCACCTGTTAGAGGCCGTGGGCGCGGTCGTGCTAAAGTTAGAGGTAGGGCGGGCGAGCGGTGCCGGTCGACCCGCTCGTTGTACCGGTTCAGGAGCGACCCCCGGTGGTTGATGCTCCGGCGGCCCCAGTTCAGGGCCGGACTATATCTATTGCTATTCCTGGTCTTCGGGAGACTCCTTGCTCGGATATTATCGGTGTGTTCTGGTTTGGCTCGGGTAGTTTCGGCTACCGCTACTGCAGCGACATCTCGGTCAGGGGGTGGTCAGCGGACCTGCCGGCTCGCACACCGACCCGGTTGTTTAGGGACTTCGGACGCCAGAGGCGGTCCCCGCTCGGTGGTTGCACGGTTATTCTCGCGGCTGCACCGGCTCCGGCTCCGAGCATATGGTTCGAGGTTATGCCCGACGACGAGCGGCGTCGTCTTGAGAGATTTGGTAGACTTCGGCCACCCCATTTCGGTGGCGTTGAGGGCGAGGATGCCCGGGGTTTCTTGGACAAGTGTCAAGAGGATGTTGTGGACGGCTGGTATTCTTGAGTCCGGCGGAGTTTCATTTACTACCTTTCAGTTCACCGGTCCCGCATTTGATTGGTGGGAAGAGTTTGAGAGGCGTAGGCTTGCAGGAGCAGCACCTCTCACATGGCAGCAGAGTTCTCTACTCTCTTTCTAGAGAAATATGTACCTCAATCTCGTCGCGAGGAGCAACATCGTCAGTTCGAGTGGTTGGTTTAGGGCGACATGTCTGTGACCCAGTATGAGCTCGGATTCACACGGTTGGCTAGGCATGCCACATGGATGATCCCTAATGATAGGGAGAGGATCAGGAGGTTCATTGATGGCCTCAACTACTCTATCCGCATTCTTATGACCGGAGAGAGAGTTTTGTCATCATCATTTGAGCAGGTTGTTGATATGGCACGCTCCATTGAGGCGGATCGTCGCCGAGAGAGAGAGGAGCGGGAGGCCAAGAGGCCTCGTGGTTCTGGTAGTTTCAGTGGTGCTCCATCCAGAGGGCATTTCCAGTAGAGCAGAGGTCACTTATCTAGACCTTCCCATTCAGGCCGCCCTGAGCAGAGTGGAGGTTCTTATGGTCGTGGTCGACGGGGGTTTCAACAGGGTCAGTCATCACTTAGTGCCCTCCCAGCCCATAGTGCAACACCTACTTCTTCAGCCCAGGGTTCTTCTGCGGCGAGGGGTTCCCTTCAGTCCCCTTCTCCAGCGCCAGGTGCATGTTATGAGTGTGGTGAGTTTGGCCACATGAGGAGACAGTGCCCTCGACTTCGTAGGGACAGAACTGAGCAGAGGGATCAGCCCTCCTCTTCAGCACCATCTCAGGCTAGTAGAGGTGGAGGTCAATCTTCTCGTGGTCGCCCCAGGGGCGAGGAGAGATCTGGTGGAGGCCAGGCACGGTTCTATGCACTTCCTGACAGGCGTGATGCAGTTGCCTCCGATGCAGTGATTACAGGTATCATTTCTGTCTGTCACAGAGATGCCTCTATTCTATTTGATCCATGGTCCACATATTCTTACGTGTCCTCTTATTTTGCACATTATTTGGGTGCGACTCGTGGTAGTCTTGACATACCTATTCATGTATCCACCCCCGTGGGTGATACGATCATTGTGGATCATGTCTATAGACCCTGTGTTATATCTATTGGGGGTTTGGAGACCCAGGCAGATTTATTATTGTTGGGGATGGTGGACGTTGATGTTATATTGGGTATGGAATGGTTGTCTCCGTACCATGCTATATTGGACTGTCATGCTAAGACAGTTACGTTGGCCATTCCTGGTATTTCTCAGATCGAGTGGCGGGGTTCGACCGATTTCGTCCCTAGCCGTGTTATTTCGTTCTTAAAAGCTCAGAAGATGGTTGAAAAAGGGTGCTTATCGTACTTAGCTTTTGTGAGAGATGTGGGAGCTGAGTCTCCTAGCATTGATTACGTACCTGTTGTGAGGGACTTCCCAGATGTATTCCCCTCAGACCTGCCGGGCATGCCGCCGGACAGGGATATTGATTTTGGCATTGACTTGGTGCCGGGCACCCAGCCCATATCCATTCCTCCTTATCGGATGGCACCAGCCGAGTTGAAAGAACTGAAAGAGCAACTTCAGGAGCTTCTGGATAAGGGTTTCATCCGCCCTAGTGTGTCCCCGTGGGGTGCACCGGTATTATTTGTTAAAAAGAAAGATGGTTCCATGCGAATGTGTATTGATTATAGGCAACTGAACAAAGTGACAGTAAAGAACAAGTACCCTCTACCGCGCATAGATGATTTGTTCGATCAGTTACAGGATGCGAGGGTATTTTCTAAGATCGATCTTCGTTCAGGCTATCATCAGCTGAAGATCAGGGACTCGGATATTATGAAGACTGCATTCAGGACCCGATATGGTCATTATGAGTTTCTTGTGATGTCGTTTGGGCTGACCAATGCCCCAGCAGCATTTATGCATCTGATGAACATTGTGTTCAAGCCTTATTTGGATTCATTTGTGATTGTGTTCATTGATGACATTCTAGTCTACTCCCGTAGTCAGGAGGAGCATGCTCAGCATTTGAGTATTGTGTTGCAGAGATTGAGGGAGGAGAAGCTATATGCTAAATTCTCCAAGTGCGAGTTTTGGCTCGAGTCCGTAGCATTTATGGGACATGTGGTGTCTCGTGATGGTATTCAGGTTGATCAGAAAAAGATAGAGGCGGTGCAGAGTTGGCCTAGACTGACCTCAGCTACAGAGATCAGGAGTTTTCTTGGCTTGGCGAGATATTATCGCCGGTTTGTTCGGGGATTTTCATCCATTGCTTCTTCATTGACTAAATTGACCCAGAAGGGTGCACCATTCGTGTGGTCGGATGAGTGCGAGGAGAGCTTTCAGAAGCTCAAGACAGCTTTGACCACAGCTCCAGTGTTAGTATTGCCATCAGCTTCGGGTTCATATACCGTTTATTGTGATGCCTCAAGAGTGGGGATAGGTTGTGTGTTGATGCAGGAAGGAAAGGTAATTGCTTATGCTTCTCGGCAGTTGAAGCCGCATGAGAAGAACTATCCTTGTTCATGATTTGGAGCTAGCCGCCATCGTTCATGCATTGAAGATTTGGAGACACTATTTGTACGGTGTGTCTTGTGAGGTGTATACCGACCACCGTAGTCTCCGGCACTTGTTCAAACAGAAAGACCTTAATTTGAGACAGCGCAGATGGCTGGAGTTGCTAAAGGATTATGACATTACTATATTATATCATCCGGGAAGGCCAATGTGGTGGCCGATGCTTTGAGCCGGAAGGCGGTCGGTATGGGGAGCTTGGCATATATTCCAGCTGAGGAGAGGCCATTTGCTTATGATGTTCAGGTGCTAGCCAATCGGCTAGTGAGGTTAGATATTTCGGAGCCCGGACGGGTATTGGCTTGTGTTGTATCTCGGTCATCTCTATATGATCGTATTCGTGAGCGCCGGTATGATGATCCACATTTGGCTGTCCTGAGGGACAGAGTTCAGCATGATGATGCTAGAGATGTCACCATTGATAGTGATGGCATATTGAGGATGCAGGGCCGGATATGCGTGCCCAATGTTGATGGCCTTCGTGAGTTGATTCTGGAAGAGGCCCATAGCTCGCGGTATTCTATCCATCCAGGGAGCCGCGAAGATGTATCAAGATTTGAAACAGCACTATTGGTGGAGAAAGATGAAAATGGACATTGTCGGACATGTAGCACGGTGCCTCAATTGTCAGCAGGTTAAGTACGAGCATCAGAGGCCCGGTGGTGTATTTCAGCGCATTGATATTCCTGAGTGGAAATGGGAGAGGATCACTATGAACTTTGTTACTGGACTCCCTCGGACGGCGAGGAAGTTTGATTCTGTATGGGTGATTGTGGATAGACTGACCAAGTCAGCTCACTTCATTCCAGTTAGTACTACCTACTCATCGGAGCGGTTGGCGGCGATCTTTATTCGAGAGATTGTTCGGTTGCATGGAGTTCCAGTGTCTATCATATCCGACAGGGGTACTCAGTTCACTTCTCAGTTTTGGAGAGCATTTCGGCGAGAGATGGGTACACGGGTTGAGTTGAGTACAACATTTCACCCCAGACATATGGGCAGTCTGAGCGCACTATTCAGATCTTTGGAGGATATGCTGCGAGCTTGTGTGATTGATTTTGGTGGTTCGTGGGATGAGTTCCTACCACTTGTTGAGTTTGCCTGCAACAACAGTTATCAGTCGAGTATTCAGATGGCCCCGTATGAGGCATTGTATGGCAGGCGGTTTAGATCCCCCGTAGGATGGTTTGAGCCTGGTGAGGTTAGATTGATGGGGACTGAGTTAGTCCAGGCTGCTCTGGATAGAGCAAAGTTGATCCAGGAGAGACTTCGTACAACACAGTCTCGTCAGAAGAGTTATGCGGACCGTAAAGTTCGAGAGTTGTCTTTCATGGTTGGTGACAGAGTATTGTTGAAGATTTCACCTATGAAGGGTGTCATGAGGTTTGGGAAGAAAGGAAAGTTGAGTCCCAGGTACATTGGTCCTTTTGAGATACTTAGGAGAGTTGGAGAGGTGGCATATGAGTTGGCATTGCCGCCCAGCTTATCCAGCGTTCATCCAGTATTCCATGTGTCTATGCTCCGGAAGTACATTGGAGATCCGTCTCATGTATTAGATTTCAGCACCATTCAGATTGATGGTGACCTATCCTATGATGTGGAGCCTATTGCCATTTTGGGATGGCAGGTGAAAAAAATTGAGGTATAAGGAGATTGCATCAGTTAAGGTTCAGTGGAGAGGTCGACCCATGGAGGAGGCCACTTGGGAGGTCGAGCGGGAGATGCGGAGCAGATATCCTCACTTGTTTGAGACTTCAGGTATGTTTCTTGACCCGCTCGAGGACGAGCGTTCGCTTAAGAGGGGAGAATGTGACGACCCGGCTCGTCGTCACGAGAATTACCACCCCGTTATGTTGTAAATGCATGTTTTATGATTTTATATCAGGTGTTAGAGCCTATCGGGTGAGTTAGGAGTGAATTGGATTGAAAATGAGGCATATAGCCTTTTTGAAGGAAACTTGAATAAGGAAAGTCAACCCGGAGTGGACTATTTAGTTAGAGGGCTCGGAATCGGATTCTGATGATTTGGTTAGTTCCGGGAGGTGATTTGTGACTTAGGGGAGCGATCGGAATTGAATTTGGAGGCCGGTGTAGAAATAGGCTTGAATTGGCTAAGGTTGAATTTTGGCGAAATCCGAACGGTAGGTGAGATTTTGATCCGGGGGTCGGAATGGAATTCCGACAGTTGCAGTAGCTTCGTTAGGTGATTTTGGATGTGCCTGCAAAATTTCAGGTCATTCGGACGTCGTTTGGTCGGGTTTTTGATCGAATGTGTAATTCGGAAAGTTTTAAGAAATTTAGGCTTGAATCCGTGTGTAATTGGTGATTTTGATGTTTAGGATGGTGATTTTATGATTGGAACAAGTTTGTATCGTGTTTTGGGGTATGTTGGTGGTTTTTGTTGGGGTCCCGGGGGCCTCGGGGTGAATCCGGACCATCATCCGGCATTTGGAAGCAAGAAAAGACCTGTTGTAATCTGCAGATCACTGGGCAGTGATTTGGCCTTCGCGTTCACGAGGGCACGGCCCGCGTTCGCGTAGGCCAAGTTCAACAGGCATCGCGTTCGCGAGGGGGTATCGCGTTCGCGTATTGGCAAGGACGTGAAGCATCGCGAACGCGTGGGCGATGGACGCGTTCGCGTAGAGGGAAGTCATTAGGCATCGCGTTCGCGTGGGTCGTGGCCGCGTTCGCGTAGAAGGATCTCCGGATGGCTGATAAAAATGTGCATCGCGAACGCGTATGGCATGTCGCGTTAGCGAAGGGTATTTTGGGCAGAGCTTCGCGGACGCGTGAGAGGCGTCGCGAACGCGTAGAAGAAGGGTCTCTGGCAGTAAGTTTAAGTTCAGAACAGACCAGTCGCGGGTTTAATACCCAAAACCTCCATTTTTGAGTTCCAAGAGAAGAAATTGACAGGAGATTGCTGGGAAATCATCGGGGTTTCGTTGGAGGTAAGTTTTGTGGCTTAATTACATGATTTTAACATGAAATCATGGGTCAAATTTCTGTAAATGGAAGATTAAAGGTGGGTTTGAGCCCTAGGCCTAAATTAAAGAAAAACACTTATTTGAGTGGTCAAATGGAGTCCGATTTTGGTAAATTTTATATGCCTAGACTCGTATCGAGATGAGGATTCCGAATATGTGACTTTTGTAATTTTTCGAGAAGCGTGCCGAAAGTCGGGTTTTGACAACTTTGGGAATTTTGATGTAAATTGAGTTATATTGATTGTGTGTCGTCCCATTGGCCTAATTTGTTGTATTTCTACTGTATTTGATCGGATTCTACGCGTGCGGAGCTTGATTCTCGTGGCAAGGGCATTGCGGAGTAGTCGTCGCGCCGTATTGAGGTGAGTAATAGATGTGGGTGATGACCGGCGGGTTCGAAACCCCGGTATACCACTTTGTGACGTTGTATAGCGGCGAGACACGTACTCTCTTGTGAGTGCGGGGTCGATTGTGATTGGGGACTATGGCTTAGTCCGACTTGTTGATACTGTGTTATGATATTAGGCTATTCTTGAGCCGTCGAACCTCCTTCTCGGATGGTTGCATATATATATATTGTGATAATGGCCACTCTTGAGTCGAGGAACTCCCTTCTTGGGCGGTTGAGTATACTTGTGGGCCGCGAGCCAGTTATTGGATCCCGCGAGGATCGTTATCATTGTCTTATCATATTGACATGCTAGTTACTACCGGTCCGTAGCTATTTCTGTTATCATGCTATTTCCAATCTCTGGAACTTGGTATTATTGTTTTCCAACTGAAAAATGATAAAAAGGTTTTCAAAACTACTTTTGAGCCTGCGAGGCTGTATTTGCATATTAGCTGACTGGTAGTGGATCGGGCTGCGCGCCGCAGCAGTATATATGTTGGATCAGACTGCACGCCGCAGTAATATTGTGCTTGGGCTGTAGGAGCCCCTCCGGAGTCTGAACCCCCACGGTGAGCACGGGTACCCAAATTGGATCGGGCTACGTGCCGTAGCGGTCATATCATGCATTGCATTGCATTTAGCTACATCTGATAGCTGTTATGATGTTTGTTGGTACTTGTTGGTACATGTACAGTTGATATTGATTCTGTGACAGGGTATTTGATTACAGCTTTACATAGTGCTTTATTGCGGATTTCTTATCTGCGCTGTCTTACCCCTGTTTATTACCACTGAGTCTGGCAGTACTCATTTTACTCCCTGCACCTTGTGTGCAGATTTAGGTACCTCTCAGTAGTGATCTAGTAGCTGTGCAAGGCGACATTTATGGATATTCGAGGTGGCTGCAGAGTCCACAGGACCCGATATTCCTTCTTACTGGTCTCTTGATTTTGTATTAACTTTTCTTTCCGCATTTGGTATCTTGTAAACCTTTATACACACATGTTCAGTAGAGGCTCATGACTCTTGACCCTTTGGTCTATGGGAGTTGATGTATTATGGGACTTGGTTCCCCGTTTTCGTTATATGTATCGCTATTGCTTCGTGATTTGATATGCTTAAATGGGCTAAAGAGAGCTTCTAGCTCCGTTATTGTTATTGATTGGTCAGGTTGGCTTAGCAATGTGCTGGGCGCCATCACGACCAGATTTGGGATCGTGACAGGTTGGTAGCCAACATCCGGAACTGCCTTCTTGGTCACTGACTTGAAAGTTTTAGCTTCAACCCATTTGGTAAAATAGTCAATGGCTACCAGAATGAACCTGTGATCGTTGGAAGCTGCCGGCGCGATAGGTCCAATGACATCCATACCCCAAGCAACAAATGGCCATGGTGCTGACATTGTGTGCAATTCTGTTGGCGGAGAATGAATCAAATCTCCGTGTATTTGACACTGATGTCATTTCCGTACGAAACTTATAAAATCACGCTCCATAGTGAGCCAATAATATCCTTCTCAAAGAATCTTCTTCTCCAATACATATCCACTCATATGTGGCCCACAAACTCCGGCATGTACCTCTGTCATCACTATTGTGGCTTGTCCTGCATCTATGCATCTCAGCAATCCCAAATATGGGGTTCTTTTGTACAACACACCTCCACTAAGGAAAAATCCATTTTCCAATCGCCGAATAGCTCTCTTTTGATCTTCAGTTGCCTGCTCTAGGTATATCCCCATCCTGAGGTATTCTTTGACATCCTGAAACCATGGCTCGCTATCCATTTCTTCCTCCACCATATTGCAATAAGCATGTTGATCTCGAACTTGAATATGTAACGGATCAACAAGAATCTTTTCCGGGTGATGCAACATTGATGCTAGAGTAGCCAAAGCATCGGCAACCTCATTATGCATTCTTGGGATATGTCTGAATTCTACTAACCGGTAATGCTTAGTCAGGTCATGCAAACATTGACGATATGGGATAAGCTTCAGATCTCTTATTTCCCATTCACCTTGAACCTGATGTACCAGAAGGACCGAGTTACCTAAGACCAAGACATCCTGGACGTCCATGTCCACAGCTAATCGTAACCCCAAAATTCATGCTTCGTACTCAGCCATGTTGTTGGTACAATAGAAGCGCTGTTGAGCCGTAACAGGATAATGATGTCCTGTTTTAGAAATAAGTACTACTCCTATTCTAACTCCCTTTGCATTTGCAGCTCCGTCAAAGAAAAGCTTCCACCCCGTCTCCTTGGTTAGTTCTAACTCATCAATTTGCAACACTTCTTCATCTGGAAAATACATCCTTAAAGGTTCGTATTCATCATCAACAGGATTCTCAGCTAAGTGATCGGCTAGTGCTTGGGCTTTCATAGCCGTCCTCGTCACATAGATGATGTCAAATTCTGTAAGTAATATTTGCCATTTTGCTAACCTTCCTGTAGGCATAGGTTTCTGGAAAATATACTTCAATGGATCCAAACGTGAAATGAGATAAGTAGTGTAGGAAGACAAATAATGCTTTAGCTTCTATGCCACCCAAGTTAGGGCGCAACATGTCTTCTCAAGGTGAGTGTACTTAACTTCATATGCTATGAACTTCTTACTGAGATAATAGATGGCATGTTCCTTTCTGCCAGTGATGTCATATTGCCCTAATACGCACGCAAATGAATTATCCAAAACTGTTAGATAAAGAATCAAAGGTGTCACGACCCGGATTTTCCCCCAACATCGGGATCGTGATGGCGCCTACTCGTGGTAGCTAGGCAAGCCACTGTATTCATACTATCCTGTTTTTAATACAATTTCATAATTATTTATCAACAAACCATAACTTTAATTAAATAAGTGCGGAATACTTTATCGAATTAGAAACGACTAGTTACAAGGTAAAAATCATACTGAAATTCTCTACCCAAGACGTGGAGTCACCAACTCACGAACTACTATGGAATACTACACATAAAAGTTTGAAAGAAATATAACATAATTTTGTTTGTCTCGGAACAATGAGACTACAGCTAATAACATAAATAAAGAGAGAGACGCCGGGCTTGCGAACGTCTGCAACCTACCTTGGTCTCAAATGTGATCAACTCCCACGCAATCGATTTACTGCTGCTGCTCATGATCGTAACCTGGACCTGTGCAAAAACGCACAGAAGTGTAGTATCAGCACAACCGACCCCATGTGTTGGTAAGTGCCTGGCCTATCCCGGCGAAGTAGTGACAAGCCTAGGACCAGACACCCACATAAACCTGTGCAATTCAATATATATGTATACCACGGAATAACAAGAAATAACCAGGTAATAACACAATAAGGAATATCTCAAAGAATTCAACAATTAACAACAGGTTAATAAATTCACAAGGAAAAACAAAGTATAATGGAAACACAAGTAATATCAAGTCAAGGAATACCAAGCACTTTCACGGCATCACCCTTCGTGCTTTTACTCTCATCCTCACATCCATAGTACGACATGATCCTTCGTACATGGTTCAATAACAAGGCACGGCATGATCCTTCGTGCATAATCAATAAAACATGACACGGCATTAACCTTCATGCATAAATAATAAAACATGGCACGGCATCACCCTTCGTGCATTATCACTCTTCCTCACCCAAATAACAATCACAGTTAAGGGCAAAGAAAGAAGCAGTAATTCATAAACTGTCCCAACAAGGGCAATCAATAATCATCTTCACAACAAGTCTCGACAAGGGAGAACAATAACAATTCATCTGTAATATATCTCAAAATAATCATTTTTCAACGACTCACGGTCATACTAGACGCTAGGGTATGGATGCTCATCACCACAGCCCCATACACCGCACTCGATCACATAACACATAACACATAATCCTATTCCCTCAAGCTAGGATAGAACAAACACTTACCTCGAATGTTTATGAACAATTCAATCCGTGGAAATGTCTTTTTCCTTCAAATTTGGCTCCAATCCAAACGTATCTATACACAATTGATTTAATATCATCAATACTACTCAACAACTAATTCTTAAGACCAAATACAATTTTTACAACATTCTGCCCGAAATAGTGAATTTCAACCCCGGGCCCACATGGTCGGAACTCGGGGTTAAGACCAAAATCCGGTTACCCATCCCCCCACGAGTTCATGTATATGATTTGTTTCAAAATCGGACCTCAATTCGAGGTCCAATTCCCCAATTTATGAAAAACCCTATTTTCTAACAAAAACAAGAAATTCTACCATGAAAACCTTTGATTTCTAATGAAAAACATGTTTAATGATGTTAGGAATTGAAAGAATTAAGTAAAAAGTGACTTACAATTGTTTTGATGAAGAAGGAATCCGTGAAGAATCGCAAATGGGTGTTTTTGTTTTGTAAAAAGTGAAGAAATGGAATGAAAATCGTGTTTTACAGGTCTCTGTGTTCGCATTTGCGAACATGGTTCGCAATTGCGAACCCCGACCAATTTCTGGAGTTTGAAAAATAAGCTAAGGCTGGGAAGTTCGCATTTGCGAACTTTTGTTCGCATTTGCAAAGCCAAGGCAAAGCTGGGGGCTTCGCATTTGCGAACATATGTTCGCATTTGCGAACAAGGCTGGGAAGGGCAGTGTTCGCATTTGCGAACTAATGTTCGCATTTGCGAACACAGGCAGTAAAGGGCATTGTTCGCATTTGCGAACTTTGTTCGCATTTGCGAACATAGGCAGGACAAGGGGAGGTTCGCATTTGCGAATAATTGTTCGCATTTGCGAACAATTGTTCGCATTTGCGAACAAGGCTGGGTCAATGGTTCGCATTTGCGAGCCCTGCCTTGTACTGCCCCCTCGCAATTGCGAGAAATACTTCGCAATTGCGAAGCCAACAGCTGGGTGAAAAACCAGCAGTGCAACATTTCAGAATTTAATCCAACGGCCTATCAAATCTTTACCCGAGCCCCCCGGGCTCCAAACCAAACATGTACACAGCGTCAAAAACACATTATGAACTTGTTCGTGCGATCACATCGCCAATATCACATCGTTTTCATCAAATCAAGCCTCAAATTCATGATTTTCATACTTTTGGTTTTCAAAACTTTCAAACTTGGAGCTCAAGGTCCAAAACATCTCAAACGACATCCGAATGTCACCAAACTTTACAGAAATCACATATATAATATTTTAGACTTGTACCGGGCGTCAGAACCAAAATGCGAGCCCGATACCAAG
This sequence comes from Nicotiana noctiflora, assembly GCA_032618575.1. Lineage (NCBI taxonomy): Eukaryota > Viridiplantae > Streptophyta > Magnoliopsida > Solanales > Solanaceae > Nicotiana > Nicotiana noctiflora. Next base: position 104,784 of record JASVEL010005357.1, on the reverse strand, counting down.
GTCAATTAATTCATTTCCTTTAACAATTACATCAAAAACAATTTCATAGAAAAATTCATAACATGGGCTCTAGGCCTCAGAATTCGACTCCGGACGCATGTCCAAGTCCCATATTTTCCTACGGACCTCTCGGGACTATCCAATCTCGGGTCCGGATCCATTTACCAAAAATGTTGACCGAAGTCAACCATATCAATATTAATATAATTTTTATCCAAATTTCTCATAGAATTCATATTTTCTATCACAAAATCTTTCCAGCTACATTTTCGGATTGTGCACGTAAATCGAGGCAACATAGAATGAGGTTTTCAAGGCCTCAGAAGCTCGAAATGATTAATTAAATAAGTGATGACCCTTTGGGTCGTCACAATCTCCACCTCTAAAACAACCGTTCGTCCTCGAACGGACAAAAGAAAGAAGTACCTGAGTTAGGGAACAAGTGTGGGTAGCGGCTCCGCATATCAGACTCGGACTCCCAGGTCGATGCCTCAGGAGGCTGACCTCTCCACTGAACACGCACAGAAGGATAACTCTTCGACCTCAGCTGTCGAACCTACCGGTCTAGAATAGCCACCGGCTCCTCCTCGTAAGATAGATCATTGTCCAATTGGACAGTACTGAAGTCTAACACATGTGTGGGATCGCCGTGGTATCTCCGAAGCATAGATACGTGAAAAGCTGGATGCACGGCTGATAAGCTAGGCGGCAAAGCTAATCTGTAAGCCACCCCTCCCACTCTGTCTAAAATCTCAAATGGACCAATATACCTAGGGCCGAGCTTGCCCTTCTTTCCGAACCTCATCACGCCCTTCATAGGCGATACTCGGAGCAATACTCGTTCACCAACCATGAAATCTACATCTCGAACCTTACGATCCGCATAAGTCTTTTGCATGGACTGAGCTGAACGCAATCTCTCCTGAATAGTCTTTACCTTATCCAAGGCCTCCTGAACTAAGTCTGTACCCAACAACCAAGCCTCTCCCGGTTCAAACCATCCGAACTGGTGATCGACATCGCCTACCATACAATGCCTCATACGGAGCCATCTGGATGCTAGACTGGTAACTGTTATTGTAGGCGAACTCTGCTAATGGCAGAAACTGGTCCCACGAGCCTCCGAAATCAATAACACGGGCTCGAAGCATGTCCTCTAGAATCTGAATAGTCCTCTCGGACTGGCCATCCGTCTGAGGATGAAATGTTGTACTCAACTGAACCTGGGTGCCTAACTCCTGCTGAACCGCTCTCCAGAACCGCGAGGTAAACTGCGTACCCCGATCAGAGATAATAGATACCGGCACCCCATGGAGACGAACAATCTCCCTAATGTAAACCTCCGCTAACCTCTCCGACGAGTAGGAGACAGATACTGGAATAAAGTGTGCTGACTTGGTCAACCTATCAACAATGACCCAAATAGCATCAAATTTCCTCCGAGTCAAAGGAAGTCCAGTAACGAAGTCCATAGTGATCCACTCCCATTTCCACTCGGGAATTTCAATCCTCTAGAATACACCACTAGGTCTCTGGTGCTCATATTTCACCTGCTGACAATTCAGACACCGAGCGACATACGCAACGATATCTTTCTTCATTTTGCGCCACCAATAGTGTTGCCGTAAGTCCTGGTACATCTTCGCGGCGCCTAGGTGAATAGAATACCGCGAACTGTGGGCCTCTGCTAAGATCAACTCTCGAATCCCCTTCGACATTGGGCACACAAACTCGACCCTGCAATTTCAATACCCCATCATCATCTAGATTTACCTGTGTGGCACCTCCCCGCTGTACTGCATCTCTCAACTCACGCAAATGAGGATCATCAAATTGCCTCTCACGGATACGCTCTAATAAAGAAGAACGAGCGACCGTGCGGGCTAACACCCTGCTAGGCTCAGAAATGTCTAATCTCACGAACCGGTTGGCTAAGGCATGGACATCTAGAGCTAATGGTCTCCGATTGACCGGAATATATGCAAGACTACCCATGCTGGCATACTTTCTACTCAATGCATCGGCCACCACATTGGCCTTACCTGGGTGATATAATATAGTAACATCATAGTCTTTTAGCAACTCTAATCATTCCCGCTGCCTCATATTCAACTCTTTTTGCTTGAACAAGTACTGTAGGCTTTTGTGATCAGTGTACACCTCACATGTCACACCATATAGATAATGCCTCCAGATCTTTAAGGCATGAACCACTGCTGCTAACTCAAGATCATGAGCTGGATAATTCTTCTCATGTATCTTTAACTGCCTCGAAGCATAAGCGATAACCTTACCATCCTGCATCAATACCGCTCCAAGCCATGTACGAGATGCGTCACAATAAACTGTATAAGGCCCTGCACCCGTAGGTAGTACCAACACCGGTGCGGTGGTCAAGGCTGTCTTGAGCTTCGAAAGCTCGCCTCACACTCCTCGACCACTGGAGCTGGACACCCTTCTGGGTCAACCTGGTCATCGGGGCTGCAATAGAAGAAAACCCCTCTACAAAACGACGGTAGTAACCTGCTAATCCCAAGAAACTCCGGATCTCAGTCACTGAAGCTGGTCGAGGCCAATTCTGGACTGCCTCAATCTTCTTTGGGTCTACCTGAATACCTTCCACTGATACAATGTGATCCAGAAATGCTACCGAACTCAGCCAGAACTCACATTTAGAAAATTTGGCATATAGCTAGTTATCTTTCAGAGTCTGAAGAACCACTCTGAGGTGTTGCTCGTGCTCTTCCTGGCTGCGGGAGTACACCGGGATGTCATCTATGAAGACTATCACGAACAGATCTAAGTAAGGCATGAATACCCGATTCATCAACTCCATGAATGCTGCTGGGGCATTGGTCAACCCGAAGGACATGACCAAGAACTCATAATGCCCATATCTAGTGCGAAAGGCTGTCTTAGGAACGTCAGCCGCCCTGATTTTCAGCTTATGGTAGCCTGACCTCAAGTCTATCTTTGAAAATACCTTGGCACCCTAAAGCTGGTCAAATAAATCATCAATTCGCGGAAGTGGATATTTATTTTTGATAGTCACCTTGTTTAACTGTCGATAGTCAATGCACATTCTCATCGAACCATCTTTCTTCTTTACAAATAATACAGGTGCACCCCACGGAGAAACACTGGGCCTGATAAAGCCCTTCTCAAGAAGGTCTTGCAACTGATCTTTCAATTCTTTTAGCTCCGGCGGGGCCATACGATAGGGTGGAATAGAGATGGGCTGAGTGCCGGTGCCAGATCAATACAGAAATCAATATCCCTGTCGGGTGGCATGCCCGGCAGGTCCGAAGGAAAAACCTCCGGAAACTCCCGTGCAATAGGGACCGACTCAATGGAAGGAACCTCTGCGCTGGAATCACGAACATAAGCCAGATAAGCTAGACACCCCTTCTCGACCATACGTCGAGCCTTAACATAGGAAGTAACAGTGCGAATGGAGTGGCTTGAGGTACCCTTCCACTCTAATCGGGGTGATTCTGGCAAGGCTAAGGTCACAGTCTTAGCATAGCAATCAAGAATAGCATGGTATGGGGACAACCAGTCCATCCCCAATATGATATCAAAATCTACCATATCCAAAAGCAACAGATCAACACGGGTCTCAAGACCCCCAAATATAACTACGCACGAACGATGCACCCGATCGACTACAATAGAGTCACCCACTGGTGTAGCCACATAAACTGGAATATCCAGAGCATAGCCGGGCACGGCCAAATACGGTGCGAAGTAGGAAGACACATAGGAATATGTAGATCCAGGGTCAAATAATACTGAAGCACCTCTGCCACACACAATAATAGTACCTGTAATCACGGCATCTGATGCCTCTGCCTCTGGCCTGGCTGGTAAAGCATAGAATCGGGGATCTGCACCTCCCCTCTGAGCTGCGTCTCTAGGACGACCATCAACCGGCTGACCTCTACCTCTCGCTGGACGGTCTCCACCTCTACGGTCTCGACCTCCACCTCTATAATCTCTACCCCGCCTCTGGCTGGCTGGGCAGGCTGAGGGTCAGCTGGGGCCTGAATCATAGGACGAGGACCTCGCTGCTGAGAGTTGCCCGCTGCTAGAGGGCAATTCCTGATAAAATGACCCGGGTCACCACAACCGTAGCAACTCTTAGACTGATAGGGCTGCTGGCCCTGACGACCTGAATGGCCTCCACGAACACTCTGAAGAGGCTGAGCATTAATAGGAGGCTGGTCTGAATAATGCCCCGAAAACCACGATCACCTGGTCCACCCTGTGAAGCCTGAAGGGCGGAATGAAAAGGCCTGGAAGACTGGCCTCTATCAAAGAATTCTCTGCCACCGGAGGAAGAACCACCAAACCTGCCTGAATGACGAGGCCTCTTATCTGAAGAATAACCGCCTCCCCTAGCAAGAGCCATCTCAACTCTGCGTGCTGCATTGGCTGCCTCCTGAAATGATATGTCACTCCCCACGCCCATAGCCATCTGGAGTCTAATCGGCTGATTAAGCCCATTTATAAACCTGCAGACTCTCTCCCGCTCTGTGGGAAGTATCACCACTGCATGACGAGCCAAATCGACAAACCTCATCTCGTACTGTGTGACCGTCATAGTGCCCTGATGGAGGCGATCAAACTGCCTCCGAAGTACATCCCGCTGAGTAGCAGGGAGAAACTTCTCCATAAATAGTTCCGCAAACTGATCCCATGATAAAGCTGGGGACCCTGCTGGTCGAGTCAAGCAATAATCTCTCTACCAAGTCTTGGCGGATCCTACAAGCCTGAAGGTACAGAAGTCAACTCCGTTTGTCTCCACGATCCCCATAGTCTTAAGAATCTCATGACAACTGAATAAGAAGTCCTGAGGATCCTCTGATGTGGCTCCGCTGAATGTAGTGGTGAATAGCTTGGAGAACCGATCAAGTCTCCATAACGAATCAGAAGTCATGGCCGCTCCATCACCTGCATGAGCTGTGGTACCTGACTGAGTGGCCACAGCTGGCTGAACCACTGGTGCCTGAGGCTGAGGAGCTACTGGCTCCGGAGTACGAGCAATAGGAGTCTGGGCCCCTCCTCCAGCCCGAGAAGCGGCTGGTGCAACTGATAATAAGCCCGCTCTGGCAATGCTGTCCATAAATCCCGCTATTCTGACCAAAGCATCCCGAAGATCCGGGGTAAATAAAGCCTCTCCTGGGACCTGAGCTGGGCCCACTGGAGCTGCTGGAACCGGAACCTCCTCGTCAATCTCAATATGAGGCTCCACCTCTGGAGTAGCTGCCTGGGGCTGAGCTCTACCCCTACCACAGCCTCTAATACGGCCTTGGCCCCTGCCCCTCACGGGAGCTGCCTGGGGCTCGGGCTGCTGGTCAGCGGACGAAGAAGCGCGTGTCCTTACCATCTGCGAAAGGACAGAATAGAAATTCAATCGGTATTTGAGGAACAAGTCGCACGACAAGAAAGAACAAATGAGAGACTCTTTCCTAACTCAATAGACTCTGGAGGACAAGTACGGACGTCTCCGTACCTACCTCTCAAACTCTACTAAGCTTGTTCGTGAGTGGTGAGACCTATGTAACCTAGAGCTCTGATACCAACTTGTCACGACCCGGATTTTCCCCCAACATCGGGATCGTGATGGCGCCTACTCGTGGTAGCTAGGCAAGCCACTGTATTCATACTATCCTATTTTTAATACAATTTCATAATTATTTATCAACAAACCATAACTTTAATTAAATAAGTGCGGAATACTTTATCGAATTAGAAACGACTAGTTACAAGGTAAAAATCATACTGAAATTCTCTACCCAAGACGTGGAGTCACCAACTCACGAACTACTATGGAATACTACACATAAAAGTTTGAAAGAAATATAACATAATTCTGTTTGTCTCGGAACAATGAGACTACAGCTAATAACATAAATAAAGAGAGAGACGCCGGGCTTGCGGACGTCTGCAAGCTACCTTGGTCTCAAATGTGATCAACTCCCACGCAATCGATTTACTGCTGCTGCTCCTGATCGTAACCTGGACCTGTGCAAAAACGCATAGAAGTGTAGTATCAGCACAACCGACCCCATGTGCTTGTAAGTGCCTGGCCTATCCCGGCGAAGTAGTGACAAGCCTAGGACCAGACACCCACATAAACCTGTGCAATTCAATATATATGTATACCACGGAATAACAAGAAATAACCAGGTAATAACACAATAAGGAATATCTCAAAGAATTCAACAATTAACAACAGTTAATAAATTCACAAGGAAAAACAAAGTATAATGTAAACACAAATAATATCAATTCAAGGAATAGCAAACAGTTGCACGGCATCACACTTCGTGCTTTTACTCTCATCCTCACATCCATAGTACGGCATGATCCTTCGTACATGGTTCAATAATAGGGCACGGCATGATCCTTCGTGCATAATCAATAAAACATGGCACGGCATTAACCTTCGTGCATAAATAAATAAACATGGCACGGCATCACCCTTCGTGCATTATCACTCTTCCTCACCCAAATAACAATCGCAGTTAAGGGCAAAGAAAGAAGCAGTAATTCATAAACTGTCCCAACAAGGGCAATCAATAATCATCTTCACAACAAGTCCCGACAAGGGAGAACAATAACAATTCATCTGTAATATATCTCAAAATAATCATTTTTCAACGACTCACGGTCATACTAGACGCCAGGGTATGGATGCTCGTCACCATAGCCCATAAACCGCAATCGATCACATAACACATAACACATAATCCTATTCCCTCAAGCTAGGACAGAACAAACACTTACCTCGAATGTTTATGAACAATTCAATCCGTGGAAATGTCTTTTTCCTTCAAATTTGGCTCCAATCCAATCGTATCTATACACAATTGATTTAATATCATCAATACTACTCAACAACTAATTCTTAAGACCAAATACAACTTTTACAACATTCTGCCCGAAATAGTGAATTTCAACCCCGGGCCCACATGGTCGGAACTCGGGGTTAGGACCAAAATCCGGTTACCCATCCCCCCACGAGTTCATGTGTATGATTTGTTTCAAAATCGGGCCTCAATTCGAGGTCCAATTCCCCAATTTATGAAAAACCCTATTTTCTAACAAAAACAAGAAATTCTACCATGAAAACCTTTGATTTCTAATGAAAAACATGTTTAATGATGTTAGGAACTGAAAGAATTAAGTAAAAAGTGACTTACAATTGTTTTGATGAAGAAGGAATCCGTGAAGAATCGCAAATGGGTGTTTTTCTTTTGTAAAAAGTGAAGAAATGGAATGAAAATCGTGTTTTACAGGTCTCTGTGTTCGCATTTGCGAACATGGGTTCGCAAATGCCTTGGCTTCGCATTTGCGAAGCCAAGGCAAAGCTGGGGGCTTCGCATTTGCGAACATATGTTCGCATTTGCGAACAAGGCTGGGAAAGGCAGTGTTCGCATTTGCGAACTAATGTTCGCATTTGCGAACACAGGCAGTAAAGGGCATTGTTCGCATTTGCGAACATAGGCAGGACAAGGGGAGGTTCGCATTTGCGAACAATTGTTCGCATTTGCGAACAAGGCTGGGTCAATGGGGCTTCGCATTTGCGATCAGGGTTCGCATTTGCGAGCCCTGCCTTGTACTGCCCCCTTCGCAATTGCGAGAAATACTTCGCAATTGCGAAGCCAACAGCTGGGTGAAAAACCAGCAGTGCAAAAATTCAGAATTTCATCCAACGGCCTATCAAATCTTTACCCGAGCCCCCGGGCTCCAAACCAAACATGTACACAACCTCAAAAACACATTATGAACTTGTTCGTGCGATCACATCGCCAATATCACATCATTTTCATCAAATCAAGCCTCAAATTCATGATTTTCATACTTTTTGTTTTCAAAACTTTCAAACTTGGAACTCAAGGTCCAAAACATCTCAAACGACATCCGAATGTCACCAAACTTTACAGAAATCACATATATAATATTTAAGACTTGTACCGGGCGTCGAAACCAAAATACGAGCCCGATACCAAGGTCAATTAATTAATTTCCTTTAAAAATTACATCAAAAATAATTTCATAGAAAAATTCATAACTTGGGCTCTAGGCCTCAGAATTCGACTCCGGACGCATGTCCAAGTCCCATATTTTCCTACGGACCTCTCGGGACCATCCAATCGCGGGTCCGGATCCGTTTACCAAAAATGTTGACCGAAGTCAACCATATCAATATTAATATCATTTTTATCCAAATTTCTCATAGAATTCATATTTTCTATCACAAAATCTTTCCTGCTACATGGTCGGATTGTGCACGTAAATCGAGGCAATATAGAATGAGGTTTTCAAGGCCTCAGAAGCTCGAAATGATTAATTAAATAAGTGATGACCCTTTGGGTCGTCACAAAAGGCCTCCCAGGTTCAGGTGGAACCAACACATGTGGGTTTGACAGATACTCCTTTATTTTATCAAAAGCCTCTTGGCATTCTTCAGTCAATTTGACTGCAGCATCCTTCATTAACAGCCTGGAAATAGGTTCACATGTCGATGTGAGCTGAGCAATGAATCGGCTGATGTAGTTCAATCTTCCCAAAAGACTCATTACTTTAGTTTTGTTCTTTGGTGCTGGCAATTCTTGTATGGATTTGATCTTTGATGGATCCAACTCAATGCCTCGCCGACTGACAATGAATCCTAACATTTTTCCCGAGGGAACCCCAAATGCACATTTGGCTGGGTTGAGCTTAATGTCATACCTCCGAAGTCTCTGAAAAAACTTCCTCAGATATGTTACATGGTTCTCCTGACGCCTGGATTTTATGATCACATCATCTACATACACCTCAATCTCTTTGTGTATCATGTCATGAAACACAATAGTCATTGCTCTCATGTATGTTGCCCCAGCGTTCTTCAAACCGAACGCCATTAACCTGTAGCAATAAATTCCCTATGGAGTGATGAAAGATGTCTTTTCTGCATCTTCTTCATCCATCAAGATCCTATGATACCCAGCAAAACAATCCATAAAAGACCCAATCTCACGCCCAACACAATTGTCGATCAGAATATGAATGTTGGGCAATGGAAAGTTATCTTTTGGACTTGCCTTATTAAGATTGCGGTAGTCGGCACATACCCGAATCTTCCCATCCTTCTCTGGTACTGGTACCACATTAGCTAACCACTCGGGATATCTGGTGACGCGAATAACCTTTGCTTGCAGCTATTTGGTTATTTCATCTTTAAGCTTCATACTCCTATCTATTTTGAATTTCCTCAATTTCTGCTTGACAGGTGGACATGCCGGGTCAGTGGGCAATTTGTGAACCACTATATCGGTACTTAAACCTGGCATGTCATCATACGACCATGCAAAAATGTCTTTGAATTCTATGACTCTTTTAATTAGCTCATCCCTTATGCGTGATTCAATGTGAACGCTAATCTTAGTTTCTCTAACATTGTCAGCATCCCCTAAATTGACGGCTTCAGTGTCACTTAATTTGGGCTTGGGTTTTCCTTTGAAACGATTTAACTCTTTACTTATCTCTTCAAAGGCCTCATCTTCATCGTATTTCGATTCATCATTATAGTCAATTTCTTTCATAATTAATTCGGAATCAGATTGATCTTTTAGACTAGGTTGAAGATCCGTTGTGCATGCTATGTCGTTGGAACCGGCAAAAAGAGAATTGTTCAGAAATAAAAAGAAACGAAATCAAAAAACAAGAAAAAGAAGGGAAACTTTCATTTTTATTAAAATGTGGAATAACAATGTTTCACACTACAAAAAAAAAACCAAAATTGGATTACAACTCTGGAATAATCCAGGAAACAAAAGAAAATCCAGAGCCAACTACCAAGACTCCTTCCGGATGGGAAGAGGAGTAGCCGTCCAATTGTTGGTTTTTGCTTTACGCCACACATATTGTATGTCCTCTTTACTAGAACCTTCTCCAGCTTCGATCATGTTGACATCAGCAAATAACCTTTCAAAAATCTAATCCAGATCTCCATCTGGTCCAATCGTTGGTCCGAGAATCTTTGGGTTCGATAACCTCTTAATACCTTCTTTAACAAAAGATCGGGAGAGGCGTGGAACTAGCTTGGGAAGGACCCAGACTTTCTTCTTCATTTTTTGAGCTCTCTTCACATCTGCTACTATCGGCTTGAACCCTAACCCGAATGTCTCCAAATTCTCTGGCAAAGAAACAGGCTGAATGATACCTTGGAGTTTGGCCCCCAAACCTTTTCTTGGTATAAACCCACAGTTCATCATTTCTGAGGCGATCATGAAAGTTAAAGCTGTGATCCTGGGAAATGCGAGGTCCTCGCCTTCAGAAACCTTATCCACCAAAACCCCTTCGAAGACTTGGTATACCCATGGTCCCTTATCATTCTCTGTTTCTATGAATGGCACCACATCATCACTCATAATGCATGTGCCGTCATCCCTGTGCATCACTATTTCCTGCCTATCCCACCCAAACTTCACCATCTAGTGCAATGAAGAAGGTACTGCTTTGGCAGCATGAATCCAAGGTCGTCCCAATAGCAGAGTGTATGATACGGCCACGTCCACCACTTGTAATTCCATGGTGAAATCTACTGGACCAATGGTTAGTTGCAGTATGATATCACCTACTGAGTTAGTACTCCCTCCATCAAAACCTCTGATGCAGACGCCATTCTTACAGACTCTATCAGGATCAATCTTCAGTTTGTTTAGAGTAGCCAAAGTACAGATGTTGGCACTTGAACCATTATCCACCAATACTCGGGTGACCATCGAGTCTTCACACTTCACAGTCAAGTATAAGGCTTTGTTATGTTCCGTACCTTCTTTTGGCAATTCATCATCAGAGAATGTCACTCAGTTCACCTCAAAAATTTTATGTACTATCTTTTCCAAGTGATTTAAAGAAGTTTATTTGGAATATGGGCTTCATTCAAGATCCTCATCAAGGCATGACAATGATCACTGGAATGGATCAACAAGGATAACGAAATTTGGGCCGGTGTTTTTCTTAACTGATCCATAATAGAGTAGTCCTGGGCTTTCATCTTCTTTAAGAAATCCTCAGCTTCCTCCTCTATTACGGGTTTCTTCACCAATGCGGGGTTAGATCTTCTCAACTTTACGGGAGCAAAACATCATCCCGATCGAGTCAACCCCTAAGCTTCGCAAATATCCTCCTCTACTGTCTTTCCTTTGTACAATACCACTGCCTTTTTGTAATTCCAAGGCACGACCTTGCTATCAGTCACAGGCAATTGGACTACCGGCTTTGCAATGATCGGTTCCCTACAAACTCCTTTCACAACCACCATAGGTGCAGATGACACTCCAGGCGTGCCGGAGGTTGCGTGTATGCTTAGGCTTGGTGTACGGAAAAATATGGTTCCTACGGAGGATAGTAGTGTTGTGGTGGGCTGTGTGAGGAATATAGATAATTTGGATTGTGGGGTCTGGGTTGGTTGTAGTATGATTTGCTGGCCTTGGACCAATTGCATGCTTCCACCGTAGCGACCTCTTCCTTTTTCTTTCTCCCCGGCGCACCTCCTGTGCCGCTTTGAATAGCTTGGGTTGTGGCTTTGAGCGCCGAGTAGTCTAGAATTTTGTCGGACCTCAATCCTTCTTCTATCATGACCCCTATTTTCACCACCTCGTTAAAAGACTTTCCAACCATTTTTACCAAGTGACCAAAGTAGGTTGGGTCCAATGTCTGCAAGAAATAATCCACCATTTCTCCCTCTCTCATGGGAGGATCTACCCTAGCTGCTTAGTCTCTCCACCTAAAACCAAACTTGCGGAACGTTTACCCGAGTTTCTTAACTGTCCTTAGTAATGTGAGACGGTTGGGGACTATCTCAAGATTGTATTGAAAATGACCGGTGAATGCTGGGCCAGATCATCCTAAGTGTACCATTTGCTAGGATCTTGCCTAGTGTACCATTCTAGCGCTGACCCGCTTAAACTCTGACCAAGATAGGCTATCAGCAGCTCATCTTTCCCACCTGCCCCTCTCATCTTGCTACAAAACCCTCGAAAATGTGCCATTGGATCACCATATCCCTCATATAGATCAAACTTTTGCATTTTAAATCCTGCCGGCAATTGAACATCGGGGAAGGGACACAGATCTTTGTAGGCCACACTGACTTGGCCGCCAGAACCCATGCATATTCCTGAAGGACTGCTCCAGGCTTTTCACTTTACGAAGCACTTCATCCTGCTCTGGGCTCTTGGCCGGCTTTTCCACCAGGACCTCAGAGGGAGGAGTATAAGTGGGTGGTTCCGGTACCCTGAACGTGGGTTCAGGGGGGTAATATTGAGTGTCATGAACCTGAAATAATGGCTCACTTGATGATTTGTCCAACGGAGCTGGGGGAGGTGCCACAAAGATAGGGACATTAGGTGGAGGAGAGTTTTGATTGGATGGTGGAGCTTGGGAGTCATAAGCGTCCCTTCCCTGGTAGTAATGATGTCCTGGGAAGCTTGTTAAGGGACCGAGAGAGAGGTATATCTGAGTTTATCCTGGCGGGAAGGTAGGAGTAGCGGGTGTCTCGAGACCTTTTTGCACTTTGGCCAGCGCCAACTGCATTTCATTCATCTCTGATTGCATTTTTACTATTGTTTCTAAGGCCTCTTTGAGCATTTGGCTCATCGCCCTTTCTGACTCAACGCTGTTGTCTGATCCAGTCATATTTTTAGGTATAGGCCCCTTTGATCTTGTATGATATCTGTGTGGTGCCAGTACACTTCTAACAACTAACTGATATCTTGAAAAAAACAACAAACTTGTTAGTGTTAGATTTTCAACAGATATATTATTCCATATTGGGATGCACATGCACCTAAGCATTTTAACCATTTCTACCATGCCATTTTCCTTGATCGCATGCGTCATTCCGGCTTATTTTATTTATTTCAAAGGTGAAGATCGAATCTTATATAGATTACCTACATATCATGTCCCTGCATGAATCAGACCGAGCGTAGTTCTGATGTGAAACAAAATAAACACAAAATTTTAGGAACCTTTTTATTTAGTGACAACATTGCGACTACAAACCAACCATTTTTCACACTAACAACATAAATTCAAAATGAAGATGACAGACTCGACAAACAAAAGATTTGGACTAAGGGTACATTAGGGCTTTGAGTTTTGGGGCCCGCGAGGCATCATTCGGCCTTTCCGCGGGCTTTGGCGTAAGTTCCCTTTGTAAGCTTCTCAATTCATCCATGATTTGATGGACATAACCCATGACTGAAGCGAAGACGTTAGGTCGAGGCATTTTCTCACATGCCAGGCACCTCATCGTGACGTAATGCCCAATCTCTTCAATTCTTCTTCTGACTCTGTCTCTTTTGATAAGCATTCTCTCAATTTGTTGATTTTTCATTCCTAAGTCCTGAGCGTTGTGGAAGAGTTTATTTTGAAGCATATGCATCTACTTCTCCATTTGGGCCATTAGGTTATGACAATGTCTCCTATCGGCCTGGAAGCTTCTTGTTTGTCGGGAATGATGTTCTTCCAGGGTGGATATTGTTTCTCTTAATGCATAGATGCTCCCTTCACAGTCCCTTTTTATCTGTCGCAGCCGATTTGCTCTTTCCTTTGTGATCCTCGTCCATCTGGATCTTATCCTTGCTATCTTTGCTTCAGATATTTCCAAATCCCATTCGAAGTCAAAGACTTGATCTTCCAACCTTTCTATCAATCTTTTATCCGATTGACTTCTTGGCTGGTTTTCAGCATCTTCTATTAATTGTTGGACTTGGGCTTTTAGCATCTCATTTTCTTGGGCTAGCTTGTTACTTTTCCCTTTATCAACATCAGACTGCAAGACATTTTTATACTTCAAATCTGAAACTTGTTGTTTCAGCCTGCCAATTTCTGCCCGATAACCTTCTTCTCTTGCCGACCAATTCCATTGTTCTTGCGAATCATCCATGAATTGTTGGACATGGGCTCTTTTAGTAGATTTCTGACGAATGTGGAACCTTTTCCCGAACCAAACATTGTATTTTGGGTCTACCTCACCCTTAGCCAGTTCTCGAACCATAGTCTTAGGCTCAAGGAATCTACATTCATGCCACAACTTTCTAATCTTTTCTTTGGGGAATACAACTCCTGGGCTCAATTCAATGGCGTGCTTGCTTAGATCTTCATTAGTACGAATTACCTGAAATCTTCCTAGTTGACGCAATACCCGATGAGGAGCATATGGTTGGATACTACGAACCCCCATTAAAAGAATATGACATTGCCATGTATATTTCTTCAGCCAACGACCCGAATGCCCATTCAATTTTGTCGGCCTTTATTGAACTTAATCGTGCAAGCCATGCTTCGACTCCTTCGGGGAATACAACGCATGTCATTCGTTTCTCAAAATCACTAATACAGTTTTTTCCAGTCAACCCGTAGTTCATGTATCGTGCCGGGTGATGGAGATGTGCTTGCATCCACAATTGGAGTAATAGATTGCATCCTTGGAAGAAATCGCCCCCTTCTCGGCATACAGTCAAGGCTCGGTAGATTTCAGACAAAACCAAAGGGACTACCGTACTGGTAGCTTTTTTGATTGCAACATCGGCCATTCCTACAAGATTTATCTCTATTTTCTTATCTTTGCGTGGACAAACCACAATCCCCAGGAACTCCGTTATGAACGCTAAAATTCGTCTGGTCTCCCACTTAGTTCTATTCCCAGCATGAGTTAGTCCAAGATTTGTGCCTTCAAAACCCTGAGGAGTACCATACCGTTGATATAAGAATTGGAGAGCACAACATCCTCCTAATAAATCATCATTTTGCACCTTCCGACTACAAAAACCCATGCGGAGATATCGGTTTTGGTGAAAGCAAATATTGTCCTCTTAATTTTCCATTTAATCCTGCATAACCTGCAATCTCCTATAGTGTAGGTGTAAGTTCAAAGTCAACAAAACAGAATACATTTCGGGTTCCATCCCAAAACGATATCAGAGCCTCGATGATATCTTTCCTTGGCTTGATATTCAACAAATTGACAAAACCTCCCAAAACTCTTTCCACTATCTTTTTACTACTGTCTTTCAAATCATTCCACCTCATGTGGAGCTGTTGAGGGACCTCGCTAAAGACTGTAAATGGCTCATTCGGATTTGTGCTCATCCTGCACATTTATTAAGGTGATTAAAGAAAAAGAAAAAAAAACTTTATTTCACTAATTTTTTTTATTTATACTCCATTTTTCAATTATGAAGATAAAGGACCCAGTTTTCAAATACGGCCTTTCAACGCCTCGGGGACAAAGATTTTAAGGCAGTGTGGGTCAATTGACCAAAAATCCACAAAATGACCCAAGGTGGCCGTTTATACAAAATCAACATTCCAACGTCCCTAAATTGGAGGTTGGACCCAACGGAGGTTGCCTACGTATCTCACATCCGGTGAGAATCAAACCCGTGTAGTTCGGTCAAATAAAACAAACTATATCTGCAAATGAAACAAACTATTTTTTATGTTATTGACAAACAACTAAACTTTATTTTTTTTATTTTTAGAAAAAATCACACTTTTTTTTTTCTTAAAAAAAACATTTTTTTCTTTTTAAGAACAAAAAACAAACTATTTTGAAACTAAATTTTTTTTCTTTATTTTTTTTTCATTTTCCTCAATATTTAAAATCGGTCAGCATGCAAGTCTAAAGCAAATAAATGTGTAAAACAAGTAGGATGCAGCAGGATGATCTTTTCATTTGAGGTGACCTGTGCTAGACGGACTCAACCCCTGTGTTAAGTCCCCTAAGTCAAATGCATGTGATGCAAATAAACGTCCTACTAGGGATCCGGCATGAGTTTATTGTTATTCTAGTTTTAAACTAGGTTTATTGGTCTAGACCTGGCTTACCCGAGCGGACAGCTCGAGCCGAGGAGGAGGCAGCAGCCCGGGAATACAGAAGCGTCACCGATTTTGCAACTTATCCAAACCTCATTCTAAAGTGGGAATTAGACACTATACAGAAAAGAAGTCACACGAAGTGCACCCTTCTTCATGATTTAGAAGACTCAGAGAGGAGATTGATTTTAGCACAGTTTATATGTACAACCGAGATAATATTAAAAGCGGTAACATTTAGCACATTAAGTGTCACAACCCAAATCCGGTCGTGATGGCGCCCAACAATTAAGCTAGGCCAGCCAGACCAACAATTTATTTTCACAGACAAAAATTAGTGCCAAATGGACAACTTAAGAAGAATATATGAGTCAAAGAAACTCCAATAATAATAATACGAACAAAATACTGAGAAGTGCGAAGACGAACTAACACTCCCAAAGATCTGGAGTCACAAGTCTAAAGCCTCTAAACAAAACCAAACAGTGATAGAGAATACTGTATAAAATACTCAATCTAAACATAAAGTAATAACTGGAAAGAAATGAGAAGCTAGGTTCTGCGAACGTCGGCAGCTACCTCAGCAACTCGATATGACTCTGTAAAAGCTGGAATGCTCGTCTACTTCTCCTGAGCACCTGAATCTGCACACAAAGGTGCAGGGAGTAGGGGTGAGTACTAAGTACTCAGTGAGTAATAAATATATACAAGTAGCTTAAAGCAAGAAATCCACAGAATACCACAAAATGAAGCTAAACTACAGTCCGATCCTCCTACGAACTAGCAACAACAGCACAATACAATTATCATAGATAATTCAATAGATAAAGATGCAATGCAATGCACATAACTACTATGGCGTGTAGCCCGATCTATTTAACGTCGACGGCACTCACTGGGGGTGTGTACAGACTCCGGAGGGGCTCCTACAGCCCAAGCGCAATACCGTTGCGGCATGCAGGCCGATCCACATATCAATCGCTGCGGCGTGCAGCCCGATCCATCCTAAGTCCACAACAAGCACATAAGTCACACAACAACTCAAATTATTTATTTCTAGGTTCCAGTCCATAAATTATGAAAATACTTTAACTTTTATTTAATTATTGCAAAACAGGTGAATTAGCAGTTCAATACGGTGATTTCAGCCAGGACTGAGATCAGGGATTAAGCAAGTATAGCTATCATATATATAACTATCCCCTAGGGATACTACTGGTCAGCACAAGGCCCCAAATATGGCTTACAGCCCACAATTATATCAAACACAGTATTTTTCAACCCCAAATATCATATTATACTCATTCGGGATGGACTAAGTCTCAATCCCTAGTCCTAATCAATGCCGACGGGGTGTGGACCATGCCCTACTAGCGTCATAATTTGCTAAGCCGGGTTTTCGAACCCTCAGGCTACCATATACACAAACTACTCACGTCCAGCCGGTCGTAGACTCGTCCGCAATGCCTTTTCCTTTAGAATTCGCTGCCTCGCGTGTAGAATCTAGTCAAACCACAACAATTATGTCAATTACGGGTCAAAAAAACATAACACAATTCAATTTATACGAAGTACGCAAAATTGCACTAAGTTGGTAAAACCCGACCCCGGGCCGCTGCTCGAAAAATTCCAAAATTAGTGCCAACACGATCCTCGTCTTGCCACGAGTCTGTGCATATAAAATTTATCAAAATCGGAGTAAGAATGGCCTTTCAAAAGTCATATTTTCTTTTTCAATACCTAGGCCATAATTCTTCACAGTTTCTACCCAAATTCATGAAGATTAATGTTAATTCTACCATAAAACTGCGTTTTTGAGTCAAGAAACTTACCTCCAATGAATACCCGATGAATTCCCAGCGTTTCCCATGACTTTCCATCTCTAGTGCTCAAAGTTTGTGTTTTTGGTGAATGAACGTGCGATTGGTCTGTTCTGGAATTTAATTCACTGTTAGACCATTTTACTCTACGCGTTCGTGTGACCTCCCACGCATTCGCGATGCCCAGCTCCAGCTTATTCTTTGCGAATGCGGTGCCTCCCACGCATTCGCGAAGAACAACTTCCCAGTGGCCCACATTTCTTCTACGCGAACGCGTCTCCCCTTCACGCGAATGCGATGCCCAGCATTTTCCTCATACGCGAACGCTACCTCTAAGGACGCGAACACGAAGCTTCGTCCAACTTTGCCTACACGAATGCGATAGCCTGATCGGGAACGCGATGCCTTAGCCAGCCCTGCCTTCTTGAACGCGACCTGGGCCACGCGAACGCGAAGGCTTAATGCCTGCTGCACCAACCTGCAATTTTCTGCAGTTTTCTCCAAGTTCCAAATGGCCGGATGATGGTTCGAATTCATCCCAAGGCCCCCGGGACCCCAACGAAAACCACCAACATACTCCAAAACTCGATATGGACTTGTTCCAATCATAAAAACATCATCCTAAACATCAAAATCACCATTTTCACACGGATTCAAGCCTAAGTTTCTTCAAAACTTCCGAAACTAACATTCAATCAAAATCCTGACCAAACGACGTCCGAATAATCTAAAAATTTGCAGACATATCAAAAATCACATAACAAAGCTACGGAAATTGTCGGAATTCCATTCTGATCCCCGGATCAAAATCTCACCTACCGTTCAGATTTCGCCAAAATTCAACCTTAGCCAATTCAAGCCTAA
The DNA here is from genome assembly GCA_032618575.1 of Nicotiana noctiflora. NCBI lineage: Eukaryota > Viridiplantae > Streptophyta > Magnoliopsida > Solanales > Solanaceae > Nicotiana > Nicotiana noctiflora. Next base: position 86,218 of record JASVEL010005357.1, on the reverse strand, counting down.
AACTACACCGGACCTCCGAATTCGATTCCGATTGCTCTCCTAAGTCATAAATGATCCCCCAAAACTAGTCAAGTCATCATAATTCAATTCCGAGCTATCTAATTCACCGGTCAACATTCGGTTGACTTTTCCAAACTATCCTTTTCATAAAGAGGCATATGACCTCATTTCTATCTAAATTTCTTCTGATTTGCTTCTAACTTTTCAAACACATATAAATAAGCATGTTGAAGTGTTAAACGAAGAAAACAGGTGATAACTTCCATAACGACAAGTCGGGTCGTTACATTCTCCCCAAATTATACAAACGCTCGTCCGCGAGCGGGTTAAGAAACATACCTGGAGTATCAAATAAGTGTGGATATCTGCTCCGCATCTTCTGTTCGGTCTCCCAAGTTCCTTCCTCCACGGGACGACCTCTCCACTGCACTTTCACTAAAGCTATGTCCTTAGATCTTATTTTACAAACCTGTCGACCCAAAATGGCTACCGGCTCCACATCATAGGTCAAGTCCTCATCTAACTGTATCGTACTGAAGTCTAACACATGTGACGGGTCCCCAACATACTTCCGGAGCATAGATATATGGAATACTGGGTGAACTCCTGACAAACTGGGTCGCAAAGCAAGCATATAGGCCACCTTCCCAACTTTCCTAAGCACCTCAAAAGGTCCAATGAACCTTGGGCTCAACTTCCCTTTCTTTTCAAACCTCTTAACGCCCTTCATAGGCGAAACCTTCAGCAACACCTTCTCACCTACTGAATAAGACACATCTCAGACCTTCCGATCCGCATAAATCTTCTGACGCAACTGAGCTGTGCGAAGTCTCTCCTGAATCACCTTCACTTTGTCTAAGACATCCTGAACTAACTCTGTCCCCAACAACCTAGCCTCTCCGGGCTCAAACCAATCGACTGGAGACCTACACTGCCTCCCATATAAAGCTTCATACGGTGCCATCTGAATACTGGACTGATAATTGTTATTATAAGCAAACTCTACAAGAGGCAAGTAATCAGCCCATGAACCACCAAAGTCAATAACACAAGCACGCAACATGTCCTCCAATATCTCAATAGTACGCTCAAACTGCCCATCCGTCTGTGGATGAAATGCTGTGCTCAGCTCTACCTGTGAACCCAACTCTCGCTGAAATTTCCTCCAGAACTGAGAAGTAAACTGGGTACCTCTGTCTAATATGATAGAAATGGGAACTCCATGCAATCTAACAATCTCGCGGATAAATATCTCCGCCAGCTGCTCCGAGGAGTATGTAGTACACACTAGAATGAAGTGAGCTGACTTGGTCAGCCTATCCAGAACCACCCAAACTGAATCAAACTTCCTCGCTGTCCGAGGGAGTCCACTAACAAAATCCATAGTGATTCTTTCCCACATCCACTCGGGAATATCAATATGCTGGAACACACCACCAGGTCTCTGATGCTCATACTTGACCTGCTGATAGTTTAGGCACCGTGCTACATGATTCACAATATCTTTCTTCATCTTTCTCCACCAGTAATGCTGTCTCAAATCCTGATACATCTTCGTGGCACCTGGATGAATAGAATATTGCGAGATGTGGGCCTCCTCTAATATCAATTCACGAAGGCCATCAACATTGGGCACACATATCCGGCCCTGCATCTGTAACACACCATCACTATCAATAGTGACATCTCTGGCATCATCATGCTGAACTCTGTCCTTAAGGACAAGAAAGTGTGGATCATCATATTGGTCATCTCGAATACGATCATATAAAGAAGACCGAGCTACCACGCAAGCCATAACCCGACTGGGCTCAGAAATATCCAGTCTCACCATCTGATTAGCTAACGCCTAAACATAAACTGCAAAGGGTCTCTCCCCAACTGGAATGTACGCCAAGTTGCCCATATTAATAGCCTTCCGACTCAATGCATTGGCCACTACATAGGCCTTCCCGATATGGTACAAGATGGTAATATCATAATCTTTAAGCAATTCAAGCCATCGCCGCTGCCTCAAATTTAGATCGTTTTACTTAAACAAATGCTGAAGGCTATGGTGGTCTGTATATACATCACAAGATACACCATACAAGTAATGCCTCCAAATTTTCAAGGCATGAACAATAGCAGCTAACTCTAAATCGTGAACAGGGTAGTTCTTCTCATGGGGCTTCAGCTGACGAGAAGCATATGCAATAACTCTACCCTCCTGCATTAATACACAACCGATCCCAGCTCTAGAAGCATCACAATACACCGTATAAGACCTTGAAGCTGATGGCAACACAAGTACTGGAGCTATGGTCAAAGCCGCCTTGAGCTTCTAGAAGCTCTCCTCACATTCATCAAACCACACAAATGGAGCATTCTTCTATGTCAGCTTAGTCAAAGGTGAAGCAATAGATGAGAAACCCTGAATAAACTGGCGGTAATAGCCTGCCAAGTCGAGGAAACTCCGAATCTCAGTAGCTGAGGAAGGTCTGGGCCAATTCTGCACTGCCTCGACCTTCTGTGGGTCAACCCGAATACCATCACTGGACACTACATGTCCCAGAAAAGTCACAGTATCAAGCCAGAATTCACATTTAGAGAATTTTGCATAAAGCTTTTCTTCTCTCAACCTCTACAATACTACCCTCAAGTGCTGTGCATGCTCCTCCTGGCTGCGTGAATACACCAGGATATCATCAATAAACACGATCACGAAAGAATCAAGGTATGGCCGAAATACACTGTTCATCAAGTGCATGAATGCAGCTGGGGCATTAGTCAACCCGAAAGACATCAACAGAAACTCATAGTGCCCATATCTCGTTCTGAACGCTATATTCATAATGTCTAAATCCCTAATCTTCAACTGATGATAACCCGATCGAAGATCAATCTTAGAAAATACGCTAGCTCCCTAGAGCTGATCAAACAAGTCCTCAATACGAGGCAATGGGTACTTATTCTTCACTGTTACCTTGTTCAACTGCCTGTAATCAATGCACATTCTCATTGTGCCATATTTCTTCTTCACGAACAATACCGGTGCACCCCAAGGTGACACACTCGGGCTAATGAGCCCCTTGTCTAAGAGTTCCTAAAGTTGTTCTTTCAGCTCTTTTAACTCAGCTGGTGTCATGCAGTAGGGAGGAATATAAATGGGCTGAGTGCCCGGCACCTAGTCAATACCAAAGTCAATATCCCTGTCAGGCGGCATGCCCGACAGGTCTGCTGGAAATACATCCGGGAACTCCCTCACAACGTGGACCGAATCAAGATTGGGTGTCTCAGCCTCAACATCTCTAATGAAGGCCAAATAAGATAAACAACCCTTTGCAATCATTCGTTGGGCCTTTATATAGGAAATCACCCTCCCGGACACATAATCAGTCAAGCCACGCCACTCGATTTTCGGATTACCTAGAATAGCTAGTGTGACTGTCTTGGCATAACAGTCCAGAATTGCATGGTAAGGGGATAACCAATCCATGCTTAGAATCACATCGAAATCCACCATGCCCAATAGTAATAAGTCAACGCGGGTCTCCAGACCCCCAATAGTAATAAGACATGATTGATATACCTGATCTACAATAGCAGTATCCCCCACCGGGGTAGACACGTGCACAGGCAAGGCAAGAATACCACAGGTCATACCCAAATGATGTGCAAAATAAGAAGAAACATAGGAATAGGTGGACCGGGATCAAATAAGACAGAAGCATCCCTGTGGCAGACTGAGATAATACCTGAAATGACAGCATCTGAGGCACTAGCTTCCTTCCTATCCAAAAGAGCATAGAAACGAGCCTGGCCCCCGCCAGTACGATCCTCGCCCCTAGAGCAACCTCTGGCCACCTGGCCACCACTCCTAGCTGACTGTGCTAGTGCTGAAGAAACAGGAGTAGAAGACGAGGGCTGATCCCTCTGCTGAGATCGCCTACGAAGCCACTGAGGACACTCTCTCTTGATATGGCCAAACTCACCACACTCAAAGCAACGACCTGAAGATGGAGGAAGGGACTACTGAGGACCCCTCGATGCAGATGAATCTTGAGCTGAAGAAGCAGGAGCAGAGCTCTGAGCTGGAAGAGCACTCAATGCAGGCTGACTCTGCTGACGACCCTGCTGACCCTGATGACCTGATGACCCTGACGACCTCGATCCGATGAAACTCCACTGGACTCTGCACGTCCTGACTGATGGGATCTGAATGAACGACCCCTGCTATATTGAGGCTGGCCCCTAGACGGAGCATCACTGTGACTACCAGTACCACGAGGCCTCTTAGCCTCTCTCTCCTCATGCTTTCTGCGGCGATCTGTCTTAATATAACAGGCAGCATCAACCACTTCCTCAAAGGTATCCGCCGAAGCCCTCTCTCTGTTCATCAATATACGGATGGGATAGATAAGACCATCTATAAATCTCCTGATCCTCTCTCTGTCCGTCGCAATCATCCATTTGGCATGACGGGCTAGCTTTGTGAATCTCAACTCATACTGTGTTACCGACATATCCCCCGCTTCAGCCACTCAAACTGACGACGCAGCTCCTCTATCTGGGACTGAGGCACATACTTCTCCAAAAATATCGTGGAGAATTGCTGTCAAGTGAGGGGCGCTGCCCCGGCGGGCCTACACCTCTCAAAATCCTCCCACCACTGAAATGCTCCACTTGTGAACCGAAAAGTGGTGAATGAAACATCGCTGGACTCCAGAATACCCGCGGTGCGAAGCATGCGTTGACATTTGTCAAGAAATCCCTGGGCGTCCTCGCCCTCAGCACCACCGAATGCCGAAGGCTGTAGCCTCTCAAACCTCTCCAAACGGCACTGCTCATCATCGGGCATAACTGGAACCACATGAGCAGGAGCTGGTGCAACGGGTGCAACTAGCTGAACTGGAGCTGCCCCAGGTGCCTGAATACCCTGAACTATCGGCTCGTGTGTGCGAGCCACGGGGGTCTGATTCCCTTCGCCTGCCTGTGAAGAAGCCACTGCAGTAGAGGCTGCAACCACCTGAGCCAAGCTAGTGCATACTGATAGAATATGGGCCAAAGTCTCTTGAAGGCCCGGTATCTCAATAGAAACTACCGGTGCCTGAACCTGATCTGCTGGAGCGTCTGCAGCTGGAACCTGATCCTGAACCTGGGCTACCGGTACTGGAATCTGACCCTGAGTCTGGTTAGCTGGTGGGTCAGCAGGTGCTAGTACTGCTGCCCTACCTCTACCACGACCACGACCTCTAGGTGCCAATGGTGGTTGTCCGCCACGTCCGCTAGCACGTGTTCTCGCCATCTGCGAGAGAATAGAATATGGAAAAATTTAGTTTCACGATTACACAAATCGCACGATATGAATCCAAGAAAACTGAGGTTTTTCCTAATGTTTCTGTAGGCTTTCGAGGATAGATACGGACGTCTACGTACCGATCCGCGAAAGCCTACTAAACCGGTTCATGACTCGCGAGTCATAGTAACCGAGGCTCTGATACCAACTTGTCACGACCCAAATCCGGTCGTGATGGCGCCCAACAATTAAGCTAGGCCAGTCAGACCAACAATTTATTTTCATAGACAAAAAATAGTGCCAAATGGACAACTCAAGAAGAACATATGAGTCAAAGAAATTCCAATAATAATAATACGAACAAAATACTGAGAAGTGCGAAAACGAACTAACACTCCCAAAGATCTGGAGTCACAAGTCTAGAGCCTCTAAACAAAATCGAACAGTGATAGAGAATACTGTATAAAATACTCAATCTGAACATAAATTAATAACTGGAAAGAGATGAGAAGCTAGGTTCTGCGAACATCGGCAGCTACCTCAGCAACTCGATATGACTTTGTAAAAGCTGGAATGCTCATCTACTTCTGATTCACGTCCAAGCAATGGTCGTAGTCAATATAACTTGGTCTAATAAGTCCAAGATCGATCCCACAGAGAATTAACCTATCAATCACAACTTTCACAACCCAAGAGTACTTACGAATCAAGTTCCCAAAATTTAGAATATCTTTGTGTATGATTTTCGAATATCTAGTTTGCAAGAATTAAAGAATGCTTTAAAAGAAAGGATTGAATGTTGAATAAAATAATATAGAGAAAGACTAAGGTGTTGATTTCCCCTATTGATGGAATCCCTTATCGTTATGCTCTTACAAATTGTTAATATATTCTATCAATCATGAACGCTATGTGTATCGTAACCCTCTCCCGAGCAATTACAATAATTTACTAGTGCACTTTCCCGAGCTACCCTAGCTAGCTTTAATTTGAATAGTTCACTTTAGATTGCACCCAAGACTTCGTTATTCCTAACCCCGTCTTTACGCCTAAAATTATAGATTCCTCTAATAACCTAGGTGTGGTGTTGTTCAACAATAAACCTAAATATGCACTCTTTTCCAAGTTATGCATACTAAATAGGCACCGCTAATTGGGAGCTCTACCAATTAACTACAATAAGAATGAAGTTGAACAAATAGAAATCTAATTCACAATTTGTAATCACATAAACGATAAGTTCATCTATCAATAGGTTCCATCAAAACCTTAGAAAAGAATTTAGCTACTCATGCTTGAAGAAACAAGAATAATAATTGAAATCATAAAGAATTACTTGATATAAAAATAAAGAAAGAGTTTGAGAGGAATCTCTCCTACTAAAACCTTGCAAAATTATTGAAGAAATAAAGTACATGCCTCTATGGGGCAAACTAGGGGTTTATATAGAGGTTTTAGGGCTAAAAAAACTAAGTTAGAGTCCAGCTGGGATTACTGCCGCTGGGACTTCCGCGGTTCATTCGCGGCCGCGAGCGGACCGCGAACAGTCAAACTTCAGAGACCTTCATTTTTCGCGGTTCATCCGCGACCGCGAGTGGACCGCGGATGAACAACACTTCTGTTTCTTCACTGCTTCGTCCAGACCTCTTCACTTTAGCTCTTCTCTTGGCCTTTTCATCAACCTATGACTTCAAAATAGCTTTTTAAGGCATCCAATGCATCACATGTACCTGTAAAACACAATCGAACACTAATCAAAGCATTTGTCCTCATAACAACATTAATCTCATAATAAAGTGTGATTATTTAGAGTATAATTATAGTCAATTTCACCTATTATCAACACCCCACACTTAAACCTTTGCTCGTCCTCGAGCAATCTTTAATCACAGCTTTAGGCCAATTAACAAAATTTGTCTCCCCCAAAGTATGCCACATAAGCTATTATATATGAACAACTTAAGATATGCATAATCTTTTACTCAACCGTAAACTCTCATGCCAGCACATTATTACTTACTCTACTCATTATCAAAAACTTGCAAATTTACCTTCTTCCTCTTGAATTACATGCCCTTACCAAATTTATTTAGAGAAGTTCCCACACATTAAAATTCATATACATGGAACTTATAAATATCGAAAAAATTCACTCACTCTCATCAAAGAACATTCATATGCGTACAGACACACCATAGGCTTGCCCCTAATGTAATACTCCACTAATCGAGTTATTCAATCATAGATCAAGAGGTCTTTATGGGTTGTAATGTAGGCTATGGGACGGGTAGGATACTTTTGGGTATAGTGACTAGCCTCCCTAAGCACTTTTCTTTTCTCTTTCACAACTTTCCCTTTTAGTCCTTATGTCTCCCATAAATATTTATTCACCTTTATTTGCTTTTAATCCCCATTTTTCTTTTGTTGGTGTAACTGGCCTTTCTAGTTTTTTTCATATAGTTTTTCATTGCTTTGCAACATATTTATATTATTTTGGCCAGTTCACCATTTTCTACCATTTATTCTTGATTTTCCCTTTTCAATTTCCCTTCACCCCACACTTAAACTTTTGCATATTCATTACAATACAAGTGCTTCTAGGAGGTAAAGCAGAACAAAAAAAATATAATAATTTGAAGAACATTCAAGGGTTATCAAAGAATAGGCTTTAAGCTCAAAGGGGTTAACTAAGATATAATGTACGGGTGAATTCATGTCTATTGATATATGGGGTTACACAAAGAAATGCCTCTATCCTTTCTACAACCAAACAACTTCTATTTCGCTTTGCAAACACACAGGGGCAAGTTCTAGGCATCATGTACAACATACAATGTAAGTAAAACCTCACACACACATGGCATGCAACTCATTTGGAATCCGGTTTATCTACAAAGTCCTATCGATGTTCAAGCAAGCATTATTGTGCAATTTAAGGCATATTGAGATTCTACGATCAAGCTTAGAAGATACATTCTCAGGTTCAATTTACGCTTTTGCTAATGTGCATATTCGGGGTTACATGCTGCCCTTTTTACCTCTAATCCTAAGAAAAGAAAGAAAGAAAGAAAAAAATTTTACCTAACCCGGTTCAATAAAAACCCTTGGAAAAGAACCGTGGTCAAAAGAAAAACCAAGGGGGAGATGATACACTACCTAGAAAAAGAAAATAAAAGAAAAAAAAAAAATTTCTACATGGACTACTTCCCTCAAGAGTACTTGTCCTAAATAGTCCGTCATCAGGAAGAGTCCTCTACTCATATTTTTGGATTTTTAAATTTTTCTGATTTTTTTTTTATATTACTTACTACACTAAAATATACATTATGTACAAAATAAGTTTCCCACCCCACACTTAAAAATATGTCATGTCCTCATGGCATAAATAAAATGAAAGCATAATAGGGGCAAGAAAACTTACCTGTGACTCACTCGGAGTCGGAGACAGTGGATGGGTCGACATGGCATGCTCTCCCAAGTGCTCTGAACCATGCCATAAACCTGTTCTCTGACCGGGCTTGCCTAGTGGACATGGCATCTAGTCGTGTGTGTAGACCGTCCACTGAAGTGCGTAGAGCAGCCACTTCCTCCTCCATTGACCTCAACATAGGTCGTGTGGACTCGGATCTAGACATGCTTGCTCCACGAGGAGCAGGCCTGGAAGGTCCGGCTGAATCCATGGAGTGTCTGGCCCGGGCATCCGGTACAGGATCGTCCTCCTCATCTAAGTCAATGGGTGTTGTGTCTCTTCCAACCCGGATAGTAGCAGCTCTAAATGGAGCTTTCGGTAGTAGCTCACCGTCAGTATCAGTAACTGGGGTGTGATTGAGGAGACACAAGGCAGTGACAAGAGATGGGTAATAGAAACCCTTGGCAGTGAGGGATCCCCTCAAAACCATCTCGTCACTAATAACACGGGCAATATCAACATCCCGATGTGTTACAAAACACCAAGTCAGAACAGCCCTATTAAAGTTAACATCTGTGGTGTTACTTGAGGGCAAAATACGGTTGCAAATTATGGAGAACCAACACTTGGCAATGTGTGTGAAGCAGTTAGAGTGCAGAGTTTGATTTCTAATCCATACGGGAACACCATCTACACATAAGGCCTCAATTAGCATGTCCCATGTGACACCGGGCCTATCCTGGTAATAATCAATATCACTCGTGTGCGGTGGTAGGCGAAGTACCTGCCGAATGGTGGGAATATGAGCATTGACTCGCTTACCTCTGACGAAAACTTGTCTCACCGAGGAATAAGGGGCATTGGCATAGAATTCTCTGACAAGCATCTTTTTCACCTTAGTGGGAGTTTCAAAAAGGAACTCCATCTCTCGCCTCCGAATCTCATCATACATTTCCGGCTTCTCCGAGCGGATAGCTATCCTGTCCACTTCCACCTATTGAAGCCACTTCTTATTTGCTTTTGTATGAAATGCATTTTCCGCCCCTTCATCAGCAAACCTAGATTCGTCATAAGTTGGTTGCCTGGATGAGCTAGCACCATGTCGTGGTCTCTTTGGAGCCATGATCCTGTACAATTAAGATAGCCAAAAAGTTTGTAAACCGTTAGTCAGTGGAAGGCTACTCAGACTTCGCCATCCTTGATAATTCACAATTGTCCATCAATTATGTGTAATTCCTTCATACACTTTATCTAACTATTTCACACATGCCCAATTGAGTACCCCACACTTAGTTCTTGGAACACATCTACGAGTACCTCATTGACTTAGACCATCCCCCATAAAATATTCAATAACCAATTTAAGAGTTGGGCATTATGTCTCCTAATATTCATTAGTCTATTATGCTCAAGGTAATGTGCCCCAACATCGCAAATCAACCCATATATATGCTAGAACTACTATTGGGTCTCCAAATCATAGAATCAACATCATAAACACAATTGAAAAAAAAAACAACACCCATTCTTTCCAAACATCAAACATATAACAAGGTTCCTTAAAGGAATTTCATGGCAAAATTAAATGTACAATTAGAAACCAAGCAATGTTCATGAATGGACCCAAAACTAACACTAACTAAATATTTATACAAAATAAACAATCAAAAACTAAAAAAATAGAACAAAATAAAAGAGAAAAGTAGAGAAACTTACAAGTTATAGCAATGGAGAAGTAGGGTGGGATAAGGGGATGATTTGGATAAGAGGAGGTTGGGGATTTTTAGAGAGAAGGGAGAGGAAAAAAAATTAGAAAGAGAGAGTTTTGAGGGGGGAGGGGCGGCTGAATGAGGGTTTGGGAAAGGGGGGTAAGTTATTTTAGGGTTTAAAAGGGGGAGGGAAAAACAAAAATAAAAAAAACTTTAAATTTTTGCCGACCGCGGAACTGACTGCGACTGTTCGCGGTTCGTTCGCGGCCGCGGATGGACCGCGAACAGTCGAGATTCAGAGAGGTCAGTTCTCCGCGGTTGGTTCGCGACCGCGAATGGACCGCGAACAGAGAAAGTTCAGAAAGGGCATTTTTCCGCGGTTCATCCGCGGTCCGCGGGTGGACCGCGGACAGTGCTCCTTTCTGAAAAAAAACTTCGGTTGTTCAGCAAAAAAAAAAAAAAAAAAAAAAAATTTTGTTTTTCTTATATTCCTTTATTACTAAGATTAAATTACTTACAACATGTTCGTGGGTTGCCTCCCACGTAGCGCCCGAGTTAACGTCGCGGCACGACTCAACTTAGCGCATTTTACGGCTCGCTGGACCTTTGAGGTTCATCCAACCGCAATTCTATCTTGTCCTCCATGTCATCCAGGGCCTATGTATTGTTTCAACCGCTGTCCATTTACCTTAAATGTACGTGATCCATCCATAGTTTGAATTTCCACGGCTCCTGACTCAAATGCCTCAATTACCTTGAAGGGTCCTGACCACCTTGATTTCAATTTACCTGGAAACAGTCGTAATCTTGAATTGTATATTAGTACCTTGTCCCCGTTTTTGAAGGTACGCTCAACGATATTTTGATCATGGATCCGCTTCATCCTCTCTTTATACAATCTTGTATTTTCGAATGCTAGATACCGAAATTCTTCTAACTCATGCAATCCAGTCAACCTTGCCTTACCTGCTTCATCCAAGTTGAGATTCAATTGTTTCAGTGCCCACCACGCTTTATGTTCTAATTCAACCGGTAAGTGACAAGCTTTTCCGAACACCAATTTGTAAGGAGACATGCCAATGGGTGTTTTGAATGCTGTTCTATATGCCCATAGTGCATCATCAAGCTTCCTGGACCAGTCGGTTCTTGTGGCGTTCACTGTTTTGGTCAGTACACTTTTAATCTCCCTGTTGGAGACCTCAACTTGTCCGCTAGTTTGCGGGTGATATGGAGTGGCCACCCTGTGTTTAACATCATACTTGGCCAATAATTTCTCAAAAGCTCGTTTGCAAAAGTGTGTGCCCCCGTCACTACTGATAGCCCTTGGAGTCCCAAACCGGGTGAAAATATTCTTCTTCAAAAATCCCACTACCACCTTAGCATCATTGGTGGGTAGTGCTGCAGCTTCCACCCATTTGGACACGTAGTCAACTACAACAAGTATGTACTTATTGCCGTATGAGCTAATGAAGGGCCCCATGAAATCTATTCCCCAGACATCGTACACTTCCACTTGCTGGATTGGATTCATTGGCATCTCATGATGCCGAGAGATGTTCCCGGTGCGTTGACATTCGTTGCAACCTTTCACCCATAAGTGTGCATCCTTAAATACCGTTGGCCAATAGAAACCGGCCTCGAGTATTTTGGCAGTTGTACGTATTCCTCCAAAGTGACCGCCATATGCTGAAGCGTGACATGCCTGCAAAACAGAAGATTGTTCTATCTCGGGGACGCATCTCCGGATCATGTTATCAAGACATATCCTAAACAAATATGGTTCATCCCAATAATAACTACTGACTTTCACGAAAAAATCTTTTCCTCTGGACCGCTGATAGGTCATAAGGAACAATGCCACTGCCTAGATAATTAGCGTAGTCGGCATACCATGGAGCTTCCAGGAGAGTGGTGGTGAGCAATTGCTCATCTGGAAAGGTTTCCAGAATTTCCCCACTCTCTTTGACAAGTTCGGCTCCTTCAAGTCTTGACAAATGGTCAGCTACTTGATTTTCAGTACCTTTTCTATCTCTAATTTCGAGGTCGAACTCTTGGAGAAGCAACACCCAACGAATTAGGCGTGGCTTAGAGTCCTTTTTATCAATTAAATATCTTAAAGCTGCATGGTCCGTGTATACGATTACCTTTGATCCTATGAGATAGGACCGAAATTTGTCGAATGCAAACACCACCGCTAGCATCTCCTTTTCCGTCACTGTGTAGTTTAGCTGTGCTCCACTCAGAGTTCTACTTGCATAGTATATTGGATGCATCCGCTAATCTTTCCTCTGGCCCAGTACTGCCCCCACTGCATAATCACTTGCATGGCACATTAACTCAAACGGTTGCTCCCAGTCTGGGGCAATGATGACGGGTGCTGTGACCAGCCTCTTTTTCAGTTCCTCAAAAGCAATCCTGCATTCGTTAGTAAAAACAAAAGAATGATCTTTCTCAAGTAACTTACAGAGAGGGTTTGATATTTTGGAGAAGTCTTTAATGAACATCCCGTAAAAACCGGCGTGTCCAAGAAAGCTTCTTATGGCCCTGACGGATGTTGGTGGGGGCAACTTTGCAATGATATCAACTTTAGAATAGTCTACCTCAATGCCTTTGCTTGAAACCCTGTGCCCAAGTACTATACCTTCTTGAACCATAAAGTGGCACTTCTCCCAGTTTAGCACTAAGTTTGTTTCCATGCACCTTTGTAGTACTCTAGTCAGATTGGCAAGCCATTCGTTGAATGAATTCCCTACCACTGAGAAATCATCCATGAACACTTCCATAATGTCTTCCACCATGTCGGTGAAAATAGCCATCATGCACCTTTGGAAAGTGGCAGGTGCATTGCATAGTCCGAATGACATCCTCCTGAAGGCAAAGACACCATAAGGGCATGTGAAGGTGGTCTTCTCTCTATCTTCGGGGGCTATAGAGATCTGATTGTACCCCGAGTATCCATCTAGGAAGAAAAAGTGAGATCTCCCTGCCAACCTGTCCAGCATTTGATCAATGAAGGGAAGTGGGAAGTGATCCTTGCGAGTGGCTAGATTCAATTTCCTGTAGTCCATGCATATTCTCCATCCGGTGATGGTTCTTGTTGAGATCAGATCACTGTTGTCATTATTCACCACTGTCATGCCTCCTTTCTTGGGCACACATTGGACTGGACTCACCCAGCTGCTGTCTGAGATTGGGAAGATGATTCCCGCTTCTAGCCACTTTATTACTTCCTTCTTCACCACTTCCTTCATGTTGGGGTTCAGCCTTCTTTGATGTTCCCTGGAAGGTTTGTGTCCATCTTCCAGGAGAATGTTATGCATGCAATAGGCTGGGCTGATCCCCTTTATGTCTGCCATGGTCCACCCGATGGCAATCTTGCATTCCTTGAGTACCTGTATAAGCTTTTGGGCCTGCACATCTAACAAACTAGATGAGATAATAACAAGTAATGTGGAGTTAGGGCCTAAATACTCATACCTGAGATGTGATGGTAGTGGTTTAAGTTCAAGCTTTGGTGGCTCTTCTATGGATGGCTTTGCTGGTGGGTTCTCTCTTGTTTCTATGTGTAGGGGTTCGAATTCGATCTCTCGCTTCCAGAATCCCTTTCCTTCCAAAGATAGTACCCATTCGGCCAAACTTTCCCCATTTACCTCTTCTATGTTCATCAGGCATGCTTGCAGTGGATCTTCGATAGTCAATTCTGCATCGTCGGTTTCCACTATCACATCAACCGCATCAACTAGAGAGCAATTGGCGAACTCACTAGGGCGCCTCATGGATTTTTGCACATTGAAGATGATCTCCTCATCATTCAACCTCATCTTGAGTTCCCCAGTTTCACAATCAATTATGGCTCTCCAGGTGGCTAGGAATGGTCTTCCCAGGATTAGGGGAATTTCTTCGTCGACCCTGCAATCAAGAATGACAAAATCTGGGGAAACACGAACTTCCCAACCTGGATTAGCACATCATCTATAATGCCAAATGGACGTTTTACTGTCCTGTCAGCAAGTTGTAAGAGCATAGAGGTGGGTCTGGCTCTCCCAATACCTAACTTCTTATAGACAATTAAGGGCATGAGATTAATGCTTGCCCCCAAATCACATAAGGCCTTAGCAAAGGCATAATTCCCTATAGTGCATGGGATGGTGAAACTACCTGGATCAGATAGCTTCTCAGCAATGGGTCTGGAGACCACTGCACTACAAGTCTGTGTGAGTGTGAATTTGGCCAAGTCTTGGAAATCAAATTTCCGCGACATTAAATCCTTCATCATCTTAGCATAACCATGCATTTCTTTTAAAGCTTCAATTAATGGAATGTTTACCTGAATTTGGTTGAGCATATCGAAGAACTTTTTGTATTGTTCCTCTTTTTGGTGTTTGGCCAACCTTTGGGGGAATGGTGGTGGAGGCCTTTTCTTCCCGGTGACTTGGGATTTATCTTTGTCTATCGCTTTCTCATCAATCTGCTGCTCTACCTTTTCCGCTACTGTCTCCGTTCCCTGCTGTGCTTCTTTATTTTCAGCAATTGGTTGGACTGTGACTTTTGTCAACCCTGTGGATTCATCCGGTTCAATGGGCAATTGAGTAGGTGTCTCAGCCTGTTTTTCAATTTTCTCACTTTCATTCTCAGCATCAAGATCTCTACCGCTTCTCAGAGTCACTGCCATCATCTGCTTTGGGATTTGGTCCTTTGGGTTTGTTTGTGTATCTGCAGGTAATGTCCCTTGAGGACGATTGTTAAGTGACATAGCAATCTGAACCATCTGCACTTCCATATTTTTGATCGTTGCATCATGTGCATCTATTCTTTCATTGGTTTTAGCATTTGACCCAATTACCTGCTGCATCATAGCTTCCAAACTTGCAAACCCATCATCTTGTCTACCCCCATGTGGTGGTGGAGGTGGATGATATCCCTGCTGCTGATTGCCGAAATTCTGAGGTCTAGGATGTGGAGCCATGTTGTGTGATGGCCTCATACCTGCTGCATTAAATTGTGGCTGTGGAGGTCTATACTGCATTGGAGCCTGTTGGCCCCGGTTTTGATTGCCTTGTCGCTGTCCTCCATAGTTAGCCACATAGTTCATATCTTCATGCTGATGATGATGTTCTTGGCCTGCAGTCCATGGATTACCTACGGGTTGGCCAATGCAAGATGTGCATAAACCACCATTGGTAGTGTCTACAATGTGAACCTGCTGCTTGACCCCAGATTCTTCCACCTTCTTTGTCGGGATGCTCATTTGTGTCAGTAAAGTTGCCATGTTCTCCTCCATAGTGTTAGAAGGATTCAGGGGTACTGAGTGTACCGCGGAGTGATAGGAGCATTCCTGGTTGTCCACCCGGAATTTTGAGCCATCTTGTCTAGCAAATTTTGGCCCTCTCTCCAAGTCTTGCTCGGAAAAGCCCCACCTGCTGAAGCATCTACAATGTTCTTCATGCTGTCTGAAAGCCCCATGTAGAATATTTGGCCCAACATCTGCTCAGGAATTCCATGGTGAGGACACATAACAAGCATACCTTTGAATCTGCACCAATTTTCATGTAATATTTCCAGTGGTTTCTGCTTGAAGCTCACAATCTCATCAATTTGTTGAGCTGTTTTGTTGGGTGGATGAAACTTGTTGTGGAATTGTTTGACTAACTCATCCCAAGTTGCAATGGAGTTTATTGGGAGTGAGTTTAGCCATATCTGTGCTGCTCCTGTAACTGAGAACGGAAAAAGTAATAATTTGATAGCTTCCGGAGTTACATTCGGTTGCCTTTGTGTTTTGCATATTGATAGAAAGTTCTTGAGGTGCTGCTGTGGATCTTCAACCTGAGACCCAGAGAATAATCCCTTGTTTTGCAACAAGTGAAGCATGTTGTTAGTAATCTGGAAAGACTCAGCTTGAATTGTTGGCACAACGATGGCAGTTGCCAAATTATCCGCTGTGGGTTGTGCCCAATCGAACAATGCACCTTCTTGTGCCTCCTGTGCCTCTTGCATGTTTAGCCCGGCTTGCTGGTTTTGAGCGTTCATGTCACCCATGTCGAAGTCTAGTTTGATTGGTTGTTGAGATTGTTGAATTTGTTTGATGGCTTTGTTACGTGCCCGGAAGGTTTGCTCGGGGTCTGAGAGTCCTTCAATTAGTTCTCCAGTCCTTGCAGATTTTCTAGGCATGCACCTGAATACCCAAATCAACAAACGTCAAAATATTCAATGTAGAGTGTAGAAAGAACCTGAATACACAAGAATCTTGAAGTTCTGTCAATGGCAATTGATAATTCCGTTAATTCCCCAGCAACGGCGCCAAAATTGATTCACGTCCAAGCAACGGTCGTAGTCAATATAACTTGGTCTAATAAGTCCAAGATCGATCCCACAGAGAATTAACCTATCAATCACAACTTTCACAACCCAAGAGTACTTACGCATCAAGTTCCCAAAATTTAGAATATCTTTGTGTATGATTTTCGAATATCTAGTTTGCAAGAATTAAAGAATGCTTTAAAAGAAAGGATTGAATGTTGAATAAAATAATATAGAGAAAGACTAAGGTGTTGATTTCCCTATTGATGGAATCCCTTATCGTTATGCTCTTACAAATTGTTAATATATTCTATCAATCATGAACGCTATGTGTATCGTAACCCTCTCCCGAGCAATTACAATAATTTACTAGTGCACTCTCCCGAGCTACCCTAGCTAGCTTTAATTTGAATAGTTCACTTTAGATTGCACCCAAGACTTCGTTATTCCTAACCCCGTCTTTACGCCTAAAATTATAGATTCCTCTAATAACCTAGGTGTGGTGTTGTTCAACAATAAACCTAAATATGCACTCTTTTCCAAGTTATGCACACTAAATAGGCACCGCTAATTGGGAGCTCTACCAATTAACTACAATAAGAATGAAGTTGAACAAATAGAAATCTAATTCACAATTTGTAATCACATAAACGATAAGTTCATCTATCAATAGGTTCCATCAAAACCTTAGAAAAGAATTTAGCTACTCATGCTTGAAGAAACAAGAATAATAATTGAAATCATAAAGAATTACTTCATATAAAAACAAAGAAAGAGTTTGAGAGGAATCTCTCCTACTAAAACCTTGCAAAATTATTGAAGAAATAAAGTACATGCCTCTATGGGGCAAACTAGGGGTTTATATAGAGGTTTTAGGGCTAAAAAAACTAAGTTAGAGTCCAACTGGGATAACTGCCGCTGGGACTTCCGCGGTTCGTTCGCGGCCGCGAGCGGACCGCGAACAGTCAAACTTCAGAGACCTTCGTTTTTCGCGGTTCATCCGCGACCGCGAGTGGACCGCGGATGAACAACACTTCTGTTTCTTCACTGCTTCGTCCAGACCTCTTCACTTTAGCTCTTCTCTTGGCCTTTTCATCAACCTATGACTTCAAAATAGCTTTTTAAGGCATCCAATGCATCACATGTACCTGTAAAACACAATCGAACACTAATCAAAGCATTTGTCCTCATAACAACATTAATCTCATAATAAAGTGTGATTATTTAGGGTATAATTATAGTCAATTTCACCTATTATCAACTTCTCCTAAGTACCTGAATCTGCACACAAAGGTGCAGGGAGTAGGGGTGAGTACTAAGTACTCAATGAGTAATAAATATATACAAGTAGCCGAAAGCAAGAAATCCACAGAATACCACAAAATGAAGCTAAACTACAGTCCGATTCCTCCTACGAACTAGCAACAACAACAGTACATTACCACTATATAATGCTGCAGCGTGCAGCCCGATCCAATATATATAGTGCTGCTGCGTGCAGCCCGATCCATTTAACATCGACGGCGCTCACCGGGGGTGTATACAGACTCCGGAGGGGCTCCTGCAGCCCAAGCGCAACAATATTGCGGCATGCAGTCCGATCCACATATCAACCGCTGCGGCGTGCAGCCCGATCCATCCTCAGTCCACAACAAGCACATACGTCACACAATAGCTCAAATTATTTATTTCCAGGTTCCAGTCCATAAATTATGAAAATAATTTTAACTTTTATTTAATTATTGCAAAACAGGTGACTTAGCAGTTCAATACGCTGATTTCAGCCAGGACTGAGATCAGTGATTATGCAAGTATAGTTATCACATATATAACTATCCCCTAGGGATACTACAGGTCGGCACAAAGCCCCAAATATGGCTTACAGCCCACAATATATCAAACACAGTGTTTTTCAACCACAAATATCATATTATACTCATTCGGGATGGACTAAGTCTCAATCCCCAGTCCCAATCAATCCCACGCCTGCCACGGGGTGCGAACCACGCCCTACTAGTGTCACAATTTGCTAAGCTAGGTTTTCGAAACCTCAGGCTACCATATACACAAACTACTCACCTCTAGCCGGTCGTATACTCGTTCGCAATGCCTTTTCCTTTGGAATTCGCTGCCTCACGCATAGAATCTAGTCAAACCACAATAATTATGTCAAGTACGAGTCAAAGAAACATAACCCAATTCAATTTATACGAAGTACGCAAAATTGCACTAAGTTGGTAAAACCCGACCCCGGGCCTACTGCTCGAAAAATTCCTAAATTAGTACCAACGCGATCCTCGTCTCGCCACGAGTCCGTGCATATAAAATTTATCTAAATCGGAGTTCGAATGGCCTTTCAAAAGTCAAATTTTTGTTTTCAATACCTACGCCATAATTCTTCACAATTTCTACCCAAATTCATGAAGATTGATGTTAATTCTACCATAATTGCATTTTTGAGTCAAGAAACTTACCTCCGATGAATTTCCAGCGTTTTCCCGTGTGTTTCCCTCTCTAGCGCTCAAAATTTGTGTTTTCCGTGAATGAACCCGCGACTGGTCTATTCTGGAATTTAATTCATTGTCAGACCATTTTACTCTATGCGTTCGCGTGACCTCCCACGCGTTCGCGATGCCCAGCTCCATCTTACTCTTCGCGAACGCGACGCCTCGTACTCATTCGCGAAGAACAATTTCCCAGCGACCCATATTTATTCTACGCGAACGCATCTCCCCTTCACGCGAACGCGATGCCCAGCATTTTCCTCTTACGCGAACGCGACCTCCAGGGACGCGAACGCGAAGCTTCGTCCAACTTTGCCTACGCGAACGCGACAGCCTAATCGCGAACGCGATTCCTTAGCCAGCCCTGCCTTCGCGAACGCGACCTGGGCCACGCGAACGCCAAGGCTTAATGCCTGCTGCACCAACCTACAATTTTCTGCAGTTTTCTCCAAGTTCCAAATACCCGGATGATGGTCCGAATTCATCCCGAGGCCCCCAGGACCCCAACGAAAACCACCAACATACTCCAAAACTCGATACGGACTTGTTCCAATCATAAAAACATCATCCTAAACATCAAAATCACCATTTTCACACGGATTCAAGCCTAAGTTTCTTCAAAACTTCCGATACTAACATTGAATCAAAATCCCAACCAAACGACGTCCGAATAATCTGAAATTTTGCAGAAATATCCAAAATTACATAATGAAGCTACAAGAATTGTCGGAATTCCATTCCGACCCCCGGATCAAAATCTCACCTACCGTTCGGATTTCGCCAAAATTCAACCTTAGTCAATTCAAGCCTAAAACTACAGCGGACCTCCGAATTCGATTCCGATTGCTCTCCTAAGTCATAAATGATCCCCCTAAACTAGTCGAATCATCAGAATTCAATTCTGAGCTATCTAACTCGCCGTTCAACATTCAGTTGACTTTTCCAAACTATCCTTTTCATAAAGAGGCATATGACCTCATTTCTATCTAAATTCCTTCCGATTTGCATCTAACTTTCCAAACACATATAAATAAGCATATTGAAGTGTTAAATGAAGAAAACGAGCGATAACTCCCATAACGACTTGTCGGGTCGTTACATTAAGCATGACAGCATGTAGAAAAAATTAAATAAACCCAACTATAACAATTTAACTGAGCTCGAATTCTTGAACCTTGAACCTAAGTTCTGGGTCCCTAATCCCCAGCAGAGTCGCCAGAGCTGTCACACCTCCTTTTTTCGCTACCCCGCGAAGGTGCGGGGGAGCTTTTTCAATTAAAGGACAATCGAAAACGAAATTTATTTAATTAATTCAGAGTCGCCACTTGGGAGATTTATGGTGTCCCAAGTCACCGGTTGAATCCCGAATCGAGGAAAAGAATGACTCTGTTTAATAGTCCGCGAACCAAAAATCTGAATAAGGAATTCTGTTAACCCGGAAGAAGGTGTTGGGCATTCCCGATTTCCGTGGTTCTAGCACGGTCGCTCAACTGTCATATTTGGCTAAAGTACTTGATTTTAGTACACATTATCCTATTTGTATTTTTAGAATTAATTACCGTTTTTTGTCAAATTATTTTATTTTAAGAAAATAAACGTCGTTTAAGGACATGTTTATAGAGCACGTCACATGAAATGCACCCGGATCCTCGACACATTCTTATTCGACTTTTTTGGAATTGGATTTGGGTTGCATGAAATGCACACCCATAATAGGAAGGTAAGATTATTAAAAAATTGCGCCTAAAGCAACTAGCGTATTATATCTTTTGGGAAGGCCGTGAAATTTGCTAAACGGCCCGTCCCGAATTTTTAATTAAGAAAAAATGAGAGCTTTGCATTTGTACATTTTGATATGGCGAGACACGCCTTCTTTATTTTTGAAAGAAATACTAAAATGACCACATTTCTATTTTTTAAAAATTTGTTTTTATAATAAATAAAGAAAAATCCTAATTAATTAATAAACTAAAAATATGCAATACATCCAATTAATTTATCGTAAATATTAATGAAACAGAAAATAAATAAAAAATTATTTTCGATTTTTTTTAAATTTAATTAATAAATACGAAAATTCTTAACTTAAATTGATTAAAAAAAATTAAGACTTGTTTTTGTAATATTTTAAAAACTAATAGAATTACTTAAAACTAAATTCATCTTTAAAACAAACTTAAAATGGCGTACAATTTTTTATTTATTTAAACCTATTTTCTGCACAATAAAAAAACAAAAATCTTAATTAATTACATACTCAAATTGTGATATATTGTTTGCTTTATTAAAATAACTGTTTAATGGGAGTAGACATGGCTAAATCTAAACTAGAATAAAATACAAATTCGACAAATAATATTTAAAAATTGAAATAATTATTTTACAATTAATTTAAAACTATAATAAACCTTAATCAATTACACTTATTTGGAGATTTGTTAAACTTGAAAACGATCTTGTATTATTTAAAACTCAAACCGTACCTGAATGCCTAATTTACGCAAAATAATTAAAATTCACATTTTTACTGAATTTAACTACATATTTGCAACTTAGCTTGTTAAAGACGATATTAAAATATTTATGACTAATGAACTAACCAGTTTTAATTACTCCAGTTAATAAAAGGGTAACTCATTCTTATTTTAATTACTAAATAATTTGAACATTAATAAACATATTTATACCTATACTATTTAATAACCATATTGAAGTGAATTATTATTACTACAACAAGCCTAATTATTTAAAGTTATAGAAATTTACAAAATATTAATATGGAATTTACTTAAACATAATCAGCAAAAAGAAAATAATTAAAATTTCAAATCTTTCATTATTCACATAGATTCATCTTTTAATTTAAACATATCAGTCATGTACCTAATATTGGAAAGATAGAAGAATATTGGATGATCAACACAGCAATAGAAACAACACAACAATAGCGGTGGAAGCAAAGACAACCCAGTATCGAAATTTTTAAAAGAAAACCAGTAACTAAGATCTGAACTTGATAATATACTTTTGCTAATTGAAATCTAAAAACTTTTTTTTTAGAATTTTTTTGTTTTTTTTCTTAACTCTTCACAATTCTTTTCAATCTTTTTCTCTTCAGATTCTTACTTATGATATTTTACTCTCTAATCTCTTTCAAATATTTTCTCTGGTCTCGTCTAACTTCTGATCCTCATTCTTAAATAAGTAAGACATCCTCTTTCTTTAATTAAAAAAAAAAACAGACCACTATAAATTAAAAAAGTAAAAGATTCCACTTTCTTGAACCCCACTGTCACGACCCGAATTTTTCCCCGACATCGGGATCGTGATGGCGCCTACTCGTGGTAGCTAGGCAAGCCAATACATTCAACATTATCCTGTTTCATTTCAATATTTTTATACTCATACTTACCAACAAGAGAAATAAATATACAATTTAATAAATGCGGAAGACTTTCTAAATAGAGATAAATAATGCCAAGGTAAAACACTGATGAAATCCTCTACCCAAGACATGGAGTCACCAACTCACGAACTACTAATGAATACTACACATAATGGTCCGAAAGAAAATGACTAATATCTTTCTATCTCGTAAAAATGAGACCACAACAAATAGTATAAGTAAATAGAAGAGACGCCGGGCCTGCAGACGCCTGCAAGCTACCTCGGTCTCAGAATGCGCAACTCTCACGAATACTCTACCGCTGCTGCTGCTGCTCAAAACCTGGACCTGTGCAAAAACGCACAGAAGTGCAATATCAGCACAATCCGGCCCCATGTGCTGGTAAGTGCCTGGCCTATCCCGGCGAAGTAGTGATAAGCCTAGGACCAGACACTCACATAAACCTGTGCAGTTCTATATATATGTACACCACAAGATAACAAGGAATATCGAGTACAAATTCAACAAGAAGTATCGTAAAAAGGGAAACACAACAGTTAGCAACAATGATTAAATCAATAATGGAAATCAGAGTATAATGGAAACAATTAATATCAAAATAAGGAATAGCAAATAGTTGCACGGCATCACCCTTCGTGCTTTTACTCTCATCCTCACATCCATGGCACGTCATGATCCTTCGTGGATGGTTCAAATAACAACGGCACGGAATGTTCCTTCGTGCATAGTCAATATCACAAGGCACAACATGATCCTTCGTGCATAATCAATAACAAGGCACGACACTACCCATCATGCAAAATCAATAATATAAGGCACGACATGATCCTTCGTGCATAATAAATAAAACAAGGCACGTGTCACGACCCAAACCCCGGTCGTGATGGCGCCCAACACCATGCTATGCAAGCCTGACCATATTACCTCTTAAACCAGCCAATTATTAATTCCAATTAATCCAGTTAAACTTAAACAACAAGTGATCATATAAAAATGGCAACGTAATAGTAAAAGCATAGAAAGTACGGTCCCAACCATATCGTGGTGTCACGAGTTTGAACCTCTACAAAATAACATCCTAGTACAAACAAGTCTAAGCAAGATGAAACAACAAGACGATAAAGAAGAAGAAAACAGGTTCTGCGGACGCCGGAAGCTACCTCATAGTCTCCGCAAAAGTAGATGATGATCAACAACTACAATAACTCAACTGCTCTCGGGCGCCTGTGGATCTGCACAGAAAGTGCAGGGGAGTGGAGTGAGTATATTTCAACTCAGTGAGTTATAATAATAAACAATAACAGAAAGTAAGAACTCATGTGCTATCACTTAAGCAGTTCTAAGGCAATTCCCCACCAGTAAGTCATCACTGTGGTAAGTACTCCGATCACCAGTCCACATCTATCTCATCAAGGTCCCACACTGACCAAATCCTCACTTGTACCACAACGGTGTACATCCATCTCAATATACGGATATATATATATATATATATATATATATATCAATATTTAATATATATATATATATATATATATATATATATATCAATATTTAAGGATGTATAAGGATATGAATAAGTATAATGCTACGGCGTGCAGCCCGCTCCAATACATATACCGCTGCGGCGCGCAACCCCCTCCATTTAACATCGACGGTGCTTATTGGGGGTGTATACAGACTTCGGAGGGGCTCCCTAGGCTCAAGCACTATGATACTGCGGCATGCAGCCCGATCCACACATATATTACTGCGGCGTGCAGTCCGATCCAATATATATATATATATACATATATAGTTATACTGCTGCGGCGCGCAGCCCGATCCCATAATATACACCAGCGCTCACCGAGAATGTGTGCAGACTCGGACTCCGAAGGGGCTCCTACAGCCCAAGCGCAATAATACTGCGGCGTGCAGTCCGTCCCTCATGTATATTACATGTTATTACTGCGGCGTGCAGTCCGATCCAATATATATATACTGATGCGGCGTGCAGCCCGATCCAATATAGGTATATATATATATATAATACCTCATAATGGGTCCAATATATATACTACTGCGGCGTGCAGCCCAATCCAACATGGGTACATATATATATAATACATCATAACGGGTTCTCGACCCTGTCCCAATTAGTATAGGATTGGCCTTCCGGGCCCACTCAGCTAAATCAGGGAATTTCCACCCTAAGTAATCAGTCTCTCACAGTACACACCTAGTACTAGCTCTTAATGTGCTATCCAGCTTGTTTTACGGCTGAGTGTAAGTTCCAACACGATATAACGGTCACCTAGCTCTACAGGTCCCCTAATGATCTACAGATCGGCACCATGCTCCAAACATGGCTATTAGCCTAATTACACAGTTATAAGCTCAATCTCAGTCATAATACACAGTAAACTATCAATCGGGAAGGACCAAGTCCAAATCCCTAGTCACAATGCCCCCACGCTCGTCACATGATGTGTGTTCCATCTCAGCATAGCATTGTATAGTGCAAGTACGGGGTTTCAAACCCTCAGTACATCATTTACTACCACCACTCACCTCGAACCGATAGAAGCCTCAGTCCGCCTTGCACTTGCCTCGCAAATCAATCTCCTCGGGTGCCAAATCTGCTCACAATCAATGATAATACATCAATGAATGCTAAATTCACGTAACCCATTCGAAATAACCCAAATTGCATCAAAACCCACTAAGTTGTCAAAAACTGACTTTTGGTGCACTTCTCAAAAAATTATAAAAGTTACATATTCGGAATCCTCGTCTCAATACGAGTCTAGGAATATAAAGTTTACCAAATTCGGACACCATTTGCCCACTCAAATTGGTGTTTTTATACAATTCTAGGCCTAGGGACAAAACCCACCTTAAATCTTCCATTTTCATAGAAATAATCCATGATTTCATGATAAAAACGCGTAATTAAACCACGAAACTTACCTCCGACAATATCCCGATGATCTCCCAGCTATTTCCCTTCACTTCCTCTCTCTAGGCTTTAATAATGGAGGGTTTTTGAATGAAACCCGATGAAATGTTTCTGGTTTTAAATTCGCTGCCTGGGCCATTTACCCCACGCGTTCGCGTTCAATCCCCACGCGTTCGCGATGCTCTACCAAGATAACCCTTCGCGAACGCGATGCTCTTCATGCGTTCGCGACGAACAAATCCTCAGCCTCTAACTTTTACTCTACGCGAACGCGTGCTCCCTGTCGCGTTCGCGATGACCAATCCCCCAAGCCTACGCGGACCCGTCCAAACCTCCCGCGAATGCGATGCCTCCGGTCCTGGACCTATGCATTCGCGTCCAGCCCATCGCGAATGCGATGAACAACTTTGATACCCTTCACGGACGCGTGCCCTTCATCGTGAACACGATGAAGGAATTTCCTCTGCAGATACAGCAGCAATTCAGCTGTTGTCTTAGGCCAAAAATGGTCCGTTTGGACCCCCAAATGCATCCCGAGGCCCCCGGGATCCCAACGAACACCACCAAAATACTCCATAACACGATTCAAACTTGTTCCAATCATAAAAACACATCCTCAAACACGGAAAACATCGAATCCAAGCAAATTCAAGCCTAAGTTTTCATTCAAACTTTCGAAACCGACATTCGACCAAAAATCCGACCAAACGACCTCCAAATGAACTGAAATTTTGCAGACACATCCAAAATCACCTAACGGAGCTAGTTCAACTGTCGAAATTCCATTCCGATTCCCGGATCAAATCTCACCTATCGATCGGATATCGCCAAAATTCAACTTTAGCCAATTCAAGCCTAAAACTACACCGGACCTCCAAATTCACTTCCGATCGCTCTCCTATCTCACAAATGACCTCCTGGAGCTGACCGAATCATCAGAATTCGATTCTGAGCTCTCTAACTCACTGGTCAACATCCAGCTGACTTTTCTCAACCATTTCTTCTTCTAAGAGACTATTTTTCTCATTTCCAACTAAACTTAATTCTGATTGACTCAAACTTACCCAACATGCATATTACAACATTAACATGCGGATAACGGGGATAACGGATAACTCACACGATGACGGGCCGGGTCATCACATTCTCCCCAACTTAAGAAAATGCTCGTCCTCGAGCGGGTCAAGAAACATACCTGGAGTCTCAAATAGGTGAGGATATCTGCTCTGCATCTTCTGCTCGACCTCCCAAGTAGCCTCATCCACGGGCTCGCTTCTCCACTGCACCTTAATTGAAGTAATGTCCTTGGACCTCAACTTTCGAACCTGTCTGCCCGGAATAGCCACCGGCTCCACATCATAAGATAGATCACCATCAAGCTGAATCGTATTGAAGTCTAATACATGAGACTGATCCCCGATGTACTTCCGGAGCATAGACACATGGAAAATTGGATGAACGCTGGATAAGCTGGGTGGCAAGGCCAACTCATATGCCACCTCTCCAACTCTCCTGAGTATCTCAAAAGGACCAATGTACCTGGGACTCAGCTTCCCCTTCTTCCCGAACCTCATGACACCCTTCATGGGTGAAACCTTCAGCAATACTCTATCACCAACCATGAAAGACAATTCTCGAACCCTACGGTCTGCATAACTCTTCTGGCGAGATTGAGCTATGCGAAGCCTCTCCTAGATCAACTTTGCTCTATCCAGAGCATCTTGAACTAACTCAGTCCCTATCAATCTATCCTCACCAGGCTCAAACCATTCGACGAGAGATCTACACCGTCTGCCATACAATGCCTCGTACGGGGCCATCTGAATACTCGACTGATAACTGTTGTTGTAGGCAAACTCAGCAAGTGGCAAGAACTCATCCCACAAACGACCAAAGTCAATCACACATGCTCGCAACATATCCTCCAGGATCTGAATGGTGCGCTTAGACTGTCCGTTTGTCTAGGGGTGAAATGCGATGCTCAACTCAACCTGGGTACCCATCTCTCGCTGAAATGCTCTCCAAAACTGAGAAGTGAACTGAGTGCCCCTGTCAGATATGATAGACACTGGGACCCCATGCAACCGGATAATCTCCCAAATAAAGATCGCTGCCAACCGCTCCGATGAGTAAGTAGTACTAACTAGGATGAAATGTGCGGACTTAGTCAGCCGATCGACAATCACCCATACAGAATCAAATTTTCTCGTTGTCCGAGGGAGTCCATTAAGAAAATCCATGGTGATCCTCTCCCATTTCCACTCGGGAATAACCATACGCTGAAGAACACCGCCCGGTCTCTGATGCTCATACTTGACCTGTTGGCAGTTGAGGCACTTGGCTACATACCTAACAATATCCATCTTCATTCTCCTCCACCAGTAGTGTTGTCTCAAGTCTTGGTACATCTTCGCGGAACCTGGGTGAATAGGGTGCCGCGAACTGTGTGCCTCCTCAAGTATCAACTCCTACAAACCATCTACATTGGGCACGCATATACGGCCCTGCATCCTCAGAACACCATCACTGTCGATAGTCACATCTCTAGCATCATTATGCAGTACTCTATCCTTAAGGACAAGCAAATGTGGGTCATCATACTGCCGCTCCCTGATGCGATCATATAGGAAGATCGAGAAACAACACAAGCCAACACTCGACTTGGCTCTAAAATATCCAACCTTACTAGCCAATTGGCTAGGGCCTGAAAACATCATAAGCAAATGGCCTCTCCCCAACCGGGATGAAAGCTAGGCTGCCCATACTAACCGCCTTCCGACTCAAAGCATCGGCCACAACATTGGCCTTCCCCGGATGATACAAAATGGTAATATGATAATCCTTGAGTAACTCTACCCACCTCCGCTGACTCAAATTAAGATCCTTTTGCCTGAATAGATGCTGAAGACTGCAATGATCGGTGAATACCTCACAGAATACTCCATACTAATAGTGCCTCCAAATCTTCAAGGCATTAACTATAGCAACCAACTCCAAATCATGTACATGGTAGTTCTTCTCATGGGGCTTCAACCGACGAGAAGGATATGCAATAAATTTACCCTCCTGCATCTACACATATCCGATCCCAACTCTAGAGGCATCACAATACACAGTATAAAGATCTGAAGCTGACGGCAGAATCAAGACTGGTGCTGTGGTCAGTGTTGTCTTGAGTTTCTGAAAGCTCTCCTCGCACACCTCGGACCATATGAAAGGAACACCCTTTTGAGTCAATCTAGTCAAGGGTGAAGCAATAGAAGAGAACCCCTGAATGAATCGGCGATAATACCCTGCCAGTCCCAGAAAGCTACGGATCTCAGTAACTGGGGTCAGCCTGGGCCAACCCTGCACTGCCTCGACCTTCCTCAGATCTACCTGAATTCCATCACGGGACACCACATGCCCTAAGAATGCCATGGACTCAAGCCAGAACGCATATTTGGAGAACTTGGCATACAGCTTCTCCTCTCTCAATCTCTGCAATACGATACCCAAGTGCCGAGCATGCTCCTCCTGGCTACGAGAGTAGACTAGAATGTCATCAATGAACACGATCACAAATGAATCAAGATAGGGCTTGAACACACTGTTCATCAGATGCATAAATGTTGCTGGGGCGTTGGTCAGCCCAAAAGACATCACAAGGAACTCATAGTGACCATATCTAGTCTTGAATGCAGTCTTCATAATGTCGGACTCTCTAATCTTCAGCTGATGGTAGCCTGAACGAAGATCAATCTTCGAGAATACCCTAGCTCCCTGGATCTGATCAAATAAATCATCAATACGAGGCAAAGGATACTTATTCTTCATTGTAACTTTGTTCAGTTGCCTGTAGTCAATACACATCCTCATGGATCCATCCTTCTTCTTAACAAACAGGACCGGTGCACCCCACGGCGACACACTCGGCCGAATGAACCCCTTATCTAGGAGTTCCTGGAGCTGCTCCTTCAATTCCTTCAGCTCAGCTGGTGCCATCCAATATGGGGGAATAGAAATAGGCTGAGTGCCTGGCACCAAATCGATCCCAAAAACAATATCCCTGTCCGGCGGCATACCCGACAGGTTTGAGGGAAACACATCAGGAAAGTCTCGCACAATTGGAACAGAATCAATATTGGGAGTCTGGGCCTCGACCTCCCGTACAAATGCTAAATAAGAGAGACATCCCTTCCCAACCATTCGTTGGGCCTTGAGGAAAGATATTACCCTGCTAGGTACATACTCAGTCGTGCCTCGCCACATGACAGTAGCGTGACACGGAGATAGCCAATCCATGCCCAATATAACATCAAAATCGATCATGCTCAATAGCAACAGGTCTACTCAGGTCTCTAGACCCCCAATTGTGACAAGACAGGACCGGTACACATGATCCACAACAATAGTATCCCCTACTGGGGTAGATACATGCACTGGCAGCTCAAGACACCCTCGGGGCGTGCCCAAATGAGGAGCAAAATAGGTAGACACATAAGAATAAGTAGAACCAGGATCGAACAACACTGAGGCATCTTTGTGGCAGACTAAAATAATACATATGATGATGGCATTAGAAGCAATGGCCTCAGATCGGCCCCGAAGAGCATAGCATCTAGCATGTCCGCCCGATCGGCCTCCCCCTCAAGGGCAACAACTATCTGACTGACCCTCACCCCTAGCTGGCGGGGCGGGTGCTGAAGTAGAAGGTCCAGATGACGAGGGCTGCCCCCTCTGCTGATAAGACCTGCACACAAGATGGGGACACTCTCTATGGTGGTGCCCAAACTCTCTGCACTCGTAGCAACTCCCCGGTGTTGGGGGCTGAGACTGATAAGGACCCCTGGCACTGGAGTGGCCAGCTGATGAACTAGGCCGAGAAGATCCCTGAGCAGATGGGGCCTGTGAAGAACTTTGAGCTGGCATGGCGCTGAGAGATGGCTGACTCTGGTGCGACCCCTGATAGCCCTGACAAGAAGACCACCTACGGCGATCTGAACGGCCCGACTGCGAAGATCTGAAAGAGTGACCTCGACTCTGCTCACTCTGGCCTCTGGTCTGAGTGCCACTAGAACTAGCTGATCCTCGAGGCCTCTTGGCCTCCCTCTCCTCTTGCTCCCTGCGATGATCTGTCTCTATGTCGCGAGCAATATCCACAGCATCCTCAAATGTACGACTCAAAACCCTCTCCCGAGTCATCAGAATACGAATGGGATAAATGAGGCCGTCCACGAAGCGTCCAATCCTCTCTCTGTTGGAATGAACCAACCACGGTGCATATCTAGACAACGTAGTAAACCGGATCTCATACTCTAACACCGACATGTCCCCCTGACGGAGACCCTCAAACTGCCTGCGCATCTCCTCCCTCTGAGATCGAGGCACCCACTTCTCCAAGAACATAGTGGAGAACTCTGGCCATGATAGTGGTGCTGCCCCTGCTGGCCTGCGGCGCTCTTAAGCCTCCCACCAAGAGAAGGCTGGCCCCTGAAACTGAAAGATAATGAAAGGCACCCCACTGGACTCCAAGATCCCTGCCGTACGAAGCATACGACGACACTTGTCTAGAAAATCTTAGGCGTCCTCGCCCGGAGCACCAGTGAACACCGGAGGAGATAGTCCGGTGAACCTCTCGAGATGACACTGCTCGTCGTCCGACATAGCTGGGACCCTGTCCCCCTGAACCTGATCCGCTGGCTGAACCGGAGCCACGGGCTAAACTGGAGGAGCCTCTAGTGTCTGCAAACCCTGCACCATTGGCTGTGGAGTGCGTGCTACGGGGTCTGATGACCACCCCCGATCCATGATGCAGCTGCTGCGGTAGTAACTAAAACCGCCTATGCCAGGCCAGTGCAAACTGCTAGTATCTGGGCCAGGGTCTCCTGTAGACCCGAAATGACAATGGGCATAGCTGGTGCCTGAACTAGTGCTATTGGCACCTCTGCAACTGTGTGATGTGGGTCAACTGGTACTACATCACCTACCCGACCTCTGCCATGACCACGACCGCGTCCATGGCCTCTAGCAGGTGGTAGTGGTGGTCGTCCTCCCCGTCCGGAAGCTCGAGTTTTCCCCATCTGCGAGAGAATAGAATGTCAAGTACAGTTCAAATCAAAAGCAATTGCACGATAAGAATTCCAAGAATTGAAACTTTCCTAAAAGGTTTGCAGCCTCCCGAGGATAAGTACAGGCATCCCCGTACCGATCTATGAGACTCTACTAAACCGGCTCATGACTCGCGAGACATGTTAACCTAGGCTCTGATACCAACTTGTCACGACCCAAACCACGGTCGTTATGGCGCCCAACACCATGCTAGGCAAGCCCGACTATATTACCTCTTAAACCAGCCCATTATTAATTCCAATTAATCCAGTTAAACTTAAACAACAAGTGATCATATAAAAATGACAACGTAATAGTAAAAGCATACAAAGTACGGTCCCAACCATATCGTGGTGTCACGAGTTTGAGCCTCTACAAAATAACATCCTAGTACAAACAAGTCTAAGCAAGATGAATCAACAAGACGATAAAGAAGGAGAAAACAGGTTCTGCGGACGCCGGCAGCTACCTCGTAGTCTCCGCAAAAGTAGATGAATGATCAGCAGCTACAATAACTCAACTGCTCTCGGCCACCTGTGGATCTGCACAGAAAGTGCAGGGGAGTGGGGTGAGTATATTTCAACTCAGGTGAGTAATAATAATAAATAATAACTGAAAGTAAGAACTCTTGTGCTATCACTTAAGCAGTTCTAAGGCAATTCCCCACCAGTAAGTCATCACTATGGTAAGTACTCCGATCACCAGTCCACATCTATCTTATCAAGGTCCCACACTGACCAAATCCTCACTTGTACCACTACGGTGTACAACCATCTCAATATATGGATATATAAATATATATATCAATATTTAAGGATGTATAAGGATATGAATAAGTATAATGCTGCGGCGTGCAGCCCGCTCCAATACATATACCGCTGCGGCGCGCAGCCCACTCCATTTAACGTCGACGACGCTCACTGGGGGTGTATATAGACTTCGGAGGGGCTCCCTAGGCCCAAGCGCTATGATACTATGACGTGCAGCCCGATCCACACATATATTACTACGGCGTGCAGTCCGATCCAATATATATATAAACATATATAACTATACTGCTGCGGCGTGCAGCCCGATCCCATAATATACACCAGCGCTCACTGAGAATGTGTGTAGACTCAGACTCTGAAGGGGCTCCTACAGCCCAAGCACAATAATACTGCGGCGTGCAGTCCGATCCAACATATACATTGATGCGGCATGCAACCCGATCCAATATATATATATACTACTGCGGCGTGCAGCCCGATCCAATATCTATACTGCTGCGGCGTGAAGCCCGATCCAACATGGGTATATATATATAATACCTCATAACGGGTTCTCGATCCGGTCCCAATTAGTATAGGATTGGCCTTCCAGGCCCACTTAGCTAAATCAGGGGGTTTCCACCCTAAGTAGTCTATCTCTCATAGTACGCGTCTAGTACTAACTCTTAATGTGCTATCCAGCTAGTTTTACGGCTGAGTGTAAGTTCCAACACGACATAAGGGTCACCTAGCTCTACACGTCCCCTAATGATCTACAGATCGACACCAGGCCCCAAACATGTTTATTAGCCCAATTACACAGTTATAAGCTCAATCTCAGTCATAATACACAGTAAACTATCAATTGGGAAGGACCAAGTCCAAATCCCTAGTCACAATGCCCCCACGCTCGTCACATGACGCGTGTTCCATCTCAGCATAGCACTGTATAGTGCAAGTACGGGGTTTCAAACCCTCAGTACATAATTTACTACTACCACTCACCTCGAACCGGTAGAAGCCTCAGTCGGCCTTGCGCTTGCCTCGCAAATCAACCTCCTCGGGTGCTAAATCTGCTCACAATCAATGATAATACATCAATGTATGCTAAATTTACGTAACCCAATAACCCAAATTGCATTAGAACCCACTAAGTTGTCAAAACCCGACTTTTGGTGCGCTTCTCAAAAAATATAAAAGTTACATATTCGGAACCCTCGTCTCAATATGAGTCTAAGCATATAAAATTTACCAAATTCGGACTCCATTTGCCCACTCAAATCGGTGTTTTTCTACATTTCTAGGCCTAGGGCCAAAACCCACCTTAAATCTTCCATTTTAATAGAAATAATCCATGATTTCATGATAAACGCGCGTAATTAAACCACGAAACTTACCTCCGACAATATCCCGATGATCTCCCAGCTATTTCTCTTCACTTCCTCTCTCTAGGCTTCAACAATGGAGGGTTTATGAATGAAACCCGTAATGAAATGTTTCTGGTTTTAAATTCACTGCCTGGGCCATTTACCCTAAGCGTTCGCGTTCAATCCCCACGCATTCGCGATGCTCTACCAAGATAACACTTGCGAACGTGATGCTCTTCACGCGTTTGCGATGAAGAAATCCTCAGCCTCCAACTTTTACTCTACGCGAACGCGTGCTCCCTGCCGCGTTCGCGATGACCAATCCCCCAAGCCTACGCGGACGCGTCCAAACCTCTCGCGAACGCGATGCCTCCGGTTCTGGACCTACGCATTCGCGTCCAGCCCATCGCGAACGCGATGAACAACTTTGATACCTTTCGCAGACGCGTGCCCTTCATCGCGAACCCGATGAAGGAATTTCCTCTACAGATACAGCAGCAATTCAGCTGCTGTCTTAGTCCAAAAATGGTCTGTTTGGACCCCTGAATTCATCCCGAGGACCCTGGGATCCCAACAAAAACCACAAACATACTCCATAATACGATTCAAACTTGTTCCAGTCATAAAAACACGCCCTCAAACATGGAAAACATCGAATCTAAGCAAATTCAATCCTAAGTTTTCATTCAAACTTCCGAAACCGACATTCGACCAAAAACCCGACCAAACGACCTCCGAATGACCTGAAATTTTGCAGACACATCCAAAATCACCTAACGGAGCTAGTTCAACTGTCGGAATTCCATTCCGACTCCCGGATCAAAATCTCACCTATCGATCGGATATTGCCAAAATTCAACTCTAGCCAATTCAAGCCTAAAACTACATCGGACCTCCAAATTCACTTTCGATCTCTCTCCTAGCTCAAAAATGACCTCCCGGAGCTGACCGAATCATCAAAATTTGATTCAGAGCTCTCTAACTCATCGGTCAACATCCAGCTAACTTTTCTCAACCATTTCTTCTTCTAAGAGACTATTTGTCTCATTTCCAACTAAACTCAATCCGGATTGACTCAAACTTACCCAACATGCATATTACAACACTAGCAAGCAGATAACGGGGGTAACAGGGTGATAACTCACATGATGACGGGTCGGGTCATCACAGCACGACATTACCCTTCGTGCAAAAATCAGTAAACAAGGTACGTCATCACTATTCATGCATTATCACTCTTCCTCACCCAAATAACAATCACAGTTATGGGAAAAAGAATGAAAAACAATAATCATGAACCGTCCCGACAAGGGACACAATAATCATCACAACAAGGTCCCGGCAAGGGAAAACAATAATCCACTTTACAACAAGTCTCGGCAAGGGAAAACAATGTTCAATTTCACAACCCGACAAGGGTTCAGGATTTCATCTTTAAAACATCTCACAATAAATAGCAACAATGACTCGCGGTCATGCTAGATGCCAGTGTATGGATGCTCGTCACCACAGCCCATACACCGCACTTGATCACATAGTAAATAGCACATAAATCCTATTCCCTCAAGCTAGGATAGATCAAACACATACCTCTAGCCTTGAAGTCCAATTTATCCTTCAACTACGGCTTTACCTCGAATTTCCGCTTTCAACTTGCTCGAATCTAATCATAATTGATTAATAAATTCTATATAACTTATTGGATGCTTAAAAAATGGTTTTCTCAAAGTTTACCCCAAAATATCCCAAAATACCCCTAGCCCCACGTGGTCGGAACTCGGGGTTCGGACCAAAATCCGGTTACCCATTCCCTCATGAGTTCTATTATATGATTTGTTTCAAAATCGGACCTCAATTCGAGGTCCAATTCCCCAATTCATGAAAACCCTAGGTTCTACCCAAAAACAAGAAAATCTACCATGAAAACCTTTGATTTCTCTTGAAAAAAATGTTTAATGATGTTAGGAATTGAAAAAATTAAGTAAAAAGTGACTTACAAGTGTTTTGGAGTGCTTTTTCTCTTGGAGGATCGTGTGTGGTGTGTTGGGTTTTGAAAGAATGAAGAAAAGAGGTCAAAAATTCGTTTAAGTATAAATTTGTTCGCAATTGTGAACATAGCAGGTTTTGGTGTGTCAGCTTCGCATTTGCGATATTTTGTTCGCATTTGCGAACAAGGCTGGATTACTGGGGCCTTCGCATTTGCGACATATTAGTCACATTTGTGAAGATGTGCCATTTACTGAAGGCCTCGCATTTGCGAGGTATAGGTCGCATTTGCGAACCCCTTCACTCTCCTACCAACTTTGCAATTGCGAAGACTGGTTCGCATTTGCGAACCAAGGCTAACCTGGCTCTTCTCGCAATTGCAAGAAAATCTTTGCATTTGCGAAGGTACCAGCTGGGTGAAAAACCAGCTGTGTTATTTTTCAGAATTTGCTCCAACGGCCTATCAAATCTTTACCCGAGCCGCCCAGGCTCCAAACCAAACATGTACCCAACTTCAAAATAATATTACAAACTTGCTCGTGCGATCACATCGCCAATATAACATCGTTTTCATCAAATCAAGCCTCAAGTTCATGATTATCTTTCTTTTTGTTTCATAACTTTCAAATTTGGAACTCAAGGTTCAAAACACATCAAACGACATCCAAATGTCACCCAACTTTGCAGAAAGCACATATATAACATTTAAGACTTGTACCGGGCGTCGGAACCAAAATATGAGCCTCATACCAAGGTCGTTTAATCTATTTTCATTTAATATTTTTAGCAAAAACAATTTAACAGAAAAATTCATATCTTAGGCTCTAGGCCTCAGAATTCGACTCCGGACACATGCCCGAGTCCCATATTTTTCTATAAACCTTCCGGGACCGTCCGATCTCGGGTCCAGGTCTGTTTACCAAAAATGTTGACTAAAGTCAACTATATCAATATTAATATCATTTTGTTCTTCAGATGTTTCATAGAATTCACATATTCTATCACAACATCTTTCCGGCTACATGCCCGGATCATGCACGTACATCGAGGCAACATAAAATGAGGTTTTCAAGGCCTCGGAAGTGCAGAACAAGTGATAAAATAGGTAAAACAACTGTTCATCCTCGAATGGATAAGAGAAGGAAGTACTTGAGTTGGGGAACAAATGTGGGTAGCAGCTCCGCATATCAGACTCGGACTCCCAGGTCGATGCCTCAGGAGGCTGACCTCTCCACTGAACACGCACAAAAGGAAAACTCTTCGACCTCAACTATCGAACTTGCCGGTCTAGAATGGCCACTGGCTCCTCCTCGTAGGATAAATCATTATCCAATTGGATAGTACTAAAGTCTAACACATGTGTGGGATCGCCATGGTACCTCTGAAGCATATATACATGAAAAACTGGATGCACGGCTGATAAGCTAGGTGGCAGAGCTAGTCTGGAAGCCACCTATCCCACTCGGTCCAGAAACTCAAATGGACCAATATACCTAGGGCTGAGTTTTCCCTTCTTTCCGAACCTCATCACGCCCTTCACAAGCGATACTCGGAGCAATACCCGCTCGCCAACCATGAAATCCACATCTCGAACCTTACTATCTGCATAAGTCTTCTGTCTGGACTGAGCTGAACGCAATCTCTCCTGGATAGTCTTGACCTTGTCTAAGGTCTCCTAATCTAAGTGTATACCCAACAACCAAGCCTCTCCCAGCTCAAACCATCCGGCTGGAGACCGACATCGCCTACCATACAACGCCTCATACGGGGCCATCTGAATGTTAGACTAGTAGCTGTTGTTGTAGGTGAACTCTGCTAATGGCAGAAACTGGTCCCACGAGCCTCCAAAATCAATGACACAGACCCGGAGCATGTCCTCTAGGATCTGAATAGTCCTCTCGGACTGACCATCCGTCTAAGGATGAAACGCTGTACTCAACTGGACCTAGGTGCCTAACTCCTGCTGGACCGCTCTCCAGAAATGCGAGGTAAACTGCGTACCCCAATCTGAGATAATAGACACCGGCACCCCATGAAGACGAACAATCTCCCTGATGTAAATCTCTGCTAACCTCTCCGATGAGTAAGAGACATATACTGGAATGAAGTGTGCTGACTTGGTCAGCCTATCAACAATGACCCTAATAGCATCAAATTTCCTCCGAGTCAAAGGAAGTCCAGTAATGAAGTCCATAGTGATCCGCTCCCATTTCCACTCGGGAATTTCGATTCTCTAGAATACACCACCAGGCCTCTGGTGCTCATATTTCACCTGCTGACAATTTAGACACCGAGAGACATATGCAATGATGTCCTTCTTCATCCTGCGCCACCAGTAGTGCTGCCGTAAATCCTGATACATCTTTGCGGCGCACGGGTGAATAGAATATCGGGTACTGTGGGCCTCCGCTAAGATCAACTCTCGAATTCCCTCGACATTGGGCACACGAACTTGAACCTACAATCTCAATACTCCGTCATCATCTAGAGTTACCTTCGTGGAACCTCCTCCCCGTTGTACAGTATCTCTCAAGCTACGCAAATGAGGATCATCAAATTGCCTCTCACGGATACGCTCTAATAGAGATGAACGAGCGCCCATGCAGGCTAACACCCTACTATGCTCAGAAATATCTAGTCTCAGGAACTGGTTGGCTAAGGCCTAGACATCTAGAGCAAGTGGTCTCTGACTGACCGGAATGAATGTGGGACTACCCATGCTGGCAGACTTTCTACTCAATGCATCGGCCACTACATTGGCCATTCCTGGGTGATATAGGATAGTGACATCATAGTCATTCAGCAACTCTAACCATCTCCACTGTTGTAAATTCAACTCCTTTTGCTTGAACAAGTACTGTAGGCTTTTGTGATCCGTGTACACCTCACACGCCACACCATAGAGATAATGCCTCCAGATTTTTAAGGCATGAACCACTGCTGCCAGCTCAAGATCATAAACTGGATAATTCTTCTCATGTATTTTCAACTGTCTTGAAGCATAAGCAATGACCTTACCATCCTGTATCAATACCGCTCCAAGCCTTGTACGGGATGCATCACAGTAAAATGTATAAGGCCCTGCACCCGTAGGTAGTATCAACACTTGTTTTGTAGTCAAGGCTGTCTTGAGCTTCTGAAAGCTTGCCTCACACTCATCTGACCACTGAAACTGGGCACCTTTCTCGGTCAACCGGGTCATCGGGGCTGCAATAGAAGAGAACCCCTCTACAAATCGACGGTAGTAACCTCCTAACCCCAAGAAACTCCTGATCTCGGTCACTGCATCTGGTCGAGTCCAATTCTGGACTGCCTTAATCTTTTTTGGGTCCACCTGAATACATTCCACTGATATACCCAATAATTCCACTTAACTCAACCAGAACTCACATTTCAAAAATTTGGCATATAGCTGATTATCCTTCAGAGTCTGAAGAACCACTCTGAGGTGCTGCTCGTGCTCTTCCTGGCTGCGGGAATATACCAGGATGTCATCTATAAAGACTATCACGAACAGATCTAAATAAGGCCTGAATACCCAATTCATCAACTCCATGAACGTTGCTGGGGTATTGGTCAACCCGAAGAACATGACCAAGAATTCATAATGCCCGTATCTTGTGCGAAAGGCTGTCCTAGGAATGTCAGCCGCCCTAATCTTCAGCTGATGGTAGCCTGACCTCATGTCTATTTTTGAGAACACCCTTGCTCCTTGGAGCTGGTCAACCAAATCATCAATTCTCGGTAGAGGATACTTGTTCTTTTTAGTCATTTTGTTTAATTACCGATAATCAATACACATCAGCATCGAGCCATCCTTCTTCTTCACAAATAACACGGGTACTCCCTATGGAGAAACACCGAGCCTGATAAAGCCCTTTTCTAGAAGGTCTTGCAACTGATCTTTTAAATCCATTAACTCCAGCGGGGCCATACGATAGGGTGGAATAGAGATGGGCTGAGTGCCCGATGCCAGATCAATACAGAAATCAATATCCCTGTTGGGTGGCATGCCTGGCAGGTCTGAAGGGAAAACCTTGGGAAACTCCCGTACAATAGGAACTGAATCAATAGAAGGAATCTCCGTGCTAGAATCACGAACATAAGCCAAATAAGCTAGACACCCCTTCTCGACCATGCATCAAGCCTTAACATAGGAAATAACAGTACGAACAGAGTGGCCTGACGTCCCTCTCCACTCTAGTCGGGGTGATTCTGGCAAGGCCATGGTCACTGTTTTGGCATGACAATCTAAGATAGCATGATATGGGGACAACCAGTCCATCCCCAATATGACATCGAAATCCACCATGTCTAATAGCAACAGATCAACATGGGTCTCAAGACCCCCAAAAATAACTACGCACGAACAATGCACCCGATCGACTACAATGGAGTCACCCACTGGTGTAGACACATAAACTGGAATATCCAGAGCATAGCTAGGCACGGCCAAATACGGTGCAAAGTAGGAAGACACATATGAATATGTAGACCCAGGGTCAAATAATACTAAAGCACCTCTGTCACAAACAAGAATGG
The DNA here is from genome assembly GCA_032618575.1 of Nicotiana noctiflora. Taxonomy (NCBI): domain Eukaryota; kingdom Viridiplantae; phylum Streptophyta; class Magnoliopsida; order Solanales; family Solanaceae; genus Nicotiana; species Nicotiana noctiflora. The sequence continues at coordinate 45,940 of JASVEL010005357.1, read as the reverse complement.
TACATGTAATCACGACATCTGATGCCTCTGCCTCTGGCCTGGCTGGTAAGGCATAAAATCGGGGATCAGCACCTCCCCTCTGAGCCACATCTCTGGGATGGTCATCCACTGGCTGACCTCTACCTCTGGCTGGACCGTCTCCACCTCTACGATCTCGACGTCCACGGTATCGACCTCCACCTCTACGATCTCTACCCCCGCCTCTGGCTGGCTGGCAGGCTGAGGGTCAGCTGGGGCCTGAATCATGAGACGAGGGCCCCGCTATTGAGTGTTGCCCATCGCTCGAGGGCAAAACCTGACAAGATGACCTGGGTCACCACAACCGTAGCAACATTTAGGCTGATAGGGTTGCTGGCCCTGACGACCCGAATGGCCCCCACGAACACTCTGAAGAGGATGAGCACTAATGGGAGGCTGATCTGAATACTGCTCATGAAACCCACGATTACCTGGTCCACCCTGTGAAGCCTGTAGGGCTGAATGAAAAGGTCTGGAAGACTAGCCCCTATCAAAAGATTCCCTACCTCCAGAAGAAGACCCACTAAATCTGTCGGAATGACGAGGCCTCTTGTCTGAAGGATAGCCACCTCCCCGACCAAGAGCCATCTCAACTTTACGAGATGCATTAGCTGCCTCCTGAAAAGATATATCACTCCCAACTCCCATAGCCATCTGAAGTCTAATCGGCTAATTTAGCCCATCTATAAACCTACGGACCCTCTCCCGATATATGGGGAGTATCACAACCGCATGACATGCAAGATCAACAAATCTCGTCTCATACTGAGTGATAGTCAAAGCACCCTGCTGGAGGCGCTCAAACTGCCTCCGAAGTGCATCCCGCTGAGTAACAGGGAGAAACTTCTCCAGAAATAACTCTGTAAACTGGTCCCATGATAAAGCCGGGGACCCTGTTGGCTGAGTCAAATAGTAATCTCTCCACCAAGTCTTGGCGGATCCCGAAAGCCTGAATGTGCAGAAGTCAACTCCATAGGATTCCACTATTCCCATAGTCTTGAGAATCTCGTGGAAACTGAATAAGAAATCTTGAGGATCCTCTAATGTGGCACCGCTGAAAGTAGCGGTAAACAGCTTGGAGAACCGATCAAGTCTCCATAGAGAATCGGAAGTCATCGCCGCTCCATCTCCGGCTTGAGCTGTGGTGCCTCACTGAGTGGCCACAGCTGTCTAAGCCAGTGGTGCCTGCGGCTGGGGAGCTACTGGCTCCGGAGTATGTGCAACAGGAGTCTGGGCCCCTCCTCCAGCCAGAGAAGCGGCTGGTGCAGCTGGTAATAAGCCTGCTCTGGCAACACTGTCTATAAAACCCGCTATCCTGACTAGAGCCTCCCGAAGATCCGGGATAAATAGGGCCTCCCCTGGGACCTGAGTTGGGCCTACTGGAGCTGCTGGGACTGGAACCTCCTCACTAATCTCAACATGAGGCTCCACCTCTGGAATAGCTGTCCCTGGGGCTGAACTCTACCCCTACCACGGCCTCCGATATCGTAGTAAGCCACTACCTTAAAAGCGATTTCGTCCCGACTGGTTGCGAATCCTCACCATCTGCAAAAGGACAGAGTAGAAATTCAACCAGTCTTTGAGGAACAAATCGCACGATAAGAAGGAACAAATGAGAGACTCTTTCCTAACTCAATAGACTCTGGAGGACAAGTACAGACGTCTCCGTACCTACCCCTCAAACTCTACTAAGCTTGTTCGTGAGTGGTGAGACCTATATAACCTAGAGCTCTGATACCAACTTATTACGACCCGGATTTTCCCCCGACATCGGGATCGTGATAACGCCTACTCGTGGTAGCTAGGCAAGCCAATACATTCAACATTATCCTATTTTGTTTCAACATTTTTATACTCATACTTACCAACAAGAGAAATAAATATTCAATTTAAGAAATGCAGAAGACGTTCTAAATAGAGATAAATAATGCCAAGATAAAACACTGATGAAATCCTCTACCCAAGATGTGGAGTCACCAACTCACGAACTACTAATAAATACTACACATAATGGTCTGAAAGAAAATGACTAATATCTGTCTGTCTCGGAACAATGAGACCACAACAAATAGTATAAGTAAATAGAAGAGACGTCGGGCCTGCGGACACCTGCAAGCTACCTCGGTCTCAGAATGCGCAACTCCCATGAATACTCTACTGTTGCTGTTGCTCCTGCTCAAAACCTGGACCTATGCAAAAATGCACAGAAGTGCAGTATCAGCACAATCCGACCCCATGTGCTGGTAAGTGCCTGACCTATCCCGACGAAGTAGTGACAAGCTTAGGACCAGGCACTCACATAAACCTGTGCAGTTCTATATATATGTACACCACAAGATAACAAGGAATATCGAGTACAAATTCAACAAGAAGTATCATAAAAGGCGAAACACAACAGTTAGCAACAATGATTAAATCAATAATGGAAATTAGAGTACAATGGAAATAGTTAATATCAAAACAAGGAATAGCAAATAGTTGCACGGCATCACCCTTCATGCTTTTACTCTCATCCTCACATCCATGGTACAACATGATCCTTCGTGCATGGTTCAAATAACAACAGCACGGAATATTCCTTCGTGCATAGTCAATATCACAAGGCACAGCATGATCATTCGTGCATAATCAATAACAAGGCAGGACATTACACTTCGTGCAAAATCAATAATATAAGGCACGACGTGATCCTTCATGCATAATAAATAAAACAAGGCACGACATTACCCTTCGTGCAAAAATCAGTAAACAAGGCACGACATCACCATTCGTGCATTATCACTCTTCCTCACCCAAGTAACAATCACAGTTAAGGGCAAAAAAATGAAAAACAATAATCATGAACCGTCCTGGAAAGGGACATAACAATCATCACAACAAGGTCCCGGCAAGGGAAAACAATAATCCATTTTATAGCAAGTCCCAACAAGGGAAAACAGTGTCAAATTTCACAACCCGATAAGTGTTCAAGATTTCATCTTTAAAACATTTCACAATAAATATCAAAAATGACTCACGGTCATGCTAGACGCCAGTGTATGGATGCTCGTCACCATAGCCCATACACCGCACTTGATCACATAGCAAATAGCACATAAATTCTATTCCCTCAAGCTAGGATAGATCAAACACTTACCTCTAGCCTTGAAGTCCAATTTATCCTTCAACTACCGCTTTACCTTGAATTTCCGCTTTCAACTTGCTCGAATCTAATCACAATTGATTCCAATACATTAATAAATACTATATAACTTAGTTTGGATGCCTAAAAATGGTTTTCTCAAAGTTTACCCCAAAATTTCCCAAAATGCCCCTGGCCCCACATGGTCGGAACTCGGGGTTCGGACCAAAATCCAGTTACCCATTCCCTCACGAGTTCAATTATATGCTTTGTTTCAAAATCGGACCTCAATTCGAGGTCCAATTCCCCAATTCATGAAAACCCTAGGTTCTACCCAAAAACAAGAATTTGTACCATGAAAACCTTTGATTTCTCTTGAAAAACATGATTAATGATATTAGGAATTGAAAGAATTAAGTAAAAAGTGACTAACAAGTGTTTTGGAGTGATTTTGCTCTTGGAGGATTGTGTGTGGTGTGTTGGGTTTTGAAAGAATGAAGAAAAGAGGTCAAAAATTCGTTTAAGTATAAATTTGCACAACTGCGGTTATCGCAATTGCGAACATTTGTTTGCAATTGTGAACATAGTAGGTTTTGGTGTCAGCTTCACATTTGCGATATTATGTTCGCATTTGCGAACAAGGCTGGATTACTGGGGTCTTCACATTTGCGAAGATGGGCCATTTACTGTCGGCCTCGCATTTGCAAGGTATAGTTCGCATTTGCGAACCCCTTCACTCCCCTGCCAACTTCGCAATTGCGAAGACTGGTTCGCATTTGCGAACCAAGGCTAACCTGGCTCTTCTCGCAATTGCGAGAAAATATTTGCATTTGCGAAGGTACCAGCTGGGTGAAAAACCAGATGTGTTATTTTTCAAAATTTGCTCCAACGGCCTATCAAATCTTTACCTGAACCCCCCAGGCTCCAAACCAAACATGTACACAACTTCAAAAACATATTACAAACTTGCTCGTGCGATCACATCGTCAATATAATATCATTTTCATCAAATCAAGCCTCAAGTTCATGATTATCTTTCTTTTAGTTTCATAACTTTCAAATTTGGAACTCAAGGTTCAAAACACATCAAACGACATCCAAATGTCACCCAACTTTGTATAAATCACATATATAATATTTAAGACTTGTACCGGGCGTCGGAACCAAAATACGAGCCTGATACCAAGGTCGTTTAATCCATTTTCATTTAATATTTTCAGCAAAAACAATTTAACAGAAAAATTCATATCTTAGGCCCTATGCCTCAGAATTCGACTTTGGACACATGCCCGAGTCCCATATTTTCCTACGGACCTTCCGGGACCGTCCGATCTCGGGTCTGGGTCCGTTTACCAAAAATGTTGACCGAAGTTAACTATATCAATATTAATATCATTGTTTTCTTCAGATTTTTCATAGAATTCACATATTCTATCACATTATCTTTCGGACTACATGCCCGGATTATGCACGTACATCGAGGGAACATATAATGAGGTTTTCAAGGCCTCGAAAGTGCGGAACAAGTGAGAAAAACAGGTGATGACCCTTTGGGTCGTCACACCCTCCACCTCTAAAACAACCGTTCGTCCTCGAACGGACAAGAGAAGGAAGTACCTGAGTTGGGGAACAAATGTGGGTAGCGGCTCCGCATATCAGACTCGGACTCCCAGGTCGATGTCTCAGGAGGCTGACCTCTCCACTGAACACGCACAGAAGGAAAACTCTTCGACCTCAACTGTCGAACCTGCCGGTCTAGAATGGCCACCAGCTCCTCCTCGTAGGATAACATATACATAAAGTATACATATATACATATATACATATATACATATATATACATAATATATATAATATATATATGTATGTATATCAAGAGTTTCATCTATATATATACATATATAATCATGAAGCTAACTTCATATATATATATATATATATATATATATATATATATAGAAGAAATAAAGAAAAAAATAAAAAATAAAAACAAAAACCTGCAGGGGAGAAGAGGCCGAAGATCCATCCAAACATCAACATCAAACAGGAACTTATGCCCCAGCCTCGTCTCTTCTGGCTTCACTCCATGATATTCATGGAACTTTAAACCCCTAAGCACAAGATTGTGTCCTTTTGGTATATCCATGTGACCAGCCATGGTGCTGGGTGGTGCAATGAATGGTTTCAGGCGGCCAAGGGTGGGTGTGTGCGATGTCAGTTTTGTTGCGGCAGGGAACTGGACGTGGCTATGGAGGAGCAGGTTGTTGTGGCTGGTCGTTTGGAAGCCGATAGGTGAAGGAGATGGTGGCTTTTTGGTTGTTGGTTTGGGGCAGCCATGGTGGTTGGCGGCTGGGTGAGTATGGTGAAGAAGAAGAAGAAGAAGAGAGAATAGTGTAGTGGAGGATTTTGTGTGTTATATTTTTTTAAGTTTAGGGTTTGTGTTTTAAATAGAAAGAATAGAAAATGTGTTATGGGTTCGGGTTGTGGGTCATGGGTTTGGGTTATGGGTCATGGAGTTTTGGGTTGGGTAGAATATGTTTGGGCCTTGGTTTAAAAGTTTAGAAGAGGCCCAATTCCGAATTTATCTTCTCTATATAAAAAACATTTATTTATTATGAAATAATAATAAATAAAAAAATGTTAGGACTAAATTATAAAACCCAAAACTATCTTAAAAACACTAATTAACTCATAATAATAATTATTACACAAAATTAAACGTTAATTAAAATAAATTCGCACAAATTGGATATTAAAAAATAAAAATCCAAAAAATATATATTTTTGTGATTATATATTTTTTGTAAATAAACTTAATTTCCTAAGTATAAACTTGAATTTTATATACAAATGCAACATATTTTTATATTTTTTCTTTATTTAAACAAATAAATATGCACAGATAAATGCAAACAATTAAAAAAAAAAACACAAAATTCCAAATATTGCAAACAAAACAAATCTCTTTTATTTTGAATTTTTGGGAGTAATTCTCATATAAGGCAAAAATCACGTGCTCACAGTTTTGATATTTTAACGACTTGCGATGTCGCGAGAATGTATTTCGAGTCACACCGCAACCAGTACGCCTTGTGACTTTAATACGTTCCAGCTTTGCCGAGATTTAAGATTTGAGTCACATAAATGTGCACTCGTGTTAAGGAATGTATATTTTTAGATCGTGCCTATAACGAATACGACTTATTATCTTTTTAGGAAAGATCGTGAAGTTCGCTAAACGGTCTCCCTAAGTCTATCAATTATTAACGTTGATATGGGGGCCCCGCATATTTTTCTTTTATACGAGGCTCATCCCGTTATTTTAGAAGTCCAATCCTATTGAGTACGATATTGTCTATTTTTGTTTTTTCTCCTAATTATATAACTATTTTTGTATTTTTCAGAATTACATCCACGTCCAATATTCCATTTTCAAGCCTGGACATTGTGGACTATATTAACAGTCCAGTTCACACAACTGGGTTTGAGAAACCCAATATATGTAAAATCATTATTCAGAAGCCCATCAATAAATCCAATTGGATCTGGGCCTATACTATCAATCAAGACCAAATCAGACGAGAGGAATACAAAACATAATCGAGATTTCATAACTAACATACAAATATTCATTAAACGATAAAATAAATCAACCAATGTCATTTTTATTTCATAAGGAACTGGAGTACATGTGTATCAATATTAATTCTGAATTCTAATTACCAATTACTAATAGAACTTAAACAGTAAACTACTATTTCAGCTACTTTAAACAGTGATACGATACTTAACAGTGCAATTTGAATTGTTTATTAATTACTGATTCTAACTTATACTATTCTGGATTGTTATTAAGCTAAACAAAATGATAGAACATGTTGTAACTTGATTACTTATTTCGAATTATCATAATCTAATTAAGCGAGATAAGTTAATTGCTATTTTAGATTGTTAAGCCGGTTTACTAAGTGAGTTAAGTTCACGAATCACCCTATTTGTTTAACCTAGTTTAACTATAATTATAGCTATATCTACACTACCACTACACTATCTATCACATTGTTTCAGTTTCATACAATTTAGCTATTACAATTTATCCTATTGAATTACAGTAAAATATAATACATTGTAACTATAAATCCATAGAAAATACAGCAGCAGACTTCATTTGAGCAACTCATAAAGCTTTCATTTCCTTCAATTAACTAGCAATTACATTTCTGGATAGAAAAAAGTGTACCTGGTTCAGCAAAGGAAACTTATGAGTCTAGGCAATGAGATGAAAAATAGGCAGTGATTATAGCAACAGAACAGTAGAAGAACAATCACAGCAAAGCAGCAATATAACATCCAAGTATAATCTTCAAACCCGACAATTAAGCAAGCCAGCAAATAGAATTGAAGAAATCCAATAGAATCCAATAGTATCGAACAGCAGGAAGTTCAAGCTAGAACTCCAGAATTTGAAACCCTCGACTCCTAGCTTTCAATTCAAATCAGTGTTTCTCTAATTCAGAATTCTCCAACCCCAATATCTAATGTCTGGCTTCTTATTTCGTAACCCCTAATTCAGGCTCAAGTGGAGTTTATTTATAGATGATTTGTGTGAAATTTTGAGGGTGGAATTTAAAATTCTTATTCTTTGTTCCCTCCCCTTAATTTTCTTATTATTTATAGTTTAGTACATCTATTTGTAGCTCGAAATGCCTTCCAGCCCTGCTGGAAGGTTCTAGGTAATTCTATTTGATTTCATTAAGGGTATATTACTAGGCTACACTCACTTGCTAAGGATTATTTCAATTATATCTTTTTACTATGCCAATCTTACCCTTATGACTAATTACAAGAATACTAGTTATTAAAGTCTATTTTGTCCCTATAAGCTTTATTAAATTCACAATTACACCATTCATGGTTCCCATTATGCCCTTGTTATTACCTATTATTTACCTGACCTACTAAGGTCAGGGTATCTTAGGTTTAATACTTATTTAACTACTAGCCACTATCTTATAATTTATTTAAGATTAAACCAGATTTTAACCACAGTCCTTTATTCAATTTTAACCTCTTTTTAATTGTCTTAAACCTTTAAAATGTGACCAGAAAAGATTGCAGAACTAAACACTTTAATGTTTCAGAATGGCCTGACCAATCACACAGTCCAAGTTATTTCAATAATAGCCAAACTAAGTCATTTTTCAATAATAGCCAGATTAAGTCATTTTTCAATAATAGCCAGATTACTAACTAAAGAAGCTATACTTATCTTTACAGCTATAACCAAACCACAAAGCACAATAGAATTTAGGATATTCTAACATATGAATCAAATTACTAATATAGACAATTCGTGTTGTATTGCACACATAGCCTAAATCATAAATCATTTTTCAATTAACCAGAACTCAAAGAGAAGTTTGATAATGGTTGAATCCAAGTCAATCAAATTGTAATTTAGACTAGGCACAGTGAACAAATCACATAAAGAAACATATTTGAACAAGATTCATGTGCTGAACTTATAAAAAATCCTAAAAAGCTAAAACAGATTAGTTATGAATAAAGAACATGATAGATATTAGGCATGCGATTACCATAGGCTAGAAATATCAGAAGACTAACAGTCAAGAACATGCAGAAGATTATATGCAGAAATTTTGGAAGACGAGTAGTCAAAGCATGCAAAGAATCATATACAGAAGTCTTAGAAGACAAATAAGAAAAAGACATGCAAGAAATCATATACAAGAGTTTTAGAAGACAAAAGCAAAGAAGACAAAGAGCGTGAAACTTAGCTTGCATGATTTGTCTCGTGTTCTTTCCTTTCTTCTTTCTTTTCTTTCTTTCTTTTTCTTTTCTTTCAGGGTGGTCTTGGTATGTGAGAGTGAAAGAAGGGATGTTTTGAGGCTGTTTTTTGGCCGAAACAGGCCAGGGATTCAGGCCAGTCCCCATTGGAGACGGCTGAAAGAAGATGAAGAAGAAGAGACATGTGGCTAGGGTTTTGGAGGCTGTGTGTATAAGCGTGTATGTATGGGTCTCTGAATGAGAGACGAGGCTTTCATAGCCCTTTGGACAGGAACGATCCTGGCCTTTGGATTAATTATGATCAATGGCCAGGATTAATTTTCCTTAAACGCCACCATTTCAATTAATGAGAGATGATCTGGCCTCTGTTAGATCTCCAAATATGGACGGCCAGTATTTATTCAATATACTAAGTCATTTGATTATCTTAGGAGACTTAAAACCATCTGTTTGATCAACTCCTTGGACGGCCAAGATTAAATCCTTCAACGACGCCGTTTCTTTTTTATTCAAACCGCCTCATATGGTCTATTAGATCAATATCTTTAATGTCTATGATTTAGTGTCTTCACACGATGTAGTTTTGATTCAGCTTTGGACTGGAGGGGCCAATTTCTTTGGGCTGTTACACTTTGGGCCAATATTTTTGAATTTTGGCCCAATTTTGTTGTATTTTTGTGTATTTTCTCTTATATTTAAATATTTTCTTTGTATTTTTCTTTTGTATTTTTTTGTATTCATTTCCAACTGTTGTTTCTCTTTATTTTCTTATTTTTTTTTTCTGGTATTTTATGACATTTTTGCTATTTTCTTTCATTTTCCCGGTATTTTTGTATTTTTTGTTAATTTTCTTTAATTTTCCTTATTTTTGTGACATTTTCTATATAACCTTTTTTGTAGTTTTTAATTTCAAATTATTTGAATCACAAACACACAATTATTTTAATTAAACACATAATTGCACTGTCACGACCCGAATTTCTCAGCATCGGGAGTCATGATGGCGCCTACTAGTGGAAGTTAGGCAAGCCAATTGTTACTTACATTATTCATTAGTTACATTTCTCTTCTTAAGACATTAAATAAAATCATATAATTACAGTGAAATAATTAAACTTAGCAGAAGACTTAGTCAATTTTATCAAATATGATACAGAAAACCCAAACATGATACACTACCCAAGACAGGTGTCACAATACTCACGAACTTCTAAGAATAATTCACATAATTGTCTGAAAGAAATATAAGTTGTTTTATCTCGAATACATGAGATAACAGAATGAAATACATAGATAGAAGAGACAACGGGTCCTGTGGATGCCTGCAAGGCTACCTCGTAGTCTCAGTAGTCAGAATATCAACAATCGTGCTACTACCGCTGCTGCTGTCCGTAACCCGTATCTGCGCAAAAATAGCGCAGAGTGTAGTATCAGCACAACCGACCCCATGTGCTGGTAAGTGCCTAGCCTATCCCGGCGAAGTAGTGTGTCACGACCCCAATCCCGGTCGTGATGGCGCCCAACTTAACTGCTAGGCAAGCCCGACCAATTTCACTCTCATCCCGAGCATGAAGCTCAAATCAATTACCTGAATATTATTATCAACAATAAAGCTAAACTGTGTAATCACCCAAAGATCCAGGGTCACGAGTCTAGAGCCTCTAAACATGATCGGATAATAATATCTAAACCAAATACTCAAGTATAAATAATGTATATACAAAGGAAAACTAGAATAAGAAGAGAAGTCAGGTCCTGTGAACGCCAGCAACTACCTCAGCAACTCGGATAAATACTGATAAAAGCTGGAGTGCTCGTCTATCCCTCATGTGTACCTGAATCTGCACAAAAAGGTATAGGGAGTAGGGGTGAGTAATAAATATATACAAGTAGCTAAAAGTAAGAAATCCACAGAATACCACATAATGAAGCTAAACTACAGTCCGATTCCTCCTACGAACTAGGAACAACAATAGTACATTACCACTATCAGAGATAATTCACAGACAAATATGCAATGCAAAGAACATAACTGCTACGGCGTGTAGCCCGATCTATTTAACGTCGACGACACTCACTGGGGGTGTGTACAGACTCCGGAGGGGCTCCTATAACCCAAACGCAAATACCGCTGCGGCATGTAGCCCGATCCTCATATAATAATAACCGCTGCGGCGTGCAGCCCATCCATCGAAAATACTTTATCTTTTATTTTATTTTGAAAAACCGGTGACTTAGCATTTCAATATTGTGATTTCAAATTCTAGGACTGAGATCAGTGATTAAGCAAGTATAGCTATCACATATATACTATCCCATAGGGATACTACAGGTCAGCACAAGGCCCCAAACAAGGCTTACAGCCCACAAATATGTCAAACACAGTGTATTTCCATCACTAATAGCATATTATCCATATCCGGGATGGACCAAGTCTCAATCCCCATTCACAATCAATCCTGCACCTGCCACGGGGTGTGAGCCACACCCTACTAGCGTCACAATGTGCTAAGCCGGGGTTTCGAACCCTCAGGCTACCATATATACAAACTACTCACCTCTAGCCGGTCGTAGACTCGTCCACAACGCCTTTTCCTTTAAAATTCGCTGCCTCTTGCGTAGAATCTAGTCAAACCACAACAATTACATCAAATACGGGTCAAAGAAACATAACCCAATTCAATTTACACGAAATACAGATAATTGCACTAAGTTGGTAAAAACCCGACCCCGGGCCTGCTGATCTAAAAATTCCAAAATTAGTACGAACGCCATCCTCGTCTCGCCACGAGTCCGTGCATATAAAATTTATCAAAAATCGGAGTTCGAATGACCCTTCAAAACTCAAAAATTCTTTTTCAATACCTAGGCCATAATTCTTCACGGTTTCTACCCAATTACATGAAGATTGATGTTAATTCTACCATAAAATTACGATTTGGAGTCAAGAATCTCACCTCCGATGATTCGCGATGAAATCCCAGCATTTTCCCATGAGTTCTTCTCTCTAGGGCTCAAAATTTGTGTTTATGGTGTATAAACCCGCCACTAAATATGTTCTGGTTTTTTAATTTCACTGCCAGCTATTTTTGCCCTACGCGTTCGCAATGGTTCTACGCGATGCTCCGCTCAATTTAGTCATCGCGTACGTGACATCAAGTCACGCGAACGTGAAGCTGTCTCTTTCCCTTCTACTCAATCGCGACTCCCAGTCACGCGAACGCGAAGCTTCACCCCATTTTGCCTACGCCAATGCGTAGGTCTTCACGCGAAGGCGATGCCTTGGCCTGCCCAGCCTTCGCGAATGTGACTGCCTCCATGCGAACGCGAAGGCTTAACTTCGGTTGCACTGACCTGCAATTTTCTGCTGGTTTTTCCAAGTTTAAAATGCCCGGATGATGGTCCGAATTCATTTCGAGGCCCCCGGGACCCCAACGAAAACCACCAACATACTCCAAAACACGATACGGACTTATTCAAATCATAAAAACTCCATCCTAAACATTAAAATCACCATTTTCACACGGATTCATGCGTAAGTTTCTTCAAAACTTCCGAAACTAACATTCAATCCAAAACCCGATCAAACGACGTCCGAATGACCTGAAAATTTGCAGATATATCCAAATTCACATAACGAAGCTACAGAAATTGTCAGAATTCCATTCCGACTCCCGGATCAAAATCTCACCTACCATCCGGTTTTCGCCAAAATTTAACCTTAGCCAATTCAAGCCTAAAACTACACCGGATCTCCGAGTTCGATTCCGATTGCTCTCCTAAGTCATAAATGATCCCCCAAAACTAGTCGAATTATCAGAATCCGATTTCGAGCACTCTAACACAATAGTCAACTCTAGGTTGACTTCCTACATTCAAGCTTCCTTCAAGAAGGCTATTTGTTTCATTTTCAACTCGAATCACTCCTAGCTCACCCGATATACTCCAATACCGATATAAAAACATAAAATATGTAAATGCAAGGTAACGGGGTGGTAATTTCTCGTAACGACGGGCCGGATCGTTACATTCTCCCCAACTTAAACAAACACTACCCAGAGTTGTACTAGAAGCAACCCAATAGCTGAATGACCTTACCAAGCATATATGCGGGGTGGTACCACGTCACCCTATCCATCATAAGTCCAATAACACAATATAGCTGAACTTCCACAGTCCATCCGAAATACAGACTATGTTGCACTTTCCGGAATCATATTCCAATTCTCAAACCCATGTCTATTCTCATGATACACATGATCCAACTGTAATAGCCCATACTCGCCACTCCGGTGAGATCACATAATGTATCAAACAACCCAATCATTCGAGACGATACCCTCTAATCACAACAATTTCCCACGATAACCAGATACTACTGAAAAACCTTTCTCGTTAGCTAAAGTCCTTTTCCAATACCTTCATATCCTGCCCACGACAGCTGAAACACGCGATATATCGAATCCATTTCTCAGGTCATCCATTTATGAATCCATTTCCCTTTTGAACTGATACCACAACAGATTTCGGAGCCAAATCTTGATATTACCTTTCTAACCAACTGAAATCACATATGCTCGCCCTCATTAATGGCTCAAATGATCATTTCAATTATAACACACCGCACTGGTGATATGACACCTCAACACAAGCCTAAGCCATGACGAGTACAACACAGGGTCCAATAAGAAACGTCTGGACATACTCAAATCATGGCAACTAACTCAAACCAGAGAGCTGTAATTCAATTCCTCCATACCATCATAACATAGAACTGACATCCCGTCTCACATTACAGAAATAGAGTACCTGAATTCTCCTTGAAAGGTCATAGCTTCACGTGGCCTTGCCACGGCTCATGATTCCACCCAAACACTATTACTCGTGAAGCACCTCAAGTCGCCATGCTCAAAACAGTTAGCCACGCACAGATTTAGGCCTGAACTCAAGCAATCAATCACACCCACGGTGAAACAATTAATATACGCCATCCAATATTGTAAGGACACAGCCGATGCGCCATTTGCCGAGCGACACCCAACACTAACTTTCCAAAGAGACTAGGAAGTATTGTACACAAGTTAACATATAGAAAACTATTCTCCATGTCACACGGTCGCGGCGTGCAACCTGCTCAAACTAACATACCCGTGGCGGCGTTCCACCCGATCCAGATACCATACCCGTGGCGGCGTGCCACCCGATCCAAATAACGCGTGGTGGCGTGCCACCCGGTCAACGCGTAAATCTCGCAAAAAGAATTGCACACCGAGTCAAATTGCTCATTACAATAAACAAATATAGCCTCAAGCTCGGCCACAAGAAACGAATCCGACAAAGTTCCTCAATACCGAAACTGGATCAATAGTAGAAACCTCTGTACTGATATCTGCCGCGAAGGCCCAACTGACGAAGCAATACCTACCAGTCATCCGCTGATCCTGGGTACAACTACCCTACTAGAGCATACTATGATGCACTCTGCTACGCGATTTGTGCCATTTTTGACATAGTCCATATCACATTAGTCTAGACGACCTGACTTATGACAACCAGTCTGAAATAAAGTATCATAACACAAATTCATCATATCAAACTACGAGAGAGCCACTAGGGCTTCCAATTTCAAATAATCGCTAAACGATACCGATACACTCGTTATACCACCACTGCATAGGAGGATTACAAGAACTTCTAGTCTCCATCACCTATATAACACATGAATCACTATTCCTGATTCCACACTCCACTGTACGAATACATAACACACATCAAGCATCCATTCATACTATGAAAGTCATTCAAAAATTTTCCTATGCCATCATCAACTCAATCATCACACTTGATCCAACAAGAGAATACCACCATACCACTAGATATTATCAGCTTACAGTACCTTGTCCCTTTTTGACCATATACCCTGCCAAATCACTAGAATAGTAGTATCATTATTCCTTAATCACTAGAAAGATCGATTCTTAGATCACCTGCAGCTGCCCACGCTGCTCAAATTTTTTTCTTCTTAATGACTTCCCATATATTATGAATTGATCTCAAAACCTTGAACATGCAATTATCAACTTCCCATGACATATCGTATATACCATACCACACTGAGATAACATGGAAACTTCTATCCCTTTTCTGCGCCGCAACATCAACGCACTCAACTAGTCAAGAACTTCCATGATTCCATATAGAGGAAAACTCATTACACGTTCCCAGCTTCGCATACCAACACGAAATACACTCATTTTGTAACCACGGTAGAACACATCACAACTCCTTCTTACAATTCATTGCATAAGTTTAATTGCCAGGACTGAGTCCTTTTACCCACACCGAGCTACGCAACTGCCAGCACTCAAGAGCTTTGTTGCACCATATCTGCAAGACTCATTACTTCGAACACATACCAGGAATTAATCGTATCCTTATCATACTGTTTCAGTTTATTAACAAGTTGCTCCATTTATTTAGTTTCCTTTCTGAATCCTCTTTAACTTAGTATTCTCCTTTACTGAAGGATCACAATAACTCAACTCATGTTACCACATGAGATTCATACACAAGACCACACGGTCCAAGGCTCACAGGCCACTGAATACTCTCTTAAATTTTTCCCATAGTACCACCTTTTACCATATTTTATTTTGACGAACTTCCCGTGATTTTTGAATTCTTATCATTACCTTCCAATATAGATACATAGAATCCCCTCATTCACATAACATACACATGTCTTGATTCCTTGTAACGAAACCACTGTCTTTAGCCATATACACAATCTTAAGACACCTTACCGTTACAAGCAAAGTCTTGAACACCGAAAGGCTATCATCGGGCGTCATTCACCCTTATTCAGTTATTATTCAACTGTCTTATTGGACAGAACCACTCGTGCCTGGTTAGAACTCTGAAACCAGCAGAACATGATTTCATACATATACAATTAGCTATCTTTATTTTCTATACACCAAACATCCTTTACCAACAACAGTTCAAATCATCCTAGTATTTTCTTCACATCTATGAAACACCAAAACCTTTATCAGAATTTTCCCAACATACTTAGAGACAGAACCAACATATCACACAATAGTGCAATCAGTTAATCAATAACAACCTCCCCAACTTGGCTCGGAGCAATACATCAAAGCACTTTTAGCCGCTCATAGCATTCTTTACTCAAATGATGCCACAATGTTATGGTGAGATTAAACTCAAGTCATTTACAAGCTTGACAAAGACTCGAATCATCGGAGACCTTAACTCTTCTGCAATTCTTGCATTTATACACACACCACAGTTAAGCCTACTCTCTTTAGGTGACAAAAATATTTTCTAAGTCCCAAATATATTTTTTTTTTCAAAATTTTTGGCAGAGTTTCCTTTGTAATTTGTCCTATCCACCTACCAGAGAATCACCAAACCATTCTAACAATACATCAACAACTCAACAAGACAACACAATGTATTTCAACAACATTAAATCTCAATACTATACGAATCATATAATCACAATTTATACCTGAACCTGCGGTACACCTGCTCGCATCATAACACATATCAAATACCCTTCAATTACACATCCGAATCCACCACCTACTTTGCATCAATCTAGTATCTTAGTACAACACTTTCCACCAGGATATACATAGCATAATCACTTTACTCTTCCTGAGTCTAAACTTATTTTACTACACGTAAGGCACTTTACCTTCCAACTAAGAGATGTGATAAATATTCACTACACCTATAGTTCGGGGCTACACAACAGATTACAATAAGGATTTAACACCCGACATCACGTATATTATTAAGCTGCCATTTCCACAGTTAAGGACAATACCGGTCATAAGTTTCATAATACTAGCTCACAAAATCAGCACCTTGGTACTCATGTCATAGACAAAGATCTGGCCTCAAGTCCTCCCGACTGGCCCAACATGAACTCACGAAGATTGTATCTCGTCCTCGATCAGGAAATCACAAGCCATAAAGGCAATCATACTACTGAGCGCTCGATGCGTACACAGGCGTGTGGAAGGGATTTCAAAGATTATATCTCAAGATGAATCAAGTACGCACGATAAGAATTCCAAGAAATGTGAAGTGTTTCCTAAAGATTTGCAGCCTCCCGAAGATAAGTACAGGCGTCCCCATACCGATCCACAAGACTCTACCAACCGGCTCAAGACTCATGGGGCCTAGTAACCTAGGCTCTGATACCAACTTGTCACGACCCCAATCTCGGTCGTGATGGCGCCCAACTCAACTGCTAGGCAAGCCCAACCAATTACACTCTCATCCCGAGTATGAAGCTCAAATCAATTACCTGAATATTATTATCAACAATAAAGCTAAACTGAGTAATCACCCAAAGATCTAGGGTCACGAGTCTAGAGCCTCTAAACATGATCGGATAATAATATCTAAACCAAATACTCAAGTATGAATAATGTATATACAAAGGAAAACTGGAATAAGAAGAGAAGCCAGGTCCTGCGAACGCCAGCAACTACCTCAACAACTCGGATAAATACTGATAAAAGCTGGAGTGCTCGTCTATCCCTCATGTGTACCTAAATCTGCATACAAAGGTGCAGGGAGTAGGGGTGAGTACTAAGTAATCAGTGAGTAATAAATATATACAAGTTGCTGAACATAAGAAATCCACAGAATACCACATCATGAAGCTAAACTACACTCCGATTCCTCCTACGAACTAGCAACAACAATAGTACATTACCAATATCAGAGATAATTCACAGACAAAGATGCAATGCAAAGCACATAACCGCTACGGCATGTAGCCCGATCCATTTAACGTCGACGACACTCACCGGGGGTGTGTACAGACTCAAGAGGGGCGCCTTTAGCCCAAGCACAATACATTCATATCATTCACTGCAGCATGCAGCCCGATCCATACTCAGTCCACAATATGCATATGAGTCACATAATAGTTTCAATCTACTTATTTTTAGTTTTCCAATTCATGAATAAGGACTGACAATTACGACCACCAGAAGCATCGTGAGGAACCAGAAGAGCTGACTGATAAGGCCTAAGAGGATGGCCTCTATCATGAGAATCTCTACCTCCCGACGAGGTACCACTGAATCTACCCGAATTACGGGGTCTCTTATCTGATCCATGACCAGCTCCCTATGACAGAGCCATCTCGATCCGGCGGACTGCATTAGCCGCCTCCTAAAAAGTGATTTCAGTTCCTGCCCCCAAAGCCATATGTAGTCGAATTGGCTGATTCAAGCCATCAATAAATCTTCTCACCCTTTCCCTATCTGTGGGAAGTATGACAATAGCATGACGAGCCATCTCCACGAACCTAGTCTCATACTGTGTGACAGATATAGAACCCTGATGAAGACGCTCAAATTGCCTGTGCAGAGCCTCCCGCTGAGTTGCTGGAAGCAACTTTTCCAAGAACAGTTCTGCAAATTGCCCCCAAGTCAAAGATGCCGATCCCGCTGGCCTGGATAGACAATAATCCCTCCACCAAGTCTTTGCAGAACCGGATAATCGAAAAGTAGCAAAATCCACACTATTAGTCTCCACAATGCCTATAGTACGGAAAACCTCGTGGCAGCTATATAGGAAATCCTGGGGATCCTCTGAAGGAGTGCCACTAAATGTGGTAGTGAACAGCTTGGTAAACCTGTCCAATCACCATAACGCATTAGCGGACATAGTTGCACCATCATTAGCCTGAGTCACAATAACAGGCTGAGCTGCCTTAACTGGCTGAATCACAAGACCTTGAGCCTGGGGAATTACTGGCTCCGGAGTGCGCGTAGCAGGAGTCTGATTACCCCTTCCAGCTTGAGAAGTGGCTGGTGCTACTGGTAATAAACCTGCTCTGGTGATATTGTCCATAAAACCTGCTATCCGGGCCAAAGCATCCTGAAGACCCGATGAAAACATAATCCCTCCTGGGACTTAAGTTGGGCCTACTGGAGCTGCTGGGACTGGAAACTCCTCCTAGATATGAGCCTAAGGTTCTACCACTTGTGATGCTGCTCGGGGCTGAGCTCTTCCCCTACCTTGGCCTCTACGATGACCTTGACCTCGACTTCTGCCCCTAGCAGGAGCTGCCGCTGCTGGGACCTCAGGCTTATGGTCAGTAGATAAGGATGCATGTGTTCTTGCCATCTGCGGAAGAACAGAGTAGAGATTCAATTAATATTTGAAAGATCAAGTCGCACGACTGGAAAGAATAAAGGGAATATTTTCCTAACTCTGTATCCTCTGGGGGATAAATACAGACATCTCCGTACCGATCCCTCAGACTCTACTAAGGTTGTTCGTGAGTTGTGAGACCTGTGAAACCTAGTGCTCTGATACCAACTTGTCACGACCCGGATTTCCCACCATCGGGAGTCATGATGGCGCCTACTAGTGGAAGCTAAGCAAGCCAACTATTACTTACATTATTCATTTGTTACAATTCTCTTCTTAAGACTTTAAATAAAATCATATAATTACAGTGAAATAATTAAACTTAGAGGAAGACTTAGTCAATTTTATCAAATATGATACAGAAAACCCAAACATGATACACTACCCAAGACTGGTGTCACAATACTCACGAACTTTTAAGAATAATACACATAATTGTCTTAAAGAAATATAGGCTGTTTTATCTCGAATAAATGAGATAACGGAATGAAATACATAGATAGAAGAGACAACGGGTCCTACGGACGCCTGCAAGGCAACCTCGTAGTCTCAGTAGTTAGAATATCCACAATCGTGCTACTGCCACTGCTGCTGTCTGTAACCTGTATCTGCACAAAAAGAGCGCATAGTGTAGTATCAGCACAACCGACCCCATGTGCTGGTAAGTGCCTGGCCTATCCCGACGAAGTAGTGACGAGACTAAGGCCAGTCACCCACATAAACTTGTACAGTTGAGATATATATATATACATATACAACAGCATAAAATGTTATCAAACATGAAGGAAAGAATCTGCTCTGAAATAACAGTCAATAACTCACAATATCTGGAGTAATCTAATCAACGGAACAAATCTTACTTTCATGTCTCAATTCATTTTTCATTTCATATCTTGTGGTAGGCGTACCACCCGCTCCCAAATGTAACAATAGGCTACCGGCAACTATGGCCAATGCCAAGATTCAAATCACTTTGTGGTCGGCGTGCCACATGATCCCATTTCTTATCATATAAGTGGTCGGCGCGCCACACGATCCCAATTATTTAATATATAAGTGGTGGGCGCGCCACACGATACCAATTCTTTAATAATGTATATTACCGGCATTAAGCCAATAACCTCTTATCAACAGTGAGTGTATAAAAGTATTACCGGTATTAAACCAATAATCTTCACTTCAACAATATTTATATTACCGGTGTAAAACCAATATATGACATTGAACCTATAATTTATCTCCGTTACCGGTATAACACCAATAACCCTTAATCAACAAGTTATACATAATTCAATTCCTATTCCATCAAGCTAGGATAGAACAAACGCTTACCTCAAATGTTTACGAATAACTCAATCCGTAGCAATGCCTTTTCCTTCCAATTTGGATCCAATCCAATCTTATCTATACTCAATTGAATTAATATCATCATTTCTACTTAACAAACTAGTTCACATGGCTAAATATAAGTTTTACAACATTCTGCCCGGAATAGTAAAAATCGACCCCGGGCCCACTTGATCGAAACTCGAGTTTTCGAACCAAAATAAATTTACCCAATCATCCATGAGTTCAAATATATAATTTGTTCTCATTTCGGACCTCAAATTGAGGTCAAAATCCCATTTTTTTTATGAAAACCTAAGTTCTACCCGAATCCCCCATTTTTACCCATGAAAATCCTTAAATTGAAAATGAAAACATGATAGATGATGTTAAAGTTTGAAGAAATTGAGTAAAATTTGACTTACCAATGATTTGGAGAAGAGGGAGTTCATGAAAAATTGCCAATGGATGTTTTGGGTTGTGAAATATGAAAATGAAGCTGGAAATCGTGATTTACAGGTCTCTGTGTTCGCAATTGCGAACCCCGACAATATTCTGAGATTTTAGAAATAAGCCAAGGATGGGAAGTTCGCATTTTCAAACTCTTGTACAATTTTATATGTATTTTACCGATATACAACCAATAAACGACATTGAACCTACAATTTATCTCTGTTACCGGTATAACACCAATAACCCTTAATCAACAAGTCATACATAACTCAATTCCTATTCCCTCAAGCTAGGATAGAACAAACACTTACCTCAAATGTTTACGAATAACTCAATCCGTAGCAATGCCTTTTCCTTTACAATTTGGCTCCAATCCAATCGTATCTATACACAATTGACTTAATATCATCAATTCTACTTAACAAACTAGTTCACATGGCTAAATATAAGTTTTACAACATTCTGCCCGGAATAGTAAAAGTCGACTCCGGGCCAACATGATCGAAAATCGAGTTTTCGAACAAAAATAAATTCACTCAATCATCCATGAGTTGAAATATATAATTTGTTCTCAAATCAGACCTCAAATTAAGGTCAAAATCCCAATTTTTTATGAAACCTAAGTTCTACCCAAATACCCCATTTTTACCCATGAAAAACCTTAAATTGATGATGAAAACATGATAGATGATGTTAAAGTTTGAAGAAATTGAGTAAAAGTTGACTTACCAATGATTTGGAGAAGAAGGAGTTCGTGAAAAATCGCCAATGGATGTTTTGGGTTGTGAAATATGAAAAATGAAGTTGGAAATCATGATTTACAAGTCTCTGTGTTCGCATTTGCGAGCAGGGGTTCGCAACGAACCCGGCCAAATTATGAGATTTGAGAAATAAGCCAAGGATGGGAAGTTAGCATTTGCGAACATTTGTTCGCATTTGCGAATACAGGAAAAATTTGGGAAATTCGCATTTGTGAAATTTTGTTCGCATTTGCGAACCCAGGCAAAATCTGGAAAGTTCGCATTCGCGAACGAAGGCAAAATCTGGGAAGTTCGCATTTGCGAACCTAGGCAAAATTTGGGATGTTGGCATTTGCAAACTTTTGTTCGCATTTGCGAACCCAGGAAAAATCTGCGATGTTCATATTTGCGAACTCTGCAGATCAGGTGTTGTGTCACGACCCAAATCCGGTCGTGATGGCGCCCAACAATCAAGCTAGGCCAGCCAGACCAACAATTCAATTAACACAACGATATCAGTCCCCAAAGGACAACCCGGAAGAAATATATGAGTTTAAGAACTCCAATAATAATAATACTGAACAAAATACTGACACTCCCAAAGATCCGGAGTCACAAGTCTAGAGCCTCTAACAAAACCCAACAGGAAATAGAGAGTACGATATAGAAGTACTCAAGTCCGAATACAAAATATACAATAACAACTGGAATGAGAGGAGAAGCTAGGCTCTGCGAACGTAGGCAGCTACCTCAGCAACTCGATGTGACAATGTAAACGCCGGAGATGTCCGTCTACTGCTCCTGTGTACCTGAGTCTGCACACAAAAGGTGCAGGGAGTAGGGGTGAGTACTAAGTACTCAGTGAGTAACAAATATATATATATGTAGCTGACAGTAAGAAATCCACAAAATACCACAATATGAAGCTACACTACAGTCCGAATCTCCTACGAACTAGCAACAATAATACAATACAGCTACCACAGAGTAATTCAACAAATACAGATGCAATGCAATGCACATAACTGCTACGGCGTGTAGCCCGATCCCATTTAACGTCGACGGCGCTCACTGGGGGTGTGTACAGACTCCGGAGGGGCTCCTACAGCCCAAGCGCAATACTGCTGCGGCGTGCAGCCCGATCCTCATATCAACCACTGCGGCGTGCAGCCCGATCCCATACTCAATCCACAATAAGCAATTAAGTCACAAAACAATTCATTTTCCTTATTTCCAGTTCTCAATTCATAATTTATGAAAAATACTTTAACTTTATTAAGTTTGAAAAATTCGGTGACTTAGCATTTCAAAAGTGTGATTTCAATTTCCAGGACTGAGATCAGTGATTTAAGCAATTTTAGCTATCACATAAATATTGTCCTCTAAGGACGCTACAGATCGGCACAAGGCCCCAAACAAGGCTTACAGCCCACAAATATAGCAAATACAGTGTATTTCCAACACTAACATCATATTATTCATTCCCGGGATGGACCAAGTCTCAATCCCCAATCACAATCACTCCCGCACCTGCCACGGTGTGCGAGCCACGCCCTATTAGCGTCACAATGTGCTAAGCCGGGGTTTCGAACCCTCAGAGGCTACAATATACACAAACTACTCACCTCTAGCCGGTCGTCGAATCGTCCGCGATGCCTTTTCCTTTGAATTTCGATGCCTCGTGTGTAGAATCTAGTCAAATAACAATAATTATATCAATTACGGGTCAAAGAATCATAACCCACTTCAATTTATATGAAATTCGCAAAATTACACTAAGTTGGTAAAACCCGACCCCGGGCCCCACTGCTCGGAAAATTCCGAAATTAGTACCAACACGATCCTTATCTCGCCACGAGTCCGTGCATATAAACTTTATCGAAATCGGAGTTCAAATGGCCTCCCAAATCCAAAAATCCCGTTTTCAAAACTTAGGCCACATTTCTTCAAGATTTCAACCCAATTTCATGAAGATTGATGTTAATACTACCATAAATTGATGTTTTTGAGTCAAGAATCTTACCTCCGACGATACCCGATGACTTCTCAATGATTTTCTCGAGTTTTCTTCTCTCTAGGGCTCAAATGTGTGTTTTGGGGGTGTAAACCCGTAACTCTCTGTTTCTGGATCTTTATTCACTGCCAGACCTCCTTGTTCATCGCGTTCGCGTGACCCTCTACGCGTTCGCGATGAACAGCCTTGCCTTACCCTTCGCGAACGCGACGCTGGCCACGCGTTCGCGATGCTGAGAACCTGCAACCCTTCGCGAACGCGTCTACCCTTCACGCGATCGCGATGGTCTCCATCTTTCTCCTACGCGAACGCGACCATCCGGGACGCGAACGCGAAGCTTCGTCCAACCTTGCCTACGCGAACGCGGCAGCCTGACCGCGAACGCGATGCCTTAGCCAGCTCTGCCTTCGCGAACGCGACCTGGGCCACGCGAACGCGAAGGCTAAAATCCTGCCCAGAGATCTGCAATTTACAGCAGACTTTTCAAACTCCAAAAATGCCGGATGATGGTCCGGATTCACCCCGAGGCCCCCGGGACCCCAACGAAAACCACCAACATACTCCAAAACACGATACGGACTTGTTCCAATCATAAAAACACCCTACTAAACATCAAAATCATCAATTAACCACGGATTCAAGCCTATGTTTATTCAAAACTTTCAAAACTAACATTCAATCCAAAACCCGATCAAACGATGTCCTAATGACCTGAAAATTTGCAGACATATCCAAAATCACATAACGAAGCTACAGAAATTGTCGGAATTCCATTCCGACCCCCGGATCAAAATATCACCTACCATCCGGTTTTCGCCAAAGTTCAACATTCGCCAATTCAAGCTTAAAACTACACCGGACCTCCGAATTCAATTCCGATTGTTCTCCTAAGTCATAAATGATCCCCCGGAACTAGTCGAATCATCAGAATCCGGTTCCGAGCACTCTAACTCAATAGTCAACTCTTGGTTGACTTTTTCATATTCAAGCTTTCTTCAAACATGCTATTTGTTTCATTTTCAATCCAAATCACTTCTTACTCACCCGATATACTCTATTACTGTTTTAAAAGCATAATATATGTAAATGCACGGTAACGGGGTGGTAATTCCCGTAACGACGGGCCGGGTCGTTACATTCTCCCCAACTTAAACAAACGCTCGTCCGCGAGCGGGTTAAGAAACATACCCGGAGCATCAAACAAGTGTGGATATCTGCTCTGCATTTCCTGCTCGGTCTCCCAAGTTGCTTCCTCCACGGGACGACCTCTCCACCGCACTTTCACTGAAGCTATATCCTTAGATCTCAGCTTACGAACCTGTCGACCCAAAATGGCTACTGGTTCCACATCATAAGTCAAATCCTCATCTAGCTGTATCGTGCCGAAGTCCAACACATGAGACGGGTCTCCGACATACTTCCGGAGCATAGATACATGGAACACCGGGTGAACTCCCGACAAACCGGGTGGCAAAGCAAGCATATAAGCCACCTCCCCAACTTTCCTAAGCACCTCAAAAGGTCCAATAAACCTTGGGCTCAACTTCCCTTTCTTTCCAAACCTCATAACACCCTTTCATAGGCGAAACTTTCAGCAACACTTTCTCACCTACTGAATAGGACACATCTCGGACCTTCCGGTCTGCATAACTCTTCTGACGCAACTGAGCTGTGCGAAGTCTCTCCTGAATCACCTTCACCTTATCCAAGGCATCTTGGACTAACTCTGTCCCTAACAACCTAGCCTCGCCGGGCTCGAACCAACCGACCGGAGACCTACACCGTCTCCCATATAAAGCTTCATACGGTGCCATCTGAATGCTGGACTGATAGCTATTATTGTAAGCAAACTCCGCCAAAGGCAAATAATCAGCCCATGAACCATCAAAATCAATGACACAAGCACGCAACATGTCCTCCAATATCTGAATAGTACGCTCAGACTGCCCATCCGTCTGTGGATGAAATGCTGTGCTCAACTCTACCTGTGAACCCAACTCTCGCTGAAATGTCCTCCAGAATTGAGATGTGAACTGGGTACCTCTGTCCGATATAATGGAAATAGGAACTCCATGCAATCTCACTATCTCACGGATGAATATCTCTGCCAACCGCTCCGAGGTATAGGTAGTACACACTGGGATGAAGTGAGCTGACTTAGTCAACCTATCCACCACCACCCAAACCGAATCAAACTTCCTCGCTGTCCGAGGGAGTCCACTAACAAAGTCCATAATTATTCTTTCCCACTTCCACTCCGGAATATCAATACGCTGGAATACACCACCAGGTCTCTGATGCTCATACTTGACCTGCTGACGGTTTAGACACCGAGCCACATGGCTCACAATATCTTTCTTCATCTTTCTCCACCAGTAATGCTGCTTCAAATCCTGATACATCTTCGCGGCTCCCGGATGAATAGAATACCGCGAGCTATGGGCCTCTTCCAATATCAACTCACGAAGGCCATCAACCTTGGGCACACATATCCGGCCCTGCATCCGCAATACACCCTCACTATCAATAGTGACATCTCTAGCATCATTGTGCATAACTCTGTCCTTAAGGACAAGTAAGTGTGGATCATCATACTGGCGCTCTCGAATACGATCATATAAAGAAAAACGAGCTACTACACAAGCCATCACCCGGCTGGGCTCAGAAATATCCAGCCTTACCATCTGATTAGCTAACGCCTGAACATCAACTGCTAGGGGTCTCTCCCCAACCGGAATATACGCCAAACTGCCCATACTAATAGCCTTCCGGCTCAATGCATCAGCCACTACATTGGCTTTCCCGGGATGATACAAGATAGTAATATCATAATCTTTAAGCAATTCAAGCCATCTCCGCTGCCTCAAATTTAGATCTTTTTGCTTAAACAAATGCTGAAGGCTGCGGTGGTCCGTATATACATCACAAGATACACCATATAGATAATGCCTCCAAATCTTCAAGGCATGAACAATAGCAGCTAACTCCAAATCATGAACAGGGTAGTTCTTCTCGTGGGGCTTTAGCCGACGAGAAGCATATGCAATAACTCTACCCTCCTGCATCAACACACAACCGAGTCCAACTCTAGAAGCATCACAATACACCGTATATGACCCTGAGGCTGATGGGAACACAAGTACTGGAGCTGTGGTCAAAGCCTCCTTGAGCTTCCGAAAGCTCTCTTCACATTCATCAGACCACACAAATGGAGCATTCTTCTGTGTCAGCTTAGTCAACGGTGAAGCAATAGATGAGAAATCCCGAACAAACCGACGATAATAGCCTGCCAAACCGAGAAAACTATGAATCTTTGTAGCTGAGGAAGGTCTGGGCCAATTCTGTACCGCCTCAACCTTCTGAGGATCAACCCTAATACCATCATTGGACACTATATGTCCCAGAAAACCCACAGTATCAAGCCAGAACTCACACTTAGAGAATTTTGCATAAAGCTTCTCTTCTCTCAACCTCTGCAATGCCACTCTCAAATGCTGTGCATGCTCCTCCTGGCTGCGTGAATATACAAGGATATCATCAATAAACACAATCACAAAAGAATCAAGGTACGGTCGAAATACACTGTTCATCAAGTGCATGAATGCTGCTGGAGCATTAGTCAACCCGAAGGACATCACCAGGAACTCGTAGTGCCCATATCGCGTCCTGAACGCTGTCTTCATAATATCCGAGTCCCTGATCTTCAACTGATGATAACCCGATCGAAGATCGATCTTAGAAAATACACTAGCTCCCTGGAGCTGATCAAATAGGTCCTCAATACGAGGCAATGGGTATTTATTCTTCACTGTTACCTTGTTCAGCTGCCTGTAATCAATGCACATTCTCATTGTGCCATCTTTCTTCTTCACGAACAACACCGGTGCACCCCAAGGTGACACACTTGGACGAATGAAACCCTTATCTAAGAGTTCCTGTAGTTGTTCTTTCAATTCTTTTAACTCTGCTGGTGCCATGCGATAAGGAGGAATAGAAATGGGCTGAGTGCCCGGCACCAAGTCAATACCAAAATCAATATCTCTGTCAGGCGGCATGCCTGGTAGGTCTGCTGGGAATACATCCGGAAACTCCCTCACAATGGGAACCGATTCAAGACTGGGTGTCTCAGCCTTAACATTTCTAATGAAGGCCAAATAAGACAAACAACCCTTGCCAATCATTCGCTGAGCCTTTATATAAGAAATCACCCTGTCGGACACATAATCAGGTCAAGCCACGCCACTCGATCCTCGGATTACCTGGAATAGCTAGTGTGACTGTCTTGGCATGACAATCCATAATCGCATGGTAAGGAGATAGCCAATCCATGCCTAGAATAACATCGAAATCTACCATGCCCAGTAGTAATAGATCAACTCGGGTCTCCAGACCCCCAATAGTAATAATACAGGATCGATATACCTGATCCACAACAACAGTATCCCCCACCGGGGTAGACACATGTACGGGCAAAGCAAGAATACCACGGGTCATACCCAAATGATGTGCAAAATAAGTAGAGACATAAGAATAGGTGGATCCGGGATCAAATAAGACGGAAGCATCCCTGTGGCAGACTGAGATAATACCTGAAATAACCGCATCTGAAGCACTAGCATCCTTCCTGTCCGGAAGAGCATAGAAACGAGCCTGGCCTCCACCAGTACGATCCTCGCCTCTGGGGCGACCTCTGGATACCTGGCCACCAGTCCTAGCCGACTGTGCTGGCGCTGAAGAAACAGGAGTAGAAGACGAAGGCTGATCCCTCCGCTGTGACCTCTTACGAAGCCACTGAGGACACTCTCTCCTGATATGGCCCAAATCACCGCACTCAAAACAACGGCCTGAAGATGGGAGAAGGGGCTGCTGAGGACCCCTCGCTACCGATGAATCCTGTGCTGAGGAAACAGGAGCAGAGCTCTGAGCTGGAAGAGCACTCAGTGCAGGCTGACTCTGCTGGCGGCCCTGCTGACCCTGATAACCCTGCTGGCCTTGACGACCACGATCGGATGAAACCCCACCTGGACTCTGCACGTCCAGACTGATGAGATCTGAAGGAGCGACCTCTGCTATGCTGAAATTGGCCCCTAGACGGAGCACCACTGTAACTGCCAGTACCACGAGGCCTCTTAGCCTCTCTCTCCTCTCGCTCTCTGCGGCGATCTGTCTCAATGTGACGGGCAGCATCCACCACCTCCTCAAAGGTAACTGTCGAAACTCTCTCCCCGGTCATCAATATGCGGATGGGATAAATAAGACCATCAATAAATCTCCGGATCCTCTCCCTGTCTGTAGGAACCATCCACATGGCATGACGGGCCAGCTGTGTGAATCTCATCTCATACTGATTAACTGTCATCTCTCCCTGCTTCAACCACTCGAACTGACGTCGCAGCTCCTCTCTCTGAGACCGAGGCACGTACTTCTCCAAAAATACCGTGGAGAACTGCTGCCAAGTGAGGGGCACTGCCCCGGCGGGCCTACGCCTCTCAAAATCCTCCCACCACTGAAATGCTGCACCTGTGAACTGAAAAGTGGTGAATGAAACACCGCTGGACTCTAGAATACCCGCGGTGCGAAGCATGCGCTGACATCTGTCAAGAAAACCCTGGGCATCCTCGCCCTCAGCTCCACTGAATGTCGGAGGCTGTAGCCTCTCAAATCTCTCCAAACGACGCTGCTCATCGTCGGGCATAGCTGGAACCATATAAGTAGGAGCTGGTGCAACGGGCGCAACTGGCTGAACTGGCTCGGGTGTGTGAGTCACGGGGGTCCGATTTCCTCCCCCTGCTTGTGAAGAAGATACTGCAGCAGTAACTGCGACTACCTGAGCCAAGCCTGTGCACACTGATAAGATTTGAGCCAAGGTCTCCTGAAGACCTGGTATGACAATGGACAGTGCCGGTGCCGGAACCTGAGTTGTCAGAGCGTCTGCCGCTGGAATCTGGTCCTGAGTCTGGGCCACTGGTGCAGGAATCTGACCCTGAGTCTTACCTCTACCACGACCACGGCCTCTGGGTGCCAATGGTGGTCGTCCGCCACGTCCGTTAGCTCGTGTTCTCGCCATCCGCGAGAGAATAGAATATGGAAAGATTTAATTTCATGATAACACAAATCGCACGATATGAATTCAAGAAAATGAGGTTTTTCCTAAAGTCTCTGTAGCCCTTCGAAGATAGATACGGACGTCTACGTACCGATCTGCGAAAGCCTACTAAACCGGCTCATGACTCGCGAGTCCTAATAACCTAGAGCTCTGATACCAACTTGTCACGACCCAAATCCGGTCGTGATGGCGCCCAACAATCAAGCTAGGCCAGCCAGACCAACCATTTAATTAACACAAAGATATCGGTCCCAAATGGACAACCCAAGAAGAATATATGAGTTTAAGAACTCCAATAATAATAATACTGAACAAAAGTACTGACACTCCCAAAGATCCGGAGTCACAAGTCTAGAGCCTCTAACAAAACCCAACAGGAAATAGAGAGTACGATATAGAAGTACTCAAGTCCGAATACAAAATATACAATAACAACTGGAATGAGAGGAGAAGCTAGGCTCTGCGAACGTAGGCAGCTACCTCAGCAACTCGATGTGACAATGTAAACGCTGGAGATGTCCGTCTACTGCTCCTGTGTACCTGAGTCTGCACACAAAAGGTGCAGGGAGTAGGGGTGAGTACTAAGTACTCAGTGAGTAACAAATATATATATGTAGCTGAAAGTAAGAAATCCACAAAATACCACAATATGAAGCTACACTACAGTCCGAATCTCCTACGAACTAGCAACAATAATACAATACAACTACCACAGAGTAATTCAACAAATACAGATGCAATGCAATGCACATAACTGCTACGGCGTGTAGCCCGATCCCATTTAACGTCGACGGCGCTCACTGGGGGTGTGTACAGACTCCGGAGGGGCTCCTACAGCCCAAGCGCAATACTGCTGCGGCGTGCAGCCCGATCCTCATATCAACCACTGCGGCGTGCAGCCCGATCCCATACTCAGTCCACAATAAGCAATTAAGTCACAAAACAATTCATTTTCCTTATTTCCAGTTCTCAATTCATAATTTATGAAAAATATTTTAACTTTATTAAGTTTGAAAAATCCGGTGACTTAGCATTTCAAAAGTGTGATTTCAATTTCCAGGACTGAGGTCAGTGATTTAAGCAATTTTAGCTATCACATAAATATTGTCCTCTAAGGACGCTACAGATCGGCACAAGGCCCCAAACAAGGCTTACAGCCCACAAATATAGCAAATACAGTGTATTTCCAACACTAACAACATATTTTTCATTCCTGGGATGGACCAAGTCTCAATCCCCAATCACAATCACTCCCGCACCTGCCACGGTGTGCGAGCCACGCCCTATTAGCGTCACAATGTGCTAAGCCGGGGTTTCGAACCCTCAGAGGCTACAATATACACAAACTACTCACCTCTAGCCGGTCGTCGAATCGTCCGCGATGCCTTTTCCTTTGAATTTCGATGCCTCGTGTGTAGAATCTAGTCAAATAACAATAATTATATCAATTACGGGTCAAAGAATCATAACCCACTTCAATTTATATGAAATTCGCAAAATTACACTAAGTTGGTAAAACCCGACCCCGGGCCCCACTGCTCGGAAAATTCCGAAATTAGTACCAACACGATCCTTATCTCGCCACGAGTCCGTGCATATAAAATTTATCGAAATCGGAGTTCAAATGGCCTCCCAAATCCAAAAATCCCGTTTTCAAAACTTAGGCCACATTTCTTCAAGATTTCAACCCAATTTCATGAAGATTGATGTTAATACTACCATAAATTGATGTTTTTGAGTCAAGAATCTTACCTCCGACGATACCCGATGACTTCTCAATGATTTTCTCGAGTTTTCTTCTCTCTAGGGCTCAAATGTGTGTTTTGGGGGTGTAAACCCGTAACTCTCTGTTTCTGGATCTTTATTCACTGCCAGACCTCCTTGTTCATCGCGTTCGCGTGACCCTCTACGCGTTCGCGATGAACAGCCTTGCCTTACCCTTCGCGAACGCGACGCTGGCCACGCGTTCGCGATGCTCGAAACCTGCAACCCATCGCGGACGCGACGCACCCCACGCGTTCGCGATGTTCAAACTCCAGCCACCCGGATTTCTTCTACGCGAACGCGTCTACCCTTCACGCGATCGCGATGGTCTCCATCTTTCCTACGCGAACGCGATACCCTGTCTCGCGATCGCGATGCTTGACTCGCCTGGCCTTCACGAACGCGGCCCATGCCACGCGAACGCGAAGGCTTGGATTTTTCCCAGAGATCTGCAATTTTTCTGCAGATTTTTAAGTTCCAAAAATGCCGGATGATGGTCCGGATTCACCCCGAGGCCCCCGGACCCCAACGAAAACCACCAACATACTCCAAAACACGATACGGACTTGTTCCAATCATAAAAACACCCTACTAAACATCAAAATCATCAATTAACCACGGATTCAAGCCTATGTTTATTCAAAACTTTCAAAACTAACATTCAATCCAAAACCCGATCAAACGATGTCCGAATGACCTGAAAATTTGCAGACATATCCAAAATCACATAACGAAGCTACAGAAATTGTCGGAATTCCATTCCGACCCCCGGGTCAAAATATCACCTACCATCCGGTTTTCGCCAAAGTTCAACATTCGCCAATTCAAGCTTAAAACTACACCGGACCTCCGAATTCAATTCCGATTGTTCTCCTAAGTCATAAATGATCCCCCGGAACTAGTCGAATCATCAGAATCCGGTTCCGAGCACTCTAACTCAATAGTCAACTCTTGGTTGACTTTTTCATATTCAAGCTTTCTTCAAACATGCTATTTGTTTCATTTTCAATCCAAATCACTTCTTACTCACCCGATATACTCTATTACTGTTTTAAAAGCATAATATATGTAAATGCACGGTAACGGGGTGGTAATTCCCGTAACGACGGGCCGGGTCGTTACAATGCTGACAGCAACTTTCTAACATGAAAAATTGATCTTGTGGCCTATCCAAAATTCACCCGAGCCCTCGGGGCTCCAAACCAAATATGTACACTGATTAAAAATATCATACGAACTTGCTCGTGCGATCAAATCGCCAAAATATCATCAAAACCAATGATTTGAGCCTTAAAACTCAAGATTTCATTCAAAATTTCATAACCCCCAAAATTTCCAATTTAAAGCCGAAACACGTCAAACGACGTCTGTTTTTAACCAAACCTTACAGGAAGTGCTTAACCAACATATATGACCTGTACCGGGCGTCGGAACCAAAATACGAGCCCGATACCATTACTTTTTAATCAAATTTCAGTTTCATTTTCCTTAGACATTTTCAGAAAACAATTTAACAGAAAAATTCTTTTACCGGGGTTCTAGACCTCGGATTTCAATTCCGAGCACACGCCCAAGTTCCATATTTTTCTACGGATTTTCTAGGACCATCAAATCACGGGTCCGGGTCCGTTTACCAAAAATGTTGACCAAAGTCAACCATATCAATATTAATATCAAAATTCTTCAAATTTTCCACATATTTCATATGTTTCAACATAAATATTTTCCAGCTTCACGCCAGGACTGCGCATATAAATCGAGGCAACTATAAATGAAGGTTTAAAGACCCCATAAGCTCAAAATAATTAATAAAACAAGTGATGACCCTTTAGGTCGTCACATGCACATCAAAAATCTTATTTTTATTTTTATATTAGAATTTGGTTGCTTAGGGCAAAAATCACGTGCTCATAGCTGCCCCTCTTTGCTCGGGAACACGAAGAGTTTCAGTGCAAAGATAAGTGAGCAGTAATGAGAGATTTTTGCCTACTAGCATATTCCGTAAGAAGCATTTTGAATACCTTTTGACCGCACCCTGCCTCAGAGGTTGCCTACATATCCTGGGCAAAACATGAATCATATCAGTGTAGCTCGGGAAGGTCTGGTACTACCAAGACTTTGCTGCTGCTGCTTTTGTTGTTATAATCACTGACTGCCTCCTTGTTACAACGGGATAAAATGTAGAATAAAGAAGCTATTTTAAGCTATGATCTTATGAATTACAATAATTCCTATCTATTTCTTGTCTTCTTGTACTTCCTTGCTTTTCCACATCTTATGCTGCTCTTTTATTTGCATCCTTCTTTTTGTTGATTATTGGTTATTTTCTTATTTCTGACATACTGCTTCCTTCCCTTCATGTGACTTCCACATGTGTTTTTCACTTCCATGTTGATACCTGTTAAAACAAAAACAAAAACAAAGGAAAAATTTTTCCTCTGCCCCAGTGTGGGCTTTCCATATGTTATGGTGTTACTCATGTGAGATAAAACAATTAAAAATGCAGAAATGTATTCCCTTGTTATATAGGTAGGCGCCTGAACAGAAATTAAAATGCAGAAATGTATTCCCTTGTTATATAGGTAGGCGCCTGAACAGAAATTAAAATGCTGAAATGTATTCCCTTGTTATCTAGGTGGGCGCCTGATGCATGAAATGAAAATGCAGAAAAAATATTCCCTTATTATCCAGGTGGGCGCCTGATGCATGAAATGAAATGCAGAAAAATATTCCCTTATTATCCAGGTGGCGCCTGATACATGAAAAATGAAAATGTAGGAAAATGTTCCCTTGTTATCTAGGTGGGCGCCTGATGCATGAAATAAAAATGCAGAAAAAATATTCCCTTATTATCCAGGTGGGCGCCTGATGCATGAAATGAAATGCAGAAAAATATTCCCTTGTTATCCAGGTGGCGCCTGATACATGAAAAATGAAAATGCAGAAAAATATTCCCTTGTTATCCAGGTGGGCACCTGATGCATGAAATAAAAATGCAGAAAAAATATTCCCTTGTTATCCAGGTGGGCGCCTGATGCATGAAATGAAAATGCAGAAAAATATTCCCTTGTTATCCAGGTGGGCGCCTGATGCATGAAATGAAAAATGCAGAAAATATTTCTTCACTTTGATGTGAATTTTGAAAAGATAATACCTCCCTTGCTGTTTGGGTAGGTTTCTTGATGACTGAATGAGTCCTCCTCTGCGGATTCCTACTCTTATTGCTGTATTTCTTTTTTGTGTTTTTCTTCTTCCACATTGGTCACATTCACTTTAAAGTGATTAGTGAGAATTTGAATCTTTTGTTCCTGTCTAAATCAGTGAACAATCTTATTAGTTATAAAATGTTGGCAACTGGCATTTTTGTTGACTTTGCTTCCATTGCCTGCCTCTTCTTACTTTATTCTTGCTTTGTAGCTCATTGCCGGATTTTTTTTTCAACTTTTCCTTTGTAATCCTCTTTCTGCTTTCCTTTTTTGTCTATTTTCTTTTCATTTTCTTTGGCTTTGATTGCCATCCTCTCCTTTGTTTTTCTTTTATTTTTCTCTTCGACCTAGTATTATTATGCCTCTTAACATGAGAAGCTGGTAGTTAGCTTTCAATGGGCAATTGGTTTTTGATCAATAAAATGCAAAAAAATATGAATTTGAAAGGGTAAGGATATTTTGGAATAGAGACAGAACTTATCTGGGTATGACGGCTGATTCTTTGACCATGCCATGTATTTAAATTCCGACCCAGTCTTTCCAATCGAATTGTCGCTATCTTAACTCCATCTTTTCCTTCAACCCAAACCAATCTTGTTTTTTGCTATTTTTTTTCTTTCAACAGAATATTCCTTACTTTCGCCTTATGGTTCCGGTTAAGGTTTTCACCAATAAGACTCTCTCATTTATTCTCTCTCATCTCATAATCGCCGTACGGTGCCAGTTAAGGTTTTCACCAATAAGACTCTCTCATTTTATTCTCTCATCTCACAATCACCTTATGCTACCGGTTAAGGTTTTCACCAATAAGACTCTCTCATTTTTATTCTTATTTTTTTTCCATACCTCCGGGTACTGTCCATGCCCTTTTTCTCCTTATTCTCACTGTATCATCATTTCTTTGAAATTAATTAGAAGGTCTTTCTTTGGACTATAATGTGGCTTTTGGATGGGTTCATAAAGAAGGGAATAAAGGCTCAAAATTTAATGAGGGTTTAAAAAATATTTACAACTCTCGGAATAATAAACATAACTTTTGCCTCAGTTTCGATTTTTGGGGAATCTTGGATTTTATTTCTATCATGACTGAACCTCATTGAGGCTGCCTACATACACTTTCGGGATCAAGTCAGACGTAGTTCAGACTTCATTCATATTTATTGTTGCGTCTTGACTTTTCCCTGATTTTCTTTTTGTCTTTTGTATGCATTTTTTCTTTTGTTTGCATACTTTCTTTTTGTCCTTTTTTTTGCACTTTTTTTTCACTTTTCTTTTGTCATCATTTTTCATTTTTTTTCTTGCATTATATTTTTTCTCTTTTTTTGGGTTCATGATCGACTCTGAGAGAGGGATATAAAAGAATAAAACAAATAAGGCTCAATGGGGATATAAATGGATAAAGTGTTTGGATAGAGAATAAAATGCCTTTATCATTTCAATTCCAAAAATATGACAAATACTATTGTTCAAATGAAAAAGGAATCATACATAATATCTCTTCACTGCATCTGAGTTGATACCAGTCTCTATACATTTTCCTTCAACATCTGTCAAATATAAAGCTCCATTGGACAATACCCGTGACACCATGAATGGTTCTCGCCAATTTGGTGCAAATTTTCCTTTTGCTTCGGCCCAATGAGGCAAAATACGTCTCAGCACTAACTGTCCCACTTCAAATTTTTGCGGACGTACTTTCTTGTTGTATGTTCTGGCCATCCTCTGCTGATATAATTTTCCATGACAAATTGCTTCTAACCTCTTCTAGTCAATCAAACTCAGTTGTTCTAGCCGAGCTTTTACCCATTCATCATCATTGATTTCATCCTCAGCTATGATTCGAAGACAAGGTATCTCAATTTCTGCGGGTATGACTGCCTCTGTTCCATACACCAATGAGTAAGATGTTGCACTAATTCAAGTACGTACAGTTGTGCGATAACCCATGAGAGCAAATGGTAGTTTTTCATGCCATTGCCTTGACTCTTCCACCATCTTTCTGAGAATCTTCTTAATATTCTTAATCGCAGCCTCTACTGCTCCATTCGCTTTAGGCCTGTAAGGTGTAGAGTTACGATGTAGGATTTTGAACCTTTGACATGTTTCTGCCATGAGGTGACTGTTCAGATTTGCCCCATTATCTGTGATAATCACCTTAGGAATTCCAAAGCGACAAATGATGTTTGTGTGCACGAAATCCACCACTGCCTTCTTTGACACTACCTTAAATATATTCGCCTCCACCCATTTGTTGATATAATCAATTGCTACCAAGATAAATCTGTGCCCATTAGATGCTGGGGGCTCTATTGGTCCGATGACATCCATGCTCCAGGCAACGAATGGCCACAGTGCAGAAATTATATGCAACTCATAGGGTGGAGAGTGAATCAAATCTCCATGTATTTGACATTGATGGCATTTCCTCACATATCTAATACAATCACGCTCCATGGTGAGCCAATAATATCCTGCTCTCAGTATTTTCTTGGCTAAAATGTATCTGCTCATATGAGGTCCGCAATCTCCCGCATGTACCTCAGCCATAATTGTGTCAGCTTGTTGCGCATTTATGCATCTCAATAGCCCCAAATCTGGTGTTCTTTTGTATACAACTCCTTCACTGAGGAAAAATCCGTTTGCCAGTCCCCTTATAGCCCTTTTTTGGTCTCTTGTGGCTTGTTCTGGGTACCTTCCTATCCTCAAATATTTTTTGAATATCATGATACCATGGCTCACCATCAAGTTTTTCTTCCACGACGAAACAATAAGAATTTTGATCGCGCACTTGTATCTGCTGTGGATCTACATAAGCTTTATCTAGATGGTGTAATATGGAGGATAATGTGGCCAAAGCATCTACTACTTCATTGTGCATTCTTGGGATGTGTTTGAACTCTACAGATTGAAATCTCTGAGACAATTCATGCAGACATTGTCGATAAGGTATCAACTTTAAATCTCTTGTCTCCCATTCTCCTTGAATATGATGTATCAAGAGATCCGAGTCACCCATGACCAAAGTCTCTTGAACACCTATATCTATCGCCATCCTTCATCCCAATATGTATGCTTCATACTCGGCCATGTTATTAGTGTAGAAAAATCGAAGTTGAGCGTAACGGGATAATGCTGACCTGTTTCTGAAATAAGAACTGCTTCAATTTCAACTCTCTTATTATTGACGACTCCATCGAAGTACTTTCTCCAGCTTGGCTTATCATCTTGTTCTACCTCTTCAACGTTCATTGCCTCCTCATCGGGAAAATATGTTTTTAGCGGCTCATACTCATCATCAACTGGGTTTTCTGCTAAATGATCTGCAACTGCTTGCGCCTTCATTACCGTACGAGTTACATAGATGATGTCAAACTCTGTAAGCAGAATTTGCCACTTAGCAAGTCTTCCTGTAGGCATAGGCTTCTAAAATATATACTTCAATGGATCCAGCCGTGATATCAAGTATGTGGTATACGCCGATAGATAATGTTTCAGTTTTTGGGCAACCCACGTTAGAGCACAACACGTTCTCTCCAATTGAGTGTATTTTACCTCGTAAGATATGAACTTTTTACTGAGGTAATATATCGCTTGCTCTTTCTTTCCCTTTTTGTCATGCTGCCCCAGTACGCAGCCAAAAGAATTATCTAGCACAATCAAATACAGGATTAGAGGTCTCCCTGGTTATGGAGGAACTAATACTGGAGGATTGGACAAATATTCCTTAATCTTGTCAAAGGCTTCTTGGCATTCATCAGTCTAATTTACCGCAACATCTTTCTTCAACAATTTGAAAATGGGCACACAAGTTAATGTCAACTAAGCAATAAATCTGCTGATATAATTCAACTTGCCCAATAAAGTTATCACTTCTTTCTTATTCTTCGGCGGAAGCTAATTTTGGATTGCTTTTATCTTTGACGGATCCAATTCAATACCACGCCGGCTTACTATAAACCCCAATAACATTCCTTATGGTACCCCGAAAGCACACTCTGCTGGATTGAGCTTGAGATTATATCTTCGGAGCCTCTGAAAAAACTTTCTCAAAATCTTTGACATGGTCATATTGCTTTTTGGACTTAATGATGACATCATCCATATATACTTCAATCTC
The DNA here is from genome assembly GCA_032618575.1 of Nicotiana noctiflora. NCBI lineage: Eukaryota > Viridiplantae > Streptophyta > Magnoliopsida > Solanales > Solanaceae > Nicotiana > Nicotiana noctiflora. The sequence goes on along the minus strand of JASVEL010005357.1, from coordinate 7,064 downwards.
TTGGTGCATTATGTCATGAAATATAGTGGTCATCACCCTCATATACGTAGCCCCGACATTCTTCAATACGAACGCCATCACCTTGTAACAATATGTTCCCCAAGGCATGATAAAGGCCATCTTTTCTGCATCTTCTTTGTCCATCAGGATCTAGTGATAACCCGCATAACAATCCACAAAAGAACCAATTTCATGCTTTCCACAATTGTCGATCAGTATATGGATATTTGGCAATGGAAAATCAACCTTTGGACAAGCTTTATTAAGGTCCCGATAATCAACGCACACCCTGGTTTTTCCATCCTTCTTCGGAACTGGCACAACATTAGCTAACCATGTGGGATATTTGGTGACCCGTATAAGCTTTGCCTCAAATTGCTTATCAACTTCTTCTTTTATTTTCACACTGATGTCCATTTTAAACTTCCTTAGCTTCTGTTTTACCGGCCGGCATTCTGGATAAATGGGCAATTTATGTACCACCAAATCAGTACTGAGCCCCGGCATGTCATCATAGGACCAAGCAAATATGTCCTTGTACTCATGTAACAACTTGATTAAATCTTCTCTGAGGGAAGTCTCTAAATGCACACTGATCTTTGTTTCTCGGACATTCTCCTTACTTCCCAGGTTAATGGATTCTATCTCATTTAAGTTCGATTTGGGTTTTTCCTCATAATGATTCAAATCTTTACTAATTTCCTCCACTATTTCCTCATCCTCATATTCCACTTCATGTTCACTTTCAATTTCCTGTATAACTATTCTATTGTCAAGACTGGATCGGGAATCCTTCATGCATGACATATCATTGGAATCAACAAATATTGAATTGTACAAAAGTAGAAGAATAAACTAAGGCATAAATGGAAGAAGAAAAGAAATTGCATTTCATTGATTTTTCAAAAAGGTAACAAGCATTGGATACATCTGTTTTGATGGGATGTGGGATTACAAAACAAGACAACTTTGGGGGAAATGAAATATTTAAAAGCTAACTATCACAACTCCCTCCTGATCGGAAGAGGAGTAGCTTCCCAGTTATTAAGCGCAATGCAGGGTCCCACGAATTGAACATACATTTTACTTGTTCCTTCACCCATCTCCAACATATTCACATCTTCAAATAGCCTCTCGAACCTTGCTAGGAGTTCCGCATCCGGTTTTATTTCAGCGCGACTTGGCATAACAGTCGCCAGATGTCTCCGTGTACCAGGCCTGGTAAAGGAATTGGATAGTTTTGGAATAGGCTTTGGGAGGGACCAACTCTTCTTCTTCATTTTTTTAGCTCTTTGGATATCGGCAACGTTTGGATTGAAACCCAAACCAAAAGTGTCATTACTGCCCGGAAGGTGGATTGGCTACGTTATACCTTGTAGAATTACTCCTAAACCTTTCCCCGGTGAAAACCCATTTCTCATCATTCCCTTGGCGACCATCACTGCTGTAGGAGCCACTATGGGAATTGGCATATTTTCACCCTCGGATATTTTATTCACCACCACAGTGTCCATGACTTGATATACCCACGGGCCTTTATCTCCTTCAGCTTCTTCAAATGGTGTAATAGTATTGCAGGCATCATCTTTTCCGTGCACTATGATCTCCTGTTGCTCCAACTCAAACTTTACCATCTGATGCAAAGAGGATGGTACAGCTTTCGCCGCGTGGATCCACAGACGTCCCAATAAAAGATTGTAATATACATAAATATATAGCACCTGGAACTCCATAGTGAAGTCCACCGGTCCAATAGTAATCTCAAGTATAATATCCCCTACAGTATTCTTGCCACCTCCATCAAAACCCCGTACACATACACTGTTCTGATGAATTCTATCAGGATTGACCTTCAACTTTCCCAAGGCTGAGAGTGGCCAAATATTGGCACTTGACCCGTTGTCCACTCGAATATGGGTTACTAAAGATTCTTCACTCTTGACTGTGAGGTATAGTGCTTTGTTATGCTCTGTTCCTTCAAGCGGCAACTCATTATCTAAAAATGTTATCTTATTTTTCTCAAAGATCTTGTTCGTCATTTTCTCTAGATGGCATACTGAAATCTTCTCATGCACATGGGCTTCATTTAAAATTTTCATCAACGCCTTTCTATGCTCATCAGAATGAATTAGCAATGATAACAATGAAATCTGCGCGGGCGTTTTTCTTGATTGCTCCACTATTGAATAGTCTTGAGCCTTCATCTTTTTCAAGAACTCTTTCGCTTCCTCTTTAGTAACTGCCTTCTTTAAATGAGTCGGGCTTTCCTTTACCACTTTGGTTTTTCTCAATTCTTTCGGGGCAAAGCATCGCCCGGAGTGAGTTTAACCATGAGTTTCATTGATTTCTCCTTTAACTTCCTTCCCCTTATACATCACTGTAACCTTATCATAATTCCACGGTATGGCCCTGGTGTTCACGACTGGCATATACACCACTGGTTTGATAACCACAGGCTCCACACAAGCTCCCTTCACGATCAACAAAGGCTTCGCTCCCGGCACTACTTCTTTCACGGGCTCAACCACTGACGACTTATTTGTTGGTAACTCAGTCGACACTTTCTCCTTTTCAACTTCCCTTTTGTTGGCTTTAATCATCATTACTGATTGAGAAGGTTTCCTACTGCTCTCTCCTTGCTTCAATTCTATCATATGTGTCTCATGATGTGCTGGCAAAAGATTCTGTGTGATATTGGGAGTTTCCGGAGCTTGTACTTCAATCCTCCTAGTATCAATAAGTTTCTGTATGGCGGACTTTAAATGCCAACACTTTTCTGTATCATGTCCCGGCTCCGCGGAACAATACTCACATTGGAGTGATTGGTCTAGATTTATGGGTGGTAGGTTGGGAATTTTTGGTTCAATAGGGCTCAACATCCCTAGTTCTTTCAAACGATGAAAAATACTGGTATATGACTCCCCTAACGGAGTAAATGTTTTCTTTCTTTGGGCTCTATTTCCTTTTACTTCTGGATCTGGCCGGAAATTGGGTCGATTTGGATTTCTGTATGTTTTGGAAGGCGGATAGGTATTTTGTGCATGGTATACATTTTGTGGAGCTGGGGTACGCCATACATGTGGAGGCGGTGGGTAAGGTTGAGCATGTGGGACAGAAAAATGTGGATTGGTTGGAGGATAATATGGTAGAGGTGGGTTTGCTGGTGGATATGGTTGGTATGGGCGAGGTGGATGATGATATGTATTGGGGCCCCGGGACCATGATCTACCTTCAATGACAGCAACTTCCTCATTCTTCTTCTTGCCAATCGATCATCCAGTTCCAGTTTGTATTGCTTGGTTTGTGGCCTTGATAGCCGAATAACTCACGATCTTATTTGTTTTTAGTCCTTCTTCTGCAAAGCTTCCCATCTTGACTACATCGTTAAAGGTTTCACCAATTGCCGATACTAGGTGGCCATAGTAGGTTGGCTCCTAAGCCTGTAAAATGTAATCCACCATTTCCGCTACTTTCATGGGTGGGTCTACTCGTGCAGCCTGCTCCTTCCACCTGAACCCGTATTCCCGAAAACATTCCCCGGGTTTCTTCTCCGTCTTAGTGAACGACAAACTGTCAGGGATAATCTCTAGATTGTATTGGAAATGGTTGGCAAATGATTGATTTAAGTCATCCCAGATGAGCCACCTGGTATGATCCTATCGAGTATACCATTCCAACGCTGAACCACTTAAGCTCTGGCTAAAATAAGCCATAAGTAACTCGTCCCTTCCTCCTTCTCCGTGCATTTTACTACAGTAACCCCTCAGATGGGCTACTGGATCCCTATGACCGTCATACAAATCAAACTTGGGTAACTTAAACCCGGCCGGGAGCTGTACCTCTGGAAACAAACATAGATCTTTATACAAAACACACACTTGGCCTCCTAGTCCTTGTATATTACAAAATGATTGTTCAAGACTTTTCATCTTACAGGCCATCTCTTCCTGTTCCAAATTTCTGATAGGCTTTTCCTCTTCTGTCATGTCTGTGAGCGGTGTGTAGGAGTCATGTTGCCTGAAAGTTGGTTCTGGTGGGTAATAATGAGTGTCTTGAACACGGAACACAGGTTTACTGGAAGAGTTGTGTAGAGCAGCGGGTGGCGGTGCCACGTATACTAGAGTCATCTGAGGTGGTGGTAGTGGAACTTGTTTAGACAATGATGGAGGTGCTTGTGAAGTTGTAGCATAGTAATGTGGGTAAGTTGGGTATGTGGAGGACAAATTCATAGTGGGTGGTTCAGGATTTGGGTTTGTAGGAGGGATGTATCCTGGGTTGGCTGGATAGGAAGGCAAAGGTTGACTGGTACATCTCTGACATCTGCTGTTTTAATTTGTACATCTCTTCTTTCATACTAGCCACGTCCACAACTTCTTCCTCTTGTACCGAATCCATGATAGTGGGTTCGATTTCCTGAGTCACTACTTTGGTCATGGCTTTTGAACGTGTATTGTAGCTGTGATGAGCCAGAATGCCAGTTGCCAACTGAAAATCTAATACTCATCAACAACAAAACTCGTTAATAGTTAGCTCATAAGGGGTAAAATATCACAATTAAGAATCACAACTTTTTGCCTTAGGCATTATGCATCATCCCGGCATTTTTCCTTTTTGAACCACCAATTTTCTTTTTCACCTCTGTTTTTTCTTCCTTTCATTTCTTTTCTATTTATTTCTTTTTCCTTATTTTCTTCTTTTCCATTTCTCTCCTTTTTTTTTCATTTTATTTGTTCCTACATGTTTGCCTATCGCCCAAACAGTTTGCATAAAAGAAAGAAAATCACAGCAACTTCTTTTGAATTTTTCATTGATACTCAAATATCGGTTACCAATGATGTTGTACTGCAAATGCAAAAGAAAAATACAAATACAAAATGCATGCCCTATGAATACATTAAAGCTACTAGTGCCCGTGAGACATCATTCGGTCTTGCCGCACGCCTATATGCTAATCCACTTTGGAGTTTGTTCAGGTCGGTCATTACTTGCTTTACAAAGAACTTTACTGCTGACGCGAATGTTGTCTGGGACATATCTTCACACAATTAGCATTTTCTTGTGATGTACTGAGCAATGTTGACAATCTTTTCCCTGATGACCCCTTTTTCTTGAAGCAACCGACCAATCTGTTCGGCACGAACATCTAAGGTTTGTTGGTTCTCCTTTTATAGTTGTTGTAGCTCCAATTCTAACCAAGCCATAGCCATGTAGCAATGTTCTCTCTCTACTTTGAACTCTTTGGTTTGTTTGCTACTTTTGGCTTCGGCTGTAATGATTTTCTTTCTCAATCGAGCTACCTCAACCTTGTGTTCATCTTGTAATTGCTGAACCATTCAAACTCTTTCCTCAACATTTCTGGCCAGTTGTTTCCAAACACCGACTAACTCCTTTTCAACTTTATCTAGATCAAAACTATAGTCATTCAGTTTGCGCTGAATATTTTCAATCAATTTCTCATCTCGGGCTAGGCGAACTGGGGTTTCGGCCGCTGTTTTCATATTTGCAATTTGAGCCTTCAAGATTTCATTCTCTTTTCTCGGCTGTTTCTTTTCTCCCTGATCGGATGACGCTTGTAAGCCGCTTTCAAATTTGAGTTGGAATAGTTTCTCCAACAAACTAATTCAGGCTCGGTACTCATTTTCTTTGGCTACCCAATCTTTGTGTTCCACAAAAGAACCAATTTCATGCTTGGCACAATTATCGATCAATATATGGATATTTGGCAACATAAAAGCAACCTTTGGACTAGCTTTATTAAGGTCCCGATAATCAGCGCACACCCTGGTTTTACCATCCTTCTTTGGAACTGGCACAGCATTAGCTAACCAGGTGGGATATTTGGTAACCCGTATGATCTTTACCTCAAATTGCTTATCAGCTTCTTCTTTTATTTTCACGCTGATGTCCATTTTAAACTTCCTTAGCTTCTGTTTTACTGGCAGGAATTCTGGATAAATGGGCAATTTATGTACCACTAAACCAGTACTAAGCCCGGGCATGTCATCATAGGACCAAGCAAATATGTCCTTGTACTCATGTAACAATTTGATTAAATCTTCTCTGAGGGAAGCCTCTAAATGCACACTGATCTTTGTTTCTCGGACATTCTCCTTACTTCCCCGGTTAATGGATTCTGTCTTATTTAAGTTTGATTTGGGTTTTTCCTCACAATGATTCAAATCTTTACTAATTTCCTCCAGTATTTCCTTATCCTCATATTCCACTTCATGTTCACTTTCAACTTCCTGTATAACTATTCGATTATCAAGACTGGACCGGGAATCCTTCATACATGACATATCATTGGAATCAACAAATATTGAATTGTACAAATGTAGAAGAATAAAATAAGGCATAAATGGAAGAAGAAAAGAAATTGCATTTCATTGATTTTTCAAAAAGGTAACAAGCATTGGATACATCCATTTTGTTGGGATGTGGGATTACAAAACAAGACAATTTTTGGGGGAAATGAAATATTTAAAAGCTAACTACCACAACTCCCTCCTGATCGGAAGAGGAGTAGCTTCCCAGTTATTAAGAGTAATGCAGGGTCCCACGAACTGAACATCCATTTTACTTGTTCCTTCACCCATCTCCAACATATTCACATCTTCAAATAGCCTCTCGGACCTTGCTAGGAGTTCCACATCCGGTTTTATTTCAGCATGACTTGGCATAACAGTCGCCAGATGTCTCCGTGTACCAGGTCTGGTAAAGGAATTGGATAGTTTTGGAATAGGAATTGGGAAGGACCAACTCTTCTTCTTCATTTTCTTAGCTCTTTGGATATTGGCAACGTTTGGCTTGAAACCCAAACCAAAAGTGGCAATACTGCCCGGAAGGTGGATTTGCTGCGTTATACCTTGTAGAGTTACTCCTAAACCTTTCCCCGGTGAAAACCCATTTCTCATCATTTCCTTGGCGACCATCACTGCTGTAGGATCCACTGTGGGAATTGGCATGTTTTCCCCCTTGAATATTTTATTCACCACCACAGTGTCCATGACTTGATATACCCACGGGACTTTATCTCATTCATCTTCTTCAAATGGTTTAATAGT